>VBSM01001118.1:33148595-33180586 GCA_008086735.1 Cheirogaleus medius | reverse complement strand
AAAAAAAAAAAAAAGAAGAGGCCATAATGATTCTCAGGCTTTGTGTTCTTGCATAGAGGGATGCCTAGAGGATAGCATAGCTCTGGCCAGCCTCTGGAATCACAGTCATGTATGGATCTCTACATCAGCCTCAAGATCTCATCATTCTTTAACTGTCACAGGATAAGTTACTATGTATGAGTAGAAAAACAGACTCAGTTTCTCCTACTATACTCTTACAACATGCTTCTGACACCAGATATGTGGTGGTTTTTCCCCATACATCAAGCAAGCAATTAGTTCTGCAGCAAACACCAGCTGGGTGTCCTCCAGTTCAATTCTGACACTATCTACCTGGAGATAGCATCAGATCCTGCAGGTTGGGGGCTTAGTCCCACAAAACTGCACCCCACTTCCAATGCCAGTCTCAAGCCCCAGGTTGTTTTATGTGTGCTTCTCACCAACTGGCTAAAAATCAAGGTTTCCATGATCCCCTCCTTGGGTTTGCTTAATTTGCTAGAGTGGTTCACAGAACTCAGGAAAACATGTGTACCAGTTTATTATAAAGGATTTTTTAAGGACATGAACAGCCAAGTGAAGAGATACATAGGGTGAGGTCTACAAGGGTCCCAAACACAGGAGCTTCCTGTGGTAGAGTTGGGCTGCACCACTCTCCCAGCATGTAGATGTGTTCTTGTTCACCTTCCTAGAAGACCCCTGAACTCAAGTCCTTTTGGATTTTTATGGAGGATTCATTGAAAAAATCATTGGCCATTGGTGATCCACTCAACTCAGAACTATTTCAGGAATCAAGGACAAATAACCAAATATTTTAATGAAAGATTGCTCTAGTCATTTAGGAAATTACAAGGGTTATAGGAACTGTGAGCCAGAAACCCTAGAAGAAAACCAAAAAATATGTATCATAGTAATCATAGTTACCTTTTAAATCAGAAATGAGGCTGGGCACAGTGTCTCGTGCCTATAATCCTAGCACTCTGGGAGGCCGAAGCAGGAGGATCACTTGAGGTCAGGAGTTCAAGACCAGTCTGAGCAAGAGCGAGACTACCGTCTCTACTAAAAAATAGAAAAAATTAGCTGGGCACAGTGGTGTGTACTGTAGTCCCAGCTCTTCTGGAGTCTGTGGCAGGAGGATTGCTTGAACCCAGGAGTTGGAAGTTGCAGTGAGCTATGTTGTGCCCCTGCACTCTAGCCAGGGCAACAGAGCAAGACTCTATCTCAAAAAGAAAGAAAGAAAGAAATGAGTACTATAGCTCTTTTGGTTTTTAGGTATTAAAGCTCTTAGATCCAACTTATAGAATAAATATGCATATTATTTGGCCTGCTATGTTGTGTCCAAAAATGTGAACTAAGTCATAAAATAATTTACTGTGATTGTATTTGAACCCATACACAGAAAGTGGTCACAGAATATCAAGCTGGTTTCTAAAATTTATGAATCACAAACTTGGAGACATACATAGTGCTAGGTACCTGAAACATGAAGTGTCTTACTGCAAAATCAGTACTTTTTAAGGTTTTGAGAAAAAAGGGGCTTTTCCTTTCTGCATCTAAGAGATTTTGGTCATATATATGCAAACAAAATCAAAAACATTTTTTAATGAAAATCTTGAAAGCTGAGAAATATTATAAGCAGTTTATAATGAGAAGGGTTGATACTTTTGTATTGTCAGAGAACCAGTGACGTTAATCATGCTCCTGCTGTGAGAGCAGAGCTTGCTTACATCATGCTGGCCAGGGCCTGCTAGACTGTCAGATTGGAGCTGGTCGGGTGGATGATTTCAGGGCAAGTCCAGGAAGGCCCACATGGTTGTTTGGTCCTTTCTGACCTGTTGTTTTTTTGTTTTGGGTTGACTGGGTTTTCTCCCCCACTTTATATTACAAACACAAAAATTGGCTACCACAAATCAGTGAACAACTTTTTAAAATTGTACTTGATCAGGTGTGTTGTTTATAAACATGCTAATGAGTAGTTCTGCTTCCTGACATGCTGAATTCACCATTAACACAGAAATGATTTTTCTAGTTTCCTTTGTCATTCTTTATTTACTCTTCTATTTATAATAGATTTTATATTATATTTTCAACTAGGAAAAAAGTAGTTAAAAACATGAAGTTCGAAGCCTAAGTTCGAAACCAGGGAAAATACATTATTAATATGAGGGAAGTTCATAGTAACCTGTAATCATCAGCAGGTGTGGGTGTCCCTGGGACACCCTAAGGTGCCTCTGACAGCAAAGTAGGTGATATCCTTCCCTACCCACAGCCAGTGACTTGAGAAGCCACAATCTAAAAAAACATAGGGTATACAGATATACTTCATTAAAACAGAAGTGTTACTGTAGAAATGCAAATGAGCATAAATTGATACATCTTACGGGAGAAAACCCTGAACTTTAACTACCTGAAATTGTACTCTTATAGCATCCTTTAGAAACCAACCATGCAAATTTTGAAGGAAAATTTCCAGAATTTTTTACAATTAATTAGAAGTCTTGGCTAGAAATAGTATAGTGAAACGCAGAATGAAGTGAGCATGGTCAAAGTCAATTTCTCAAACTTGGACCATAGAGCCCACATACTACAGAATTGAATAGAACCTTGTACTGTAGATTTGGCCAAATTTGCTGAAGTTCAAAACGAGGCAACCAGGATGAAAAAAAAAATCTCAGCCAGGCATGGTGGCTCATGCCTGTAATCCTAGCACTGTGGGAGGCCGAGGCAGAGGATCGCTCAAGGTCAGGAGTTCAAAACCAACCTGAGCAAGAGGGAGACCCCGTCTCTACTATAAATAGAAAGAAATTAATTGGTTAACTAAAAATATATAGAAAAAATTAGCCGGGCATGGTGGCGCATGCCTGTAGTCCCAGCTACTCGGGAGGCTGAGGCAGAAGGATCGCTTGAGCCCAGGAGTTTGAGGTTGCTGTGAGCTAGGCTGACGACACGGCACTCTACTCCAGGCAAAGAGTGAGACTCTGTCTCAAAAAAAAAAAAAAAAATCTCCTCCTCAAATTACAAATTTAAATGTTTCCCCAATGACATATATGGACAATCACCTAAAAGCCTGTTATTGACCCAGTGCTTTATCATCTAGTTTGTTCTAAAACACGGATACAAATTATCTGACTGCACTACTAGACTCTGAAATATTTGTATATCTGCAAGGAGATACTAATTTTGTAAAAGCTCTGATGGTTAAAAAACTGAAGAAATTTTCAACAGTGTATGTGTTTTGTTTTTGTTTTTGTAGTATGCTATTGATTGTGGGGGATTGACAGATAGGCCAGGGCCAGGCAGTCTTTAGGAGCAGTGTGCTCATCAAGCCTAGTGCACACCCTGACTGCATCATTAGCCACTATATCACTTCCTAGAATTCCTTACCTTAAAGGTTGCCTCTGGATTGTCTTATTGTATTCAATGGAGTGATAAAAGTGGTAACATTTTGGAGGGAGTATAAAATTAACCACAAAAAAATTCATCTTTTCAGGCATTTATAAAGACATGGAAAGTGACTTTGCTCTATGACTAGATTTATCCAGGGAAGGTGATAAAGACTTCAAACTCAGTTTAAAACAGTTTTTTCCCTCATGAAGTATAAAAACACACCCTTTACCACCACTCCTCCCTTCCCCCTAGTCTCCAAAAGATGAAATTTTTTTGCAGTTTCTAGCACAAATTGCTTGTTTACTCATGGCCCCACTCACTGATTCATCCTTAGAGGCAGCTTGCCAGTTCATTGGGTGCTTTAGAGCAGTGACAGATGGAAACAAGCAAGGAAGGAGGGGGAGCCTGAGGCTCCTTTCCCCTGCTCACCACCTCTTTTCCCAGCCATACATGTGTTTCTCAAACACACCACTTGATCACTTGATCCTTCAAATCACAACAAAGAAGCTTCCAAAGTTGACCTAATTAATGGATAATTTTCTAAGAATGAACACTGTCAAGACAAAACCCTGCATATTTTTACTGCAAATGACAAATTTGCTACAGTGAAAATGAAGCTTGAGACTTGGGCATAAAGTATTGATTATAAGGAGTTGTATGGCTGTGTGAGAATTAGTTCATTTACATGAATTAAAATAACACCATAATCAACATCCCATTAGATTAACTGTCCTCTGATTAGTAAAAGACAGTTAAGTAAATCAGAGAGACTTATTTTACCACATGGCACAAGCCTCATGACCTCCCATTAACAAGGTATACACACTGAAATTTCCACCAACAGAAGCCTGAAAATATTCCACAGGTCACCTCTTGGAAAGCCTCACTTCTTAGCAATTACTGTAGCTAACAGCAGTACAATTTTTGCTTTTTGCATCTACGTGAGAGTCTGGGTTCTTAAAATATGACAGAAGAAAAATTGTTTAGAACACTGAACCTAATATGCAGCATCAGAAAATTCAGCCTAGTTTCCAGAAATGGATAAATCTGATTCATCTTTTGTATTAATGTATTAGATAAAAACATTTTTTTCTCCTTGATGAGAAGTAATTTTAAAACATTATTTGCATATTAAAACCAAAATATCTGCCATGTAGCAGCACAAAATAAGGGTGGCCTTTTAAAGTGAATATGAAAAACCTACCTAACAGGTACAATGAATGCTATTCAGTTGATGGGCACACTTATAGCCCTGACTCAAGCATTACAAAAGCTATCCATGTAACAAAAACATTTGTACATGGAAATTTAAAATTTCCATATTTGGAAATTAAAAAAAAATTAAACAAATAAGAAAAAAAGTGAATATGAGACTTTAGGCAGTGGCCCTACAATCAGAAACATTTAGAGAGCTTCAAACTATTCACTGTGCCATAGAAGTGCCATAGAAGAACTTCATATGGAAAAGTTTTTGAGAAATATGGTTTAAATCTGGGATAAGATAAAGTTGCTTGATTTAAGACACTGTACAAGAGAAATTAAAAGAATTAAAACACAGTCATTCCCCATTATGTCACTGTTATATCCTGTGTATAAATCACTCCCACCTCTTCCATGAATTCCTCAGGCTCACCTGGGCTCAGAGCAGGCTGCTAGTTCTGAATTGCTTTCATGTCTATGTATCCACAGCCTTGATATAACTGGCTGGGCCACAGTAGACATTTGTTGACAAGGTCCATGGTCAAAGAATTTCTTACTACAAAACAGTGGCTTGGCTCCAAAGGGTATCCAAAGACTGGTATTTTGCATTCTCGCACAATTTATTCACTTGCTTGTGACATCATTCATTGATTTCTCACCAAAAGCACTGTCTATCCACACTTCATTGGGAGATGGGAACTGGTGAGGAAGATTGTGGGGTTAATTGCCCAGCTAAAAAGGCTCTCCCCACCCTGCCACTTTCTCTAGCCAGGTGTGTGTGTGTGTGTGTGTGTGTGTGTGTGTGTGTGTTTCATCTCCCACCACCTGTATCACATTTTCCCAATTGCCAGGCCCTAGTATGAAGGGCCCTACATTCCTCCCACATAAATCATCAAGCAAAGCCAGTGACTCTCTCCACTCAAGTGCCCCTGACTGATTCAGAGTCTAGGAGGGCTCCACTCAGGTCAGCCGATTGGTGTGGACTGCCTTAAAGGGCACTACGATAAAAAAGTTGCCTCAACTGAACATGTCCTTTCTTTCCCCCACAGACATAACCAGTGCAGTGCAATCCAAGCGAAGAAAATCCAAGTAAACAAGCTGAACGGCGACTTGATACTTGTAAATGTGTGTGAATTTTACAAAGAGCGATTTTGAGCTGTGACTTTTTAAAATCCATTTCTGTACAGTTAGTCATTTTAATAATGTGGCCCTTTTCCTAGTCCCTGCAACCTGTTTCATAAAGTACAATGGGGAAAGCAGGGTTGTTGAGCCCTTTGGTGTTGCAAGATGAAGTTCAAGGTTTCTAAAATGTTGTCATGTATTGAGAGGAGCTATTGCCATTATAAATGTTACTAGTTTTTACATTTCCTAAGCAGCCTAGAGTACAGGGTGAGCATTTTTAGATCTTCTAATGATGTATTGTGCTGTGGAAGTACTGTGTGTGAATAGCAGTAGTGGGGGCAAAAGCAATCTTCTCATTTGAAAATGTTGTAAATAATTTTATTATATAGTGTTTTGGATGTATTTGTTGTAGAAATGGACCAGTGAATAAAGAGAATCTAAGGGTTTGTACAATGTGAAATACTGAATGTGTTAAATAAATGTCATTGTCATAGAACATAAAGGTATGTTATTGATAAGGGATTATTGGGTAAGTAAGCTCTTTCTTTGGACCATAAATGGTAGACCTGGCCTTCTTTATAAATGAGACTCCCATCTTGTCCTCTACACCTGAGATGTTCACCTGGCAAATTGAAGGAAATGCACATACTTGCTCACTTAACTCCTTCTTGACTTTGAAGAAACTTGCTTGTTCAGCACTATAAATTTCTTTTGACCAACTGGAAGAGGATCAAAAGCCACCCAGGATTTTCTAGGGGACAGGAAACTATTGGCAACTCAGATGGTACTTTTTGATCAACATGCCGTTTTTCCCCTTTCCTGGCTCAATTCTTACTTCAAAATGTATATAGTCTCCAAAGCTGACTGCTTCTGCCCCTACCCTACCCCCAGCCTTCAGGAGACTCCAATGCTTGGAGTCCTATCCTTGTCTCACCCTGGGTCTAGCCTTCTGCTATCTGTCCTAGGTGTCCCTTTCCCTCCTTGCCCTTGCCATAACCCAACACCTAAGACCAAAAGGATGAGTTGGTGATTCTCTGACATGCTCTTATTCTCATCTATATTTCAACTGTCTTTATATATGTATCTTGCATTATAATGATCATCTAAAAGTAACTGAGTCAGACCCCATGTTGTCTGGCTCTATACCCAGCAAGCTTATCTGCCCTCTTCCTCTCCCATATGACACACACCCCAGAACCAAAGACAGCTTAATAATAATACCCTGTGCCACTACTGTGCTTGAGAAAGTGCTTCTCATACTTCAGCTCAACTCAGGCTGAAAGCATAATGTGCTTTAAATAAATTTTTATTTGTTTTTCTTTATATTAATTTTTTTCTCCCATAGAGGAATAGCATTACAGTCTAACAATCAGAATCCTGTTACACACATACACAGGCATGCCACATGACCAGGTCTAGGTGGTTGTTTTCTTGAGTCTGTTGACATAGCACAACATGGTCAACCAAAGTCTCCTTATTTCACCCATTCTCAACACAAAACACCCAATGGGGATGCACTCAACTTGTTGGTTCCATTTGGAATTAGGTGGCAGGGTAAGAGGGAAAGTATTAGAAGTGGGCTATGGTGTGTCTGCATTCAGTCCCCTCATGTAAGCCACACGGATCTAGGGAGGCATCCAAGAGCTCTGGGGGGTCCCTGTTGCACCTAAGACATACGGGTCAGAGCAAGTGGACCAGAGGGTTCCAGGCAGGGGACTGGGGAGCAGGCATACTCTAAAACAGCACCAAACTGCATTCACACACACACAGTGCCCTCGTGGGGCTAGACTGGCAAAGGCTGGAAAGTGACACCCAACTTGAAGGAACCACTCAGATTTACTAGGGAATAACTGGAAGTCACTCTTTGATGTAACTGAGACTCACTCTAGAAATGGGTCCCTCTGACATAACTTAGTTTTGGCAAAGTGCTGGTAATATTGACATTAATACAAACTGGTACAAACTCTCTAGGGTCTCTGAAAACATCAGTTAAGACAGACTGTCTAATCCCCTCCTGTCTAAGGTTGCATAGGACTTTGTAAATTCTGGTTCCCTCATGTATTCAAGTTCTGTAGTTTAAAAAAAAAAATCCTGAAGCATGCTCAAGGTGAAAGGCACATACACAGTCAATACAGTATGACAAGGTCTGATGCTTCAGGAGTCAGACTAGCAGGAGACTGAGTAGTGTTGGTTCTTAGAAATCTATACACAATTAAAATATTGCCACATTCAAATGCTACAGAATCTATAGGAAAGTACAAAAAAATAAGAGACTTGCAACCAGCCAGGTGAGAGGTTTGGAGGGTTCTAGAACTACAGGAGCCTCCAGAAATATAGGTAAGGGCAGGGCCTTTTGAAATTTGAGCCAAATGCCCTATAACTTAAACTCTTTCCTTACCAGAAGGATCATGGGCACTGCCTAGGACTGAGCCTAGGCCCCAGCTGGCAGTGAGGAGTAGGTAAGAAGGGTTGGAGGGAATTTCAGCTCTTGGAAGTGCCAGAGACCCTAGGCTGGCTGAGAAGTGCCCAATGGGTAGCTGGAAGAATAAAAGTAACTAGGTTGTAACAAGAATTTGGGAAGCAGAACAAGGTTGTCAACTACTGGGGCCCTAGTAGACTGACATGGGGACTTTGATCTGTTTTTAGTATCAATTTAGCTTATTCCCTGGGATAGGAGAACCCAACAGGTCCTCCGACCTCATCCCAGCATCCATGGGGATACCCCGTCCCTTCCCCACATGTCCCACATGATGATGCCTGGAGCTATAGAGTCAGGGAGGGCAGCTGCCTTTGCCCTCGTGGGAATGCAGAGTTTTCTCCAAGCCCCAGCTTGGCTGTGAGGCCTGGAAACCTAGAATTGGGGTGAGGAGGAAGACCTATGTTAGTATGTAACAGGAAATCTTAAAAGTTTTAAGGAAGAGAGCACACACTGGATAAGGACAGCTAGAAAGAGAAAATGGGAAGCAACTTGGGGCATCCCAAGAGGCTGTTGCTGGTGTCTGAGCCCAAAATTCAATCCCACCAGGAAAAGGGAAAAGCTGACTGCCCCATCCCCTCATCTTACTCAGGGATTCAGGTTCCCTCCTCTACATACTTAATGGAGGAGAAGGGGAAGGGGACCATAGGGCATCCACTTCTCCCTAGCAGCCTAGAAAGAAAGAGAGCCCTTTGGGAGAAAATGAGAAGAGGCCCCCTGAAGGCCCTGAACCTGGATAGGGACAATTTGGGGATTGTGGGGCTCCTGGCCTCCTACTCAGGAGTGTTTATTAGCCATACTGAGCAGAGTGAAATACAAGGCCAGAGGCAAGATGAAGGCTGAGCTGTCAGTCTTGGGATGGCTTCACCCCCGTGTCCTCTCCCAGCATCATTCTTCTGCATTCTTACCTGGGGTGTGTGCCCTTTCTGCCTAGAAGCCCTCTGGCCTGCATCTCTCCTAAGCTAGTTCTAGCACCTTGGACATGTGAACAGATAGGGTGGCAGGGCGTTGCCTAGCTTCTACTCTGGGATGGTATGTCAAGGGTAGAGTGACAAGGTACTAACTAAGCCTTTCAGACTCAGGCGTCTGCAGAAGGGTGGATTTCAGGAACAGATTTGGGAAGTGGATTCTAGGAAAGGGAAGTGGGGGTAGACTCCAGGCTTCAGCCTGAGAGCAGGGCTTGGCTTCTCTAAACAAGCGCAATGCAGGCTCCCATGGTGCCCTGCTCCCTACAGCTTCTCAACCTGTCTGTCCTGTCTGCATCTCCAGTAGGCTGCCTCTTTCCCTCAATTCCGTCCGTCTTCTCCCTCTAACTCACATCTCACTGTCCTCTTCTACATACTTTACCTTTCCAGGCCTAAGCAGCTCCAAGGAGCCCAGCCCCCAGGGCAGAGGGAAGAGGGAAACTAAAAGCAAAACCCTGAGCCTGAGCCCTTACTGAAGGCAAGGACAGCAGCCCAGGCCTCACAGGTTGTACCTGGTCAGAGCTGGGCTCAGGGTCCCCCCATTTGGGAGGGGATTACCGGGAATGAATAATAAGGGAACAGGGGTGAGTGAAATGCCAAACATGGGGTAGGGTGAGACATGTAAGGTGACAGCTGAAGGTGGAATGAGCCAGATCAGGGACTGGAAGGGGCTCTCAGAAATAGGAGTAGGCCAGAGTAGAGGACTAGAGGGTGAAGGAGACAGACAGGAATGGGGGCCAGAGAAAAAAGGATGGAGGGTCAGGAGTGGGCGGGATGGAGGATTAGATGCTGGGCATGGGGACCAGAAGGAGTGAGGGTGAAGGGGGTGGGAGGCAGATTAAAGGATCAGAGTTGGGGTAATAGAGGGAGTCTAGGAAGGAAGGGCTATCACCCAACCTCACACACTTTAAGGAGGGAGGTGTGGTGTCCAGCCCAAGGCAGGCGCGGCCGTCCCTCGAGCAGCACACTGGCTACCGCGGAGGGGCCAGACGCGGATCCGGAGCCGGCGAGGGTTCGTGGCATGGCCGACGGACGCTCAGTAGTTGAACTGGCGCTGGCACGGCTGGTAGACAAAGCTGCCCTGGTGCTTGGGCCGGCGTGGACGGCTCTCGCGGGCTCGGTTCTGCCGTTGCACCACCTTGGCGCTCAGCGCATGGCGCTCGGCCCGCTGCCGGGCCCGCTGCAGCCGCCGCACCTGGCTCGCCTTGTCCAGCAGCACGGCCCGCGCCGGCAGAGGAGCAGCGGCGTGGCGCAGGGCCCGGGGCTCGCGGCGGGCGGGCGCCAGCTCTCTGCAAGGACAGAGCGGGCTCGGTCAGGGCATCTCCCCACTCCCCCTCGCCCCCGCCGTCGTCCGCTCTCTCGCCTTAGCGCAGTGCTCAAGGCGGGACGCCCTTCCTGTGGGTGCCAGCCCTCACTCCAAGCCAACCCGGAGATGCCTCCTCGGTTCTAGCCCCCGTGACAAGTAAACTGACCCAGGGAAGGCTCAGCCCCAGCCCCTAATTCCGCCCTTGCCTTCTGTACAAGCCAGCAGAAGCCCACCCCCTTGGCGCTCTGGCCTCGGCCCTCAAGCGCCCAAACCCGACCCAAGCCTCTCGGCCACAGCGCTCCAAGCCCCGCCCCGGCCAGGAAGCCCCGCCCCTCGCGCTCACGCCCGCCCCTAGCCTCGCCCCACGGCCCGCTGGCCCCGCCCTTTGCCTCAAAGACAGTGCTCTTGAGGCCGCAGCTCCCTTCAAGTGCCGGGCGGGCTCGGGGCCTCGCTGCCCCGGCGCCCTGGCCTGCGAGATTCGTCTCCCTGGGCCTCCAGGCCCCGCCCCCACCCGCTCACCCGTCGCTAAGGTCGCCGTCAGGCAGGGCAGCATCCGGGTGCGGGGACGGGGGCCCGGACTCCAGCACTATGGTGCTGCCGGTGACGTAAACGGACATGCTGGGGTGCTCGATGAGGAGGTCCTCCAGGGGGCTGCTCTGGAGGCGGGTGGGCCCGAGTCCAGGCCCCTCTGCAGTAAAACAGGCGGGAGGGGTAACAAACCAGCTCTCGTCCATCAAGGAGGGCGCGGGCGGAGGGCGGCCCGCGGGGGCTGGGGCGGCCCCGGGGCCGGGTGGAGCCGCGTAGCTGTCTACGGGGCGCGGGAGGGGGGAGCCATGCAGAGGAGGGGGAGCAGCGGGGAGGGACACACACACACCGGACACAGGGGGGCGGAGAGAGAAAGGGCATCGTTAGTCAGACCCGCAGTCCCGCCCGCAGCGCCCACGGGGCACCCACGGACCAGGAGTCTCGACTTGCTGCCCTAGGGGGGCCTGAGCTGTGGCCCCTGCCACTGCCTGCCACAGGGCGGCCCAGGCTTTCATGGGAAAGGGCCCTGTTCCTACCTCCAGTGTCACTGCCTCAGCCCCACGTGGCCCAGAAGGCTTGGGAGAACTCCACAATCCCCTAGCTGCTCCCTTCCCTCCGCTGCTCCGCCATTTGCCCTTAGGATGACTCCGCGGGCCCAGGAGTCAGAATCCTGGCCCCCGACTCAGGCCTCACCGGGCAGGTCAATGATGAGCCAGCCGTCCACTTCATCCTCCTCCGAGACGAAGGCCTGGGGGCAGTCGGGGTTTTCAGGGGGCGGAGGGGTGCCGAAGAAGAAGCTGGTGAAGCGCTGGAACATGGTGGGGGGTGAAGCGGCCTCACGGGGGCGCCTTATGGCAGTGCAAAAGCCTAGGAATCATAGGAAGGAGTTAGAGCCACCAATGCCTGAAATCCACCCCCAACCCTAGCCAGACCAGAGGACAGAGGATATCACCTCTAGTCCCCTGAGCAGTGACAAGAGTTCAACAGGGATGTGTGGCTTTTGGTGTGTGTGCTTTCTGCATTCAAATCCAGGCTTTTCTATCTTCTGTTTAACTTTAGTAAGTTATTTAACTTATCTGTGCCTTAGTTTTCTCATCTGTCAAAAGACAATGATAACAGTACCCCCTCCTCTGGGCCCCTATAAGAATTAAACGAGCTAACAATAGTATCGTCTTCCAGGCTGTAGTAAAAGTTAAATGAACTAAACACTTAAAAAGTGCTTAGAATAGTGCCTGGGCACATGGTAAACACTCAACAAACTAATAAACTACTTATGACAGGGTATATGACCAGGCTCTGTCATGGAAGGTCTCCAGAGAATTGGACATCCAAACTGGACCTTGAAGAGTAAATAAGATTTCTCCAAGCAGGGAACAAATTGCCTATATTGTGGCCGTTTATTATCATAATAATAACATAGCTAACATTCATGTGCCAGGCACTATACTAAGCGGATTTACCTACATGACCTCATGTAATCCTCACAATAACCATAGGAAGTGGATATAATCCTCTTTGACAGGTGAAGAAACTGAGGCTCAGAGAAGTAAAGTATCTTGCCTAAAGTCTCATAGCTGGTAAGAGACAGAATTGGGGCCAGGCGCGGTGGCTCACGCCTGTAATCCTAGCACTTTGGGAGGCTGAGGCGGGAGGATCGCTCAAGGTCAGGAGTTCGAGACCAGCCTGAGCAAGAGCGAGACCCCGTCTCTACTAAAAAATAGAAATAAATTAATTGGCCAACTAAAAATATATAGAAAAAAAATTAGCCGGGCATGGTGGCGCATGCCTGTAGTCCCAGCTACTTGGGAGGCTGAGGCAGAAGGATTGCTTGAGTCCAGGACTTTGAGGTTGCTGTGAGCTAGGCTGATGCCACAGCACTCTAGCCTGGGCAACAGAGTGAGACTCTGTCTCAAAAAAAAAAATAAGAACCACTACTGGAGCCTGTGTGGTTTGAAAAGCACTAGCTAGCAGAAATCCCACAGGTCTGCTACAATCTCACCATGTGATTGGGCAAGGCTCAGTTATGTCTATCAGATGAGGTGTGAAGATCCTTTGCAGGCAGGCCCTCCCCACTCTGGCCTCCTTTTCCCAGGCTCCTGCTCAAGGGCAGCATCCCAGGCTGGGAGGAAGAAGATCAGGTTCCCTGGCCCCAGGCAGACAGCAGGTCAGTGGGAGGTGATGACGGAAGGAGGGAGCTGTCAGATCCCAGGAGCCTTAAGGATGAGCAAGCAGTGAGAGTAGGACCTGAACCCAAGCAAGCCCTCATCTAGTCCTTCCCCCCATGAAGGTGAAGAAAAAGGCTCCCTACTCCAGGAATGGAGACACCAATTGGTGGCTATACCTCTGCTCCTCTCTCCACCCCAGCCTACCTCAGGTCTAGACCTTGGCTGACACCTGCTGGCCAGGCCCCCAGGCTGTACCTTAAGCCTTGCCCTCCACACCTGTCCCCTAAAGATGATCAATAGTTTTGCTGCTAAACCACTTGTCACCATTCTCTAGGGGTATTTCCATACTTCCTGGGAATGTCCATACTTCCACTCCCTGGAAGCATTTCTACTCTTACTGCTAACCCACATGGGATACTTCCATACTTGTTGCTACCTCTCCCATTCCCTGGAATTGTTTTCACACTTGCCACAGAATCACCTAACCTCCATACTCTGGGAATATTTCCATATTTTCAGACTGACAGTGGGCTCAAAAAGGGAGTATTATTCCCTGGGTGCTGGCTCCCCTGGTGGGAAGCCAGGGATTATGAAGGTTGGGCCCCCAACTAGTGTCTGCCCAGCACAATCCACATATCCTAACACATTTGTAGCCACAGGGAGTGAGTGACTCAGTTATCAAAAATCCAGAAAGTTTGGCCCCTCCTGAAGGAAGGGAACACTGGGACCTTGATGAGGCACACCCTCTTTCCAAGAACCTTCTATTTCATTAAGAAGATGAAAGGGATATTTAGAGCTGTTTCAGGGACCATCATATTCACCAAGCCCATTTTATAATCTGATGATCAGAGAGAGGACATAAGTTTATCCAAAGATACATGGCTAGATAGTGGCAGGACAGGCCTAGGCCCAGATCACTGAGCATCCAGCCCAGAGTGTACATAGTCAAGAAAGCCTCAGCAAATAATTCCCAAGAATATAATGATACAGGGGGTGCAGGGAGGTCAAACAGAAGCCTCAATCTAGTTACTAGTCCTCTGCCCAGCTCCAAAAGGGTCTGGGGTTCCTGGCACAAAGATTCAGCATGCATTTACCAGAGCACCCATTCTGTACCAGAGCCTGCACTGGGCATCCTCAAATTACAGACAGATTTAGGTAAGAGAGGCTCCCAGGTAGAAGCTCCTTCCCTGCCTGAGGTCACACAGCAAGTCAGGAGTGACAGCAGCACCAACCAGCCAGTGCCTGCCCCCTCTCCTGACCACTGGAGGAGCCTCCCAGATTTCCTTTCCTAGCCTTGCCAGCTTCCTGGTTCTCACATTCCCAGCTCTACTCCAGGGAGAATATTCCCTTTAATAACTACAGCAGCTGTGCCCAGAATAGCATTTGAGCCCTAAGCCACCCCTACTCTCAGCTCTTGCTTGAGCAAAACCTGGGCTGGGATGGGGTTCCTGGTCCAGCCTCTAGGCCCATTCACTTGGAAAGTTAGAAGCTCTTTTTCTCCTACCCCTTCTCCCACACTCTGTGAACAGAGAAGGGGCAGCAGAACCGTTGCAGTCACCAGCGCTAGGCCAGGTCCCGGCCCTCCTAGCTGACAACGCCTGGGAGTTGGGGAGGTGATGAAGGGCCAACAGAGGGAACCCTCATCCCACCCTCTACCCCAACATCAGCCCTGGAGACACCCTGAGGGGGCCAGTGACTCACCTTTCTGTGGTCAAAACAGCTGGGAGGCAGCGATTTTATTGGACTCTGGGGTCTCCAAGGTACACAGTGAGGGCAGAGTGGGTCAGGGCCCTGAAAGAGGAGCCGATCTCCAGAGATCCCCTGGAAGAAGGTCCAGGAATGAGGAAACCTAGGAGCCCTATCAAATCGTGATGACACTGACTCCTCCCCAGTGCAAGGAGGACGCGTGTCTTGTTACTTGTATTGAGCTCCTACTATGGATAAGACCATGGTCATGCATCTGTACTCACTCAGTGAGCCTGACTCTAGTTGCCTGTGTGACCTCTAGTAAGCTACTTCTCCTCTCTAGGCCTCAGTTTCCCCGTCCATGAAATGGGGTCTAAGACCCCTTATTTTGGTGCTGGGAGTGACGTCAGCTAAAGCGCTGCACACAAATCAGGGATTAGGAGGATGTTATTATGTTAGTCCCTGGAGGGGCGGAGCCTGGAGACGGAGGGAGGGGATTCCACCACCATCTGGTGCTGCTCCAGCGACCTGGAGTCTGAGGCTACCCTGAACTCGACGACCCCCTCAACCTAGACGGAGCAGCGCGGTCTGACTCCTTCTGAGATCGCCAGGAGAAAGTAGGGGATCAGAGGCCTGACCCTAGCCCCTGGATTAGCCCAGAAAATAACCCAGCCCCTTCCGGCCCCACTTGGATTTCAGCGTCTCTCACCCATGGCCCAGCCCGGACACAGCGGCCACAGGGTCACCGGAGGACAAGCGACCCGAGGCGGGAGGCGGTGCCGGCCTTGGTGATGTCTCAATGTCATATGCAAATAGAACAACGTCATGGTCTACCCGACGTGCGGCAACCAATTGGGATCCGGGGACTCAGGCCCGGCGGCCGGCGGCGGAGACAGACAAAGGCCCGGGAGCGGGGGGCTCAGGGCGTGTCCGGGGGCGCGGGGAGCCCCCCAAGGCCAAAGCTGGTCGGGACTCACCTGGGGGCGGGGGCGGCGCTGAGGTAGTTGTGCGGCGGAGCGTCCCGGGGTCGCCGGCTGCTCACAGGCCGGGCCGCATCGCGGGGACCGAGCGGGGGCGGCGGCAGGGCGAGCGGTCGGGCTCGCGGGCTGCGGTGCTCGCCCGCGGGGCTTTGAGTCTGTGCGCCGCTGCGGCGGGGCTCACGGCACAAATTGGAAGGTTCAAACAGCTGATTGTGATGTCACAAAGGGGCCCGCCCGCCTCGCGTCACCGGCCGGCGGAGCGACGGCCAATCCCAGGCCGCGGATCCCCCCGCCCCGCCCCCTCCACGGTTTACTGCCCCAACGTTCCTGCCCGGAGCCGCACTCGCAGCCTGGGGCCGCCCGGAGAGGCGACCGCTGGGACCTTGGACCCCTGCCCCTCGGCGACATCTACACTTTTGCTCCTACTTCCTACGGGATCCTCATTCTCCGGACTCCCTCCACATATCGCAGCGCCCTCACCTCTTTCACTGCTCCCCAAATCCTTCCATCTGCATCACATATCCAAGTCCCCAACTCCACACCGCGTCGTTCACCTCCGACCCCCTCACTACCTTTCTCCCTGCCCGCCCTTCCTTTTCTGTCTCACCCCCTCATCCCTACACATTTTCTGCCTTCCCGCCCCATTTTTCCTCAGCTCAGCAGGCTTGAGAAACTTCCCCTTTCCCCGGTTCCGTGGGAGCCCCTGGGAGTGTAAGAGGAGTCAGTGAAGCTGACGGGAAATTTTGCAAACAGGAGGACTTGGAAAGGAATTGCTCTGGGCTAAGTCAACATTGACCTAGAGAGTGCTCTGCATTTGAACGTTTACTCACCTTATTTAATCCACGTCGCTACCGGGGCTGCGCAGAAGAGTGACAGGACAGGGGTTGATTATGAATCTTGATTTACACGTGGAGAAACTGAGTCTCACAAATGAATCTCGTTGTTAGTATGTGAACTCATATTCAATAATCCATGCAGCGAACATTTATTGAGCATTTACTATTGCCAGTACCAGACCACTAGCTGACTGTGGTGTTATTGAACACTTACTGTGTGCCAGGCGCTGTGCTATGGTGCTTTATATGTGTTTTTTATTATGTATATTCACAGTAGCCCAAAAGATGGGCATTATTCCCATGTTACAGTTGAGGAAACAGACTCAGAGAGCCCAAGTGGCTTCCCAAGATCACAAAGCTATAGTCAATGGCAGAGCCAAGATTTGAACCCATAGCTCCTGGCCCCAACCCTCTCCACTCTCTACATACACCAGATAGTCTAAACCCTAGGATGCTTCAGCCTCCCCAGGGAGACCTGGGTTCTAGTCCTGACTGTGCCCAAACTTGCTGTGTGACTTCAAGTCATGTTACCTCTCTGGGTCTTGGTTTCTTTATCTGTCAAACCTAACAGATCCAGGCTTCCTTCTAGAGCTGACATTGTAAGATTCTTCCAAATTGTCCACCCTCAGGATTCTGCCAACCCCGTGCTCTAGGCCTCTGCTCTTCGAATGGCCTGGCAGATGCCTGGGGAGAAACCACAAATACACGTGCTCAGAATCTTCAGGACCAGAGGTTCTGGGTCCTCCCTCAGTAGAGCAGGGCTGATTGGGGAAGATCTGAGATCTAACAGGTGCATGAGGCCAGAGGTTCATGCTCTAGTGATAAAGCCCTGTCCCAGCCTAGACCGAAATCCCTTAGGGACTCCTCAGCCCCGGCAAAGGAGAAGGATCTAGGAAATAATACCCAAAGGCTTACAGGGGAGGGGGGAGTGGCATTGTGGCCCTTGGAGTGTCGTCCCCAAAGTGTCCTAATTGCATGCAACCCTGAGGCTTTACCCATCACAGCCACTTCCTGCTAACCTCATACCCTTTCTTGACCTCCTTGCTGACCTAAACTAAATAATCCCTAACACACCTCTCCTGTCACACCACTCGTTTGTTCTACAACCTTATGTGGCTCACAGGCCCCACACTCCTAACACAGCATTCATGGCCCTCTGTGATCCAGCCCTAGTCCTCCCCAGCTCCAGCTCCCTTTCTTCTCCTACACGCACTTACCTTGTGCTAAGGTCAGACTCCTCGATGGCTCTCCAACACTCCTCCCACCTCCACCCACACTTTTGCTCAAACTGTTTCCCCTGCCTGGAATTCTTTCTTCAGAACTTTCTGAAACCCAGATCTTTCTTGTCTTCGAGATTCTACTCACCCCTTCTTCCTCTAGGTAGCCTGCCTTGTCGTTACCCGTGGGTCAATGGCTACCTTGATGGACAGTCATGTATTTGTTCAAGAAACAGTAAGTGATGGTGACTAATTGTGTGTGTATGTATCTTTTCAAGTGGATGCTTGTCATTCTAAGGACAGGGTCTTTGTCCATATGTTCCCCCCACCTAGCCTGTGGTCCATCTGGCATAGATTAGACTTTCATCAAAGGCTCAGTGGCTACAGCCTGAATGTTGAGAAGAGCAACTGGTACAGGAGTCTTCCCCTCGACCTTCTATCCTGGTATAGGCAACATTCTGTTGGGCACAGCATTCTGGTTCCCCAAGCCCAGAGAAGGGGAGTCTTGGCAACACTCCGGTGCTGTAAATGACCTGGATTCTGCTCCCAGCGTTAGCTGAACCCCATGTCCAGGCTGCTAGGTCAGATCCCAGTCTTCCATTTCTCTGTAGAGTCAGAGATACCTATGGAAGTGGGGGGCTGGAGCCCAGTGGTGTCCCCTCTTGAAACCCCTGGGACACATCCCTCCTCTCCACTACAGAGGTTTATTATCAGGGCTGGAAGAGACTTCAGACCTCAACTCATCCAAACCCTCATTTTCTATGTGAGGAAATGGAGGTGTGCTGAAGCCAGAAAGGTCAAGATACTGCTTAGAATCACACAGCAGCAGAGCCACCTACTAACCCTGACCCCGGGGAATGGGCTTAGTATTCTGAGGCCCTGGCCTGGGCCTGCGGGCTGTAAAAAGAGCCAGTGGGCATCATGCTGGGGGTAATCCTGGAGTCCCCTGTCCAGTCCGATGTGGGGTCCCATTGCTGTGTGCACAGGTAGATGTTCATGGACATCTATGCATACGCATGCAGGCGTCCGTGCACAAACATGCACACATATGTGCATGAGCTCATACCCACAGGGTTAACAGATACTCATGGCCATCTAACCATGCCCAGGTGTAAGTACCTGCCCAATTTTATGGGCTCCAGGACTGGAGGTCAAGAGGCCATCCTTCTATTCCTGTCTACACCCTGGGCTTGCCCTCACTGAGCCCTGGGGGCTCCCCACTAGCTTGCCAGCCCCCCCTCAACTTCAAAGGGCAGAGATGTGTCAGCCTGGGTGTGTCCCTCATGGGACCTTGCGTGTACTCGCAGGTATGAACCAGTCTGTATGCGTGACTAGAGAACTGGCTCACCACTCCACTCCCCTCCCCTTCCCCACCTTAAGATAGAGGGTGAGGCTGAGAGGAAGCTGTCTGATGTAGATAATAAATTCTTACTATTTTACTGGTGAAGAAACTGAGACAGAGAGGAGGAAAAGTTTAATTGGTAAAGCCAGCTAGGGAAGACATAATCCCCAAATTCCCCCAATAGATGGGTCTATACCTTAACAAGGAGCCATATCCCCAAGGACTTCTACTCAGAAAGCTTTGCTGTTTAACTCAGAGATGTCTGAATTTATGAGGGTAACTGTGGTATGTGTGTGTGTTGTGTGTGTGTGTGTATACCATGAAAAAGACTATGGCCTGATTGTCACTAAATCCAGATTTCAATCCTGGTCTGTCCTGGACTCACTGCCTAACCCTTGGCAAATCGCTTTCTTTCTCTAAGCCTCAGTTTCCCCATCTGCAAAATGGCTGGCTTCATGCTCCCTTAACATACCTCCCAATCTCAACCTCCAGGCATCAGGTTTGTTTGTGTGAACTGTGCCTAAAGCCCATCAGTGAGGAGGTGATGGTCAGTACAGGATTCATTTCAGAGACGAGAGGCAGGTGGCAGGAAGGCAAAAGCCTGGCTTCGTTTTAGTCCATCTGCCCGTGGTGTGAGGGTGGGGCAGTGTCTTTGGGGTTGCAGGGGCATGTTTGTGAGTGTGGGCAAGTACCCAAGTGAGCTGCTCTGGTGTGAGTGCCCTGCATGAACTCCCACATTTAGAACTTTGAAAGATAAATGGTTATATCCCTCCCTGGCCCTAGGTGGTTAGAAGAGAAAGCTCTGGGGCCATACAGGAGCAGAAGGAAAGGAAGTGGCATCTGGGGTTGTACCTTCTCTCTCTTGCCCAGGCAGAGCCAGATTCTATACCTCCCTCCTGGGACTTGGCTTGTAAACTGGATCCCCAGCAGGCTTTGAGGCTGGGAGGAGAGAGTTGGCAGGGGGCATGTTCCCTCCTGCTGAACCAACCACTCTTTCAGGAGCAAATAAACTCCCTGAAGCTCAGGTCACTTCCCTTTCCTGCTCACAGCTCTTCCTGGCTCCCTACCACTTCCAGGCTGGAATTCACACTGCCAGCCAGGCACCCTCTCCTGGTGCCTGGTACAGAGGAAGCATCCAATGAATAATGACTAGAGGAGTGAGTGAAGCTGTCCTCACCCTCTCTTTTAGCCTTCTCTGTATGCACACACACACACACACTATGCAAATGAACACACTCCAAATCACCACCAGCTTTTCTGCTCCCAGAATTTTGCTCTTGCAGTTTCCTCCACCTAAGAAGTGCTGCCCCTTTCCCATCTAATCCCTCTGTGTCTAGACCCTGTCTGTTTCTTAGAACTAGTTTAATCAGCAGCTTATATTTACTGAGCATTTACTATGTGCTTGTAGCCTTCCAAGCTGGGCATCATTATTATCCCCATTTAACAGATGAGGAAATTGAGGCTCAGGCTGCAGAGAAACTTCACCAAGATCACAGAGCTAATAAGTTGGTGCATGTTTCTGTGTATTCAACCATGTCCATAAACATTGCATGTGCATATGTGTACAAAGATAAAAAAACGAAAATGATAAAGCCTTTTTTTTTCCTTTCTTTTTTTTGAGACAGAGTCTTACTCTGTTGCCCAGGCTAGAGTGAGTGCCATGGCATCATCCTAGCTCACAGCAACCTCAAGCTCCTGGGCTCAAGCAATCCTTCTGCCTCAGCCTCCCAAGTAGCTGGGACTACAGACATGTGCCACCATGCCCGGCTAATTTTTTCTATATATTTTTAGCTGGCCAATTAATTTCTTTCTATTCTTTTTTTTGGTAGAGACGGGGTCTTGCTCTTGGTCAGGCTGGTTTCGAACTCCTGACCTTGAGCTATCCACCCGCCTCGGCCTCCCAGAGTGCTAGGATTATAGGCATGAGCCACCGCGCCCGGCCTGAGCCACCGTGCCCGGCCGATAAAGCCTTTGTGTAAAAAATGTACAGTATTTTTACCTAACATAAAATCATTTTTTCAACCAGCTGACACTCCCATGAAGGAGCAAACCGCCATGTTGTGGAGAGGGCCACATGGCAGTGACCCAAGGAAGGCCTCTTAAAGCTAAGAATGGTCCTTTGCTAAGAGGTAGTGAGAAAACGGGGCCCTCAGTAATACAGACACAAGAAGATGAATTCTGCCAACAACCTGAGGGAGCTTAGAAGTCAATCTTTCCCCAGTCGAGCCTCCAGATGAGGACACAGCTGGCCAACACCTTAACTTCAGTAGCCTTGTGGGATTCCCATGCAGAGAACCCAGATGAACTGTACCAGGACTTATAGAACCGTGAGGTAATAAATGGGTGTTGTCTTGAGGCACTAGGTTTGTGGAGGATTGTTATACAACAATAGAAAATGAATACACATGTGTTGAAAAAATGTTGGTATTTTTTGGCATGACAATCAAGAGGCAGTTTGAATTACTAATCTTACTCCACTACATTTTGTTTAGTGTAAATAGTTTTGTGAAATATAATAAATAGTGTCGTAATTAGGAGGAAATCATTTTTTTTTTCTTTTACAAAAGTCCCATAGTTCAAATTAAGTAATTTGAAAGTGTGGGATGCCACTGTAGGGCATATATATCAGTCAAATGGAACTTCCTACAGGAAGCTCTCCAGGATCTCTTTGGAAGGAAGTAACCCCTTTCCCTCTTCAGAGCCCCAAAACACATTGTTTGCCTGTCTCTCAGAGCACTGAACACTTTTGGTTCACCACACACCCAGGAATGCTTAGTTACTTTCTGGGAGACATACCTTTTCCATATTTGAGAATCTCATTCAATGTAAATAGAAACACAATCAGAGATATTTTCATACAGGGAGATAAGGGCTGGAACAGTGAGTAGGAGCAACGTGCTAGAGGAATCCAAATAGAGGGAGGTTAAGAAAGGCTTCCTTGGAAAAGAGGACATCTGTGCTAGGAGTAGGAGTAGGAGCATGCCTTGGAGTAAATGGATTAAAAGGCCTGGAACAGGCTGGGCGCGGTGGCTCACACCTGTAATCCTAGCACTCTGGGAGGCTGAGGCGGGAGGATCGCTCGAGATCAGGAGTTCGAGACCAGCCTGAGCAAGAGCGAGACCCCGTCTCTACTAAAAATAGAAAGAAATTCGCCGGACAAGTAAAAATATATATAGAAAAAATTAGCCAGGCATGGTGGACTTGGGAGGCTGAGGCAGGAAGATAGCTTGAGCCCAGGAGTTTGAGGTTGCTGTGAGCTAGGCTGATGCCACATCACTCTAGCCTGGGCAACAGAGTGAGACTCTGTCTCAAAAAAATAAATAAATACATAAAAGGCCCGGAACAGGATCTCAAGTCAGGAGCTCTGCTTCTGACCTGCTGTGTGACCTTGGGTGGCCCTCTGTGGGCCTCTGCTGCTCTGTCTGCACGGTGGAGGCCTGATGAGGATTCCTTTGCTTACTCACTTTTTTCTACCCATGACTTTTTAAGGAGAGATCTGTCTTGTCTGCCTGCCTTCTACGCTTTTGAGGTACAGAACTGAGATAACAGGGTGACAGAGACAGGATGGAGAGATGAAAGGAAAGAAAAAATACAAGGCTTGTGGGAAAGGGCCTGGGGGACAGTTTTTGATGGACAATGATAGGTCGGGTGAGCGAGAGACACTGAGAGGCTGTGGTGAGGTGGGACAGATTGGTGAGGACAGAGGGGACTGTAAGGAGTGTTGGCATGGCCCTTTGACGTTTTTCAAGAGTTACAAATAAATATTAGAATCTTTTTAAAATTACTCTTGGAAATTGGACTATTGTTCTTGGGTTGAATACATTTGTATTCATTTTTGAATAGGTTAAAATGTACATAATTCAAAATCCCAAAGAACAAAAGAATATAGGTTTTCTTCCAATTTATTTATTTATTTATTTATTTATTTATTTTGAGACAGGATCTCACTCTGTCACCCTGGCTAGAGTGTATGTCCCAATCATAGCTCACTGCAACCTCAAACTCCTGAGCTCAAGCAATCCTCCTGCCTCAGCCTCCTGAGCAGCTGGGAGTACAGACACATGCCACAAAGCCCGGCTAATTTTTATACTTTTAGTAGAGATGGGATCTCAAACTCCTAAGCTCAAGGGATCCTTTTGCGGCATCCCGGAGTGCTAGGATTACAGGTGTGAGCTGTTCCCACTTACTATACCCAGCACCCTCCAACCAACTCCTATTCTCCAGGGGAGACTGCTATCACCAGTTTCTTTTTTTTTTTTTTTTTGAGACAGAGTCTCACTCTGTTGCCCCGGCTAGAGTGCCGTGGCATCAGCCTCGCTCACAGCAACCTCAAACTCCTGGGCTCAGGCGATCCTTCTGCCTCAGCCTCCCGAGTAGCTGGGACTACAGGCATGCGCCACCATGCCCGGCTAATTTTTTCTATATTTTAGTTGGCCAATTAATTTCTTTCTATTTTTTAGTAGAGATGGGGTCTCGCTCTTGCTCAGGCTGGTTTCGAACTCCTGAGCTCAAACGATCCGCCCACCTCGGCCTCCCAGAGTGCTAGGATTACAGGCGTGAGCCACCGCGCCCGGCCTTATCACCAGTTTCTTATATGAACTGTCAGAAATATTCCTGCACATACAAGTAAGCATATGTATATATGAACCTCTTTTTTTGGACACAAGTGATGGTGTACTATGAATGTACACTGTTTTGAAATTTCCTCTTATTTACCAATACAACTTCAAAATCAGTCTCTAATCAGTGCTGCGTCATTCTTTGTTAACAGCTACATAGTACTTAATTGTATCATAGTAGGGATGAATTGAAGTTTTCAATCAGCCCCCTGTAGCTGAAAATCTAGTATGTTTTCAACAATTTGCTCTTCTTGAATTTACAGTTCTTGAATGTGACACTGAAGGTACTAAGCCTGAGCCATGTGAGACCTTGGGATTTATTTGGGTTATGGGGAGGTGTTTGGATTCATTGGAATTTTTGTGAGACACTGATCCATCTTCTGGATTAAGCTCTTCCCCTTGCCCCTTCCCTGGTTTCTACCCACCTTTCCCTCTGGGCTCAGCATGGTAGTCTTAGCCCTTCATCATGCCCTGTTTTCTCGTAGGACCCCTCCTACTCCATAAAATCCTCCTGGCCTGACTCCCCTGATTCTAGCCAAGAGTCCACTGCCAGAGCGTTTGGCAGAAAAGCCAGGGATGGAGGCTCTGAATAATGGGCAAATATTTATTGATCGATTCCTGGACATATGTAGGGCCTCCCTGCTTTTATCCATCTGCTTCTCTGGTTCTCTGTGAATTTTGCCATCCCTTCCTGCCAGAAGAATTCACTGGATCTACTCTAAGCCCCTGGGGGAAGGATCTTACCTGTGAGCCTTAAAATTTGTTCCTTTTCATAGGGGGAGAAACCCATGCACCAGAATATATATGGCAAAGTTATTTAGAAATCATCTAGTCTCCTAAATTTATATGCGGGGAAAGTGAAGCTTGGATAAGGGGAAATGAGTTGCCCAGAGTCACAGAATAAGTGAATAAAAGAGACAGGACAGGAACCTGGGGCTTCTACCTCCAGTTCTTACCTCTTTACCGTCTCTTCCTAGAGTTCAAACTCAGTCAAACCTCATTCTTTAAAAATCTAGTATATAAAGCAAACAGAATTGTGGTATATTCATACAAGGGACTATGAGTTGGCAATAAAAAACGAAGGAACTTCTAATACTTGCAACAAATAGGGATGAACCTCAAAAACATTATGAGAGCGGAGGAAGCCAAACACAAAAGATTACATACAATATGACTCCATTTATATGAAATTTGAGAACAGATAAAAGTAACATATACTGAAAGCAAGTAAATCAATATTTGCCAAGGGATAGGTCAAAGGACAAACTACAAAGGGGAGTGAGGGAACTTTCTGGAATGATAGAATTATTCCATGTTTTTACTGTAGAGTTGGTTACATGGGTGCATACATTTTTCAAAACTCATATACTTCAACAAAGTTGATTTAAAATGAAAAAAGGCAACATTGAAATATACTTACTCAATTTAGGCCAGGCACAGTGGCTCACGCTTGTAATCCTAGCACTCTGGGAGGCCAAGGCAGGAGGATAGCTCAAAGTCAGGAGTTCGAAATATACTTATTCAATTTAGAAATATGTACATTAAGAAAATACAATGTGACAACTGACCTACCCAAACAAAATCAACATTGACAATTCCTTTGAGAAAGGACAAGTTCAGCAGTTCATAACTTCTAGATCATATATTTTCCATCTTTCAAATTGAGTTGTCACAGACTTTGGTCAGAACATCACTTTACTTAGATTTTGTTCAAGAACTTCCTTTCTCATGACAACTCTACCTGACTTGGGTTGGATTAGAAAACTAGTGACTAGTTTCTAACTGTGCAAGTAAAAATAACTGTGGCTAACAGCCTAATATTCATTGATTGCTTTGTATGTTCCAGGAGCCAGGAGGTTTCTAAAGGCTTTTCTTTTTCCTTCTTTCCTTCCTTCCTTCCTTCCTTCCTTCCTTCCTTCCTTCCTTCCTTCTTTTCTTTCTTTCTTTCTTTCTTTCTTTCTTTCTTTCTTTCTTTCTTTCTTTCTTTCTTTCTTTCTCTTTTTCCTTCCTTCCTTCCTTCCTTCCTTCCTTCCTTCCTTCCTTCCTTTCCTTTCCTTTCCTTTTCTTTTCTTTTCTTTCTTTCTTGACAGGGTCTCCCTATATTGCCCAGGCTGGTTTCAAACTCTTGGGCTCTTCACAAACGTGAAAGAAAGAAAGTAAAAAGCAATAAATATCTTAAAAACAAAACAAATTCTTGGGCTCAAGAGATCCTCCCACCTTAGCCTCCTGAGTGGCTAGGACTACAGGCTTGTGCCACCTCATCCAGCTAATTTTTTGTAGAGATGGGATCTTGCTATGTTGCCCAGGCTGAGCAAAGCTTTTTTGCCCTTCTTCACTGGTGCCCAAAATTTCACCACTATTGTGTCCTCCCACATTAAGTTAAGCACTGCCCTCTTCAGATGGCTCCTAAAATACAGCTAGTCAAGAGAAGGGGAACACTAAATCTCTACACATCTAGCTGAATGGGTTTTTTAGAAGCCCTCTCTCCACTGAATGGACTGAGAGAGAAATACAGATTGGGGGTGGGGAGGAAGAGGTGGCGGGGTATCAAAGGGAAAGAACAAAGAGGTGAGAAGTCAGAGCCAGATGTCCCATTTTTCCTGGGCTGGCTCTGCCCAACCTTATATTGATGGGACCCTCTAGGAATACAGTCCTATAGCTGATCTGCACTGATCATCAGCTCAGAATACCGGTGACAGGGAGCCAAGTGGGTGAGAGATGTGACAGGAGAGGCTCTTTGGAATGATGCCAGGAGTAGTCCAGGCACCTCCCTCTGAGCCTAGCTGTCCTTGGGGAAGGTAAGTGGGACAAAGGACATGACATGAATCTTCACTCAGAAGGAGGAGAGTCAGCCTCACCCCTTTGCCTGGAGTAGTTGTATCCTATTGAGATAGTGTCTCACTCTGTCACCCAGTCTGGCGTGCAGCATCATGATCATAGATCATGGCAGCCTTGAACTCCTAGACTCAAGTGATCCTCCTGCTTCAGCCTCTGGAGTAGCTAGGACTGCAGGCACATACCACTATGCCCAGCTAATTTTAAAAGTTTAAATAACATTTTAAAAGTTGACCAAATAGCCTCCATGATATACCAATTTATATTGTTTTTACATAAATATATGATATAATACTCCATCCTGCAGACTCACAGCAATATGTCTTGGAATTCTACCTATCTCAATACACATGGATCTACTTTATTAAAAAAATAAATAAAAATAAAGACAAAAAATCCTGCCACACAGCTTTCCATTGTTTGGCTGTAGAGAGTTTATTTATTTAGACACTTACTGATAAACATTTAGGTGGTTTTCAATTTTTTGCTGCCACAAACAATTCTACAGTGACTATCCTTGTATGTATAGAATAGACTCAGAGAGGTGAATTGCAAGACTAGGAGGTATACACATTTCTAATTTAATAGATTCTGTCGAATCACTATCCCCAAATGTCCCACTTTAGACTTCCGCCAATGGTGCATGAGAGCCCTAGGTTTATGTCTAGAACTGGCGCATGTGCTCCCTTCTGAGTCAAAGCTCGAAGTCTCAGTTATCACTAGGATGTCTAACCCCTTACTCCTCGTCCCCCGCCACCCCGCAGAATCCGGAGGGCAAGCTGAATGTTGGGAACGATGCACATAGATGAAGGGCAGGCTGTCTCCCATTAGCTAGGTAGCCACTCAGGTAACACATACCCTTTCTAAAGGAAAAAGGCCACCTTGGGAGAAAGTAAGCTCCTTATCACTAGAAGTGTCCAAGTGGAGATTCAGTATCAACAAATGCACTGAGCATTTACTTTGTGCCAGGTCTTGGGCCTGGTGTTTCATCCCAGAGATGACTCAGCTTCAGTTTCTGCCCTCCCAGAGCTTGATACTCATGGAGAAAATAGACAAGTAAACAGACAGTGAGAATTGAGTCAACTAAGGATTGAGTTGGACTTCCTTTTCTGACAATACCTGGAACTTCCTGCTACATATCACAGGGAAATGCTGGAAATAAAAACAACAAACATCCTTTTATTTATGTATGTATGTATGTATGTTGAGACAGTCTCACTCTGTCGCCTGGGCTAGAGTTCTGTGGCATCAGCCTAGCTCACAGCAACCTTAAACTCCTGGGCTCAAGCCATCCTCCTCCCTCAGACTCCTGAGTAGCTGGGACTAGGCTGGTCTCCAACTCCTGATCTCAAGTGATCCTCCTGCCTGGGCCTCCCAGAGTGCTAGGATTACAGGTGTGAGCCACCGCACCCAGTCCAAACATCCTTTTAAATGCACAACTGAACCTGCAACAGGTTGAATTTTAACAGACATTTAGGGAGATGAAGTCTTGGGTTTACATGAAATTAGGAGTTGGAACTGAGACCCTTGTTAAATCTAGAACCCTTGAAGGGCCAGAGGCAGAGTGAAAGAGGAGACTAGGAGGAAAACAAACAAACACATGATTACTAACAAAGGGAGAAAAAGAGGGTATGTGTCCATCTTGAGCTTGTCTTTGGGTGGGGGAAAAATTATCTCCTGAGAATTTGAAACCACACACCTGCCCTCTGTGGGTATAGGATTCACATTTACATCGTTTGCATGGCTGGGAATCCTGAAGTTGAGAAATTAACATAAAAGAAGACCCACTCTGAAATGATCTTTCAGATGCCTGGAGGAAACAAACAAATTCTCTCTGGAGGGGCGTCTCCCTCTCATTGCAGGCTCTGCGGGGTTCCTATATCTAAAACCCTTTCAAGCATTAGCTTATAATCTAAACATATGTAATATACAGGAAAACAATTCACTACGAATAAGATTCAATAGACCAATGAACAGAAAAATGAGACTCCCAAGAACTTCAGACAACAAAACTATCAGATAGTGATCATTAATTGCAGGTAGAGGCAGCTATTAAGTGCTTTGAGAGTGTAGGGAAAGAACTGATTACCTGATGGAATAAATGTCTTTATAAAGAAGGAAACTTTAAGAATAGGTCTTGAAGGATAAGTAGGACTTTGCCAGATGAGGACAAGTACTGGTAGGGGTAAGGGCTGGAGGGTAAAAAGTAGACTGTACCAAGGGAATGAACATTGATAGTTTATTTTCTCAGGTGTAAACGGGGCAGAAAAGTGAAGGATGAGGCAAGAAAGAGGCAGGCCAGAACATGCTTGGTTGGCCTTGCAGGTCATCTTGAGGATTTTGGTGCTTAGACTAAGTGTAATGGAAAGACAGTGATGGCCGGGCACAGTGGCTCATGCCTGTAATCCTAGCACTCTGGGAGGCCAAGGCAGGAGGACTGCTTGAGCTCGGGAGTTTGAGACCAGCCTGAGCAAGAGCGAGACCCTTTCTCTACTAAAAATAGAAAAATTAGCCAGACATCATGGTGTGTGCCTGTAGTCCCAGATACTCGGAAGATCCTTTGAGCCCAGGAGTTTGAGGTTGCTGTGAGCTAAACTGAGGCCATGGCACTCTACTCAGAGCCACTGAGTAAGACTCTGTCTCAAAAAAAATAGAAAGAAAGAAAGAAGGCCAGTGATGTGTTTTAAGTGAGGAATTAGTGATATTCATTCATTCATTTATGCATTGATTTGTTCATTCATTCATTCATTCATTCAACAATCTTTATGAGTTTCTAATGGTGTCAGGCAAAGACAATGAAGAGGTGTAGAGCAGACATCCAGGTGAGAAGTGCTGGTGGCTTAGACCAGGGTGGTGGCAGTGAAGATGGAGAGAAGTAGACAGATTTCAGTGATATTTAGGTTGAAGCCTGAAGATGAATTGTAAACAAGAGATGAGGAAATGGGAGGTATCAGGATGGTGCTCAGGTTTTTGGCTGAGCAACTGAAAGATCAGTGGTGCCACTCACTGACATAAGGAATTGAGGAAGAAGTTGTTGGAAGGAAGATAATGAGCTCAGTTTTAGACATTTAGAGTTTGAAATGACTTTGGGATATTTGAGTAGAGATGTCCAGGAGATAGTTTGATACACATACCCGAATCTCAACAGAGAAGTCCGGAAATAAAGATCCAATAGTCATCAACATGGCAACTGAAGTCAAGGAAGTGCATGACAGTCCTTTGGGAGGCTGAGTTTCATTTCCTGTTGTTTTGGTTAAGAGGTTTTGGTTTTAAGTAACTAAAGACTCAGCTCAAACTAGATTAAAACAAAATTTGGTTGAAGTTTTCAGCAATAACTGCCTTCAGACAAGGCTTGATCCAGTGACTGAAATAATGGAACTAAGATCTAGTCTTTTCTAGTTTCTCCAAAACACTTCCTAAGAGTTGGTTTCATTATTGACATGCTCTCTCTTTGCGACCACATGGTAGTATAAGAAAATGGCTTTGCCCTCTTTGGTATTCCAGGGACCTTGCATGTATTTATATAGGCCATATAGGGAAAGACTTGGGAAGCGTATCTGAATCTTGGAAGAATGCCTTGTGTTCCTCTCAGAATATAGCAGAAGAGGAGGCTTGTAAGGTACTGAGGTCCTCTCCCACCTGCCTCCCTCTCTCCCCTGGGAGGCGGTCAGGAGACAGTTTTACAGATTCCCAGGTGCTGATAACGTATGGGACTTTCTGCCCCACTCTGTTCAAAATATAACTGCAGAATATAAAACTTCTTAACTGCAGTCTAAATTGGCTCCTCAGCAACAGAGCCCCACAACTCATGTAATTATTGCACTTTTTCTGTTTTGGTGTCATCCTTTTTGGTGTGTGGGACAACGATCACAGGGATCTGGCCTGTTCTTGCTGTTTATGCAAGTAAAAAACTGTCTAAATCTAAAGGTGGCTCATTGTATCTTTACAGTCGAATCAGGCAGGTCTTGTCTTTGCCTTGTCTTGGGTGTATAAGTTCCACAAAGGGCTTCCAGCTGCTCCTTCCTAGGTCTGGGCATTTCTAAGCTCAAATCCCGCAGAATAGAAAAAGCCCATTCTCCCAAATGGCTCAATCCAAAACCTCAGAACTAAGCCTTGTTGGCTCTGATTGGCCTGATTTGGGCCATAGCTCATCCCTGAACCAGTGACCATGGCTAGGGGTTTGGCACATATTGGTTAGTTTAAGTCATTTAGAGCCCATTCCTGGAACGAGATTGAGGTCAGTCCCACTTAAATCACGTGGCTGAGAAAGCTGGCATCTTGTTAGGAGAGAATAAAAGGTAAAGCAACAGCAAAGCCCACTATACCTGTCTCCTTTCCCAGAGCAGGGAAATCTGTGTATATTTGGGGGAAGGGCATGAGTGGCCTGGATACATAGTTGTGGGGAGTGTGGCTCCTGGGGAAGGAGAACGGTTCAGAGAAAGAAAGTTGGGGGGTTGGGGGATTGGGGAGCCAGTCTACAGACATCCAGTTTTAGGCCTAGTTTACATCTTGGTCTTGTTTTCCTAACAGGAGGATGGCTTTTGCAATTGTGGCCATTGCAAATTATGGGTAGGAGATGGGAAGGAAATTGGTAGGGTTAGGGGCAGGGTCTCAGAAACCTGTCCTCAGGGCATTATGTAAGTCCAGATCCTTGGTTCCTTTTGGGCCCTTACAACACTTTGGGGGGAGGATTGAGGAGGGAACTGGTGTGGGTCTCCCAGTGTGCCCCAGCAGAGACCCCAGCACAGGACCAGGAGGCTGCTACCACAAGAGACCAATAGTAAGAACCCTGGTTTCTGGGCCCAGTGCCACCACTGACTTGCTGTGCGATCCTGGACCTGCGTTACTCCTCTCTGGGCCTTATTTCCCAATGTGTACAAGGAACTGGATCACGCCCTTTTTGTTTTTCAATCTCAAGGATACCTTTAATTATCTTTTCCTATATGCTACTGCCTTCCACACATACCCACTTGGTTGAATTATTACTGTTTGTTTTTAAGATTTTATGTAATGAAAAATCTGCATAGTCCCCACAGATCAAGCCATTGCTGTGTCTTTATTTTATTTATTTATTTATTTATTATTATTTTTGAGACAGAGTCTCACTCTGTTGCCCAGGCTAGAGTGCCCTGGGGTCAGCCTAACTCACAGCAACCTCCAACTCCTGGGCTCAAGCCATCCTCCTGCCTCAGCCTCCCGAGTAGCTGGGACTACAGGCATGTGCCACCATGCCCAGCTAATTTTTTGTATATATTTTCAGTTGTCCAATTAACTTCTTCCTATTTTTTAGTAGAGATGGGGTCTCGGTCTTGCTCAGGCTGGTTTCGAACTCC
>VBSM01001118.1:33116102-33127044 GCA_008086735.1 Cheirogaleus medius | reverse complement strand
GTCTCAAACTCCTGAGCTCAAGTGATCCTCCTGCCTTGGCCTCCCAGAGTGCTATAAACATTGTATATTTTTTAAGTAGTCTCAATTAAAGAAGATATTTCATTGGAAATTAGAACATATTTTCAATTGACTGATACTGAAAAAACAACATATCAAAACTCATGTGATACAGCTAAAGCCATACTCAGGAAAATTTATTGTCTTACATAATAAAAAAGAAAGTATTCTTAACAACTTTATGTCAATAAGCTTGAAATTTTAGATGAAATGGACAGATTCCTAGAAAAAGACAACTTATCAAAACCAAGAAGAAACAGCAAATCTGAATAGTGTTTTATCTATGAAAGAAATTGAATCTATAATTTAAAATCTTCTCTCAAAGAAAACTCAGGCCAAGATGGCTTCACAGCAAGTGAATAATCCCAAATCTTTGAGGAGGAAATAAACTTAACAAGAGAACAGAAGAAAGGAAAACATTTTCCAGTTCATTTTATGAGTTCAGCAATCTTGGTCTACTATGGAATTCCTCTTGGCTATTATATATGTCTTAGAACTAAAATTCACTTCATACCTTTAGTGTGTTAACAGTTCAAAAGATACATAATGTGTCAGATTTTGTTCTTTCCCTTGACTCAATGTACAATCCTAGTGGCACAAAATGATCCAGTGATACTAAATATATACACTGGCCAACTAGCACAGAACAGTTTTCTAGGAAAGAAAAAGAATTTTGCTGATAGAATAGTTTTCCCTCTATCTCCTACTCTGGAAACTAATAATAGTAAGATTTAACATAATTTTTTTGTGTGTTTGTTTTTCTCCTGCAGACTCCGTTAATAATATACCTCTTTCATTTCCTAATTGACTATGCTGAATTAGTATTTATGGTAAGTAACCTTCTACATAAAATCGATATGTATCTATTTTTAAATTTTAGTTCATTGTCTTTTTTTTTTTCTTTTTTGAGATGGCGGGAGGTCTTGCTATGTAGCCCAAGCTGGCTTTGAATTCCTGGGCTTAAGCAACCCTCCTGCCTCAGCCTCCCGAGCAGCTGAGACTACAGGTACATACCACCATGCTGACTTGTTTTCTTGTTTTTAAGAAAATCTGTCCTAGGAACTCAGGAGTCTTTCAGAAAATAAAAGTAAAAACTTAAGTCTTTAATTTGAATTCATGGAACTGTGACAGTATTAGGGAAGTGTGAGGAATAGTCTCTGATGTCTGACCAGTTTCGATTCCTTATTCTTTTTAGAATTTGGTTTCTGGACTATACAGTCTTGAATTTTCTAGCTCCAAGATTCTATGATTGGCTTTCATTGTGGTGCTGGTGTGGAGGGCATCCTGAATTTCCTAAGCATTCTGCTAAGAGATTTCGTGAGTCATTATGGAAGAGGACACAGAAACTGATGAGACTTTCAGGGGGCAAGAACTTTCAAGATGATAGATGATAGAACTTTCGAGATGATAAGCCTGTGTTTTGAGAGCATAGCAATTTGAAACACTTGTCTAGGGTTGAAAATTTGGGTCAAAAAATACCTAGGAAGTCCACTAAGGTCTCCCTTAGTAATTATAATGGCTGCTATTTATTGAGGACTTACTATGTGCACTTGGCATTCATCAGGCCTGCACAGCACTGGGTATTATTCCCATCTTACAGCAAATGTCAGTAGCTTGCAATTCTAGAGCAGATGTGGGACACCAAACTGAAGTGAGCCTAGATGGGGTTCTGATCCTCAGGGTTTTCCAATTAGACCCCCTGAATGGGCCCTATCTTTGGGAGTCGAAGTGAGGGATGGACTTCTGCTTGACTGTAAGAGTTCAGTACTGGGTGATCCGCCACCATCTCAAAACTCTAGGCCCTGACAGCATTCCATTACTCTTACACTAATTGGGTTCTGTTTCCTATTATTTCTCTTTCTCTTGACAGATAACTGATGCACTCACTGCTATTGCCCTGTATTTTGCAATTCAGGACTTCAATAAAGTTGTGGTAAGTAGTTAGTAGATGGGACACAGCTGGTGGAATTTGGTAACCTGCTGGTCTTTATTATTACAAAGAATCAAAGGTCTTATACTGAAGGATCCAACTGCTTTAAAATGCTAAGAAGTGGGAGTGAAACTTCTGACCTCTTCAGCCAGCCCTGGAATGACCAAACCCAGACTCACAAGACAGTTTACTAATAGATACAGAAAGGTCAGCTTACTCTGTGTAGTTTACTAATAACTATTAATATCCACACACCTGTGCAAGTTCAGACTTTCTGGAGTAGAGTTAAACAACTGTTATATTAGTGAGGACCCTTAAAAATCTTCCATTCCTTTCACCAGTTTTTCTTTTCAAAATGAATAAAGCTTTTATCTGAGGTAAAATTAGATTCCCAATGCTGTTTCTCTTTCCCTGCAGAAAGTAATCTTAATTAGAAAATTTGGCAGGTATTAAATGCCTAATGTAAACTTTAGTAGTAATCCATATGTAATAGCCAAGAGGAATTGCATAGTGGGACCATTCTCCTTTTCTAGGGTTCTGAGAGAATTAACAGATTAACCATGTGTATTTATCCATGTAGTTGTAAAAAAAAAAAAAATTGGCTAAAGTCCTCCTCTTTTGGCTGGGAGTCTCTGCAAGGATTTAGGTTGGGGTGAGATAAGGCTGAATCTCATTGGCATCTGTGTGTGGTTCATTTTCACTTTTGTTACCAAGTAATAGAACCAGAAATAGCAGTCTGCCTTTCTTTGTCACTGGTTGTCAATAACAAATGAAGCTGGTGAATTCTAGAATTTTAGACCTCAGAGAGATTTTTTAAATGTCTAGACTGAAGGTTCTTAACTTGGGGTCCATTTATAGGTTTAATGGGTCTATAAAACCCTTGAAATGGTATGAAAATGGAATGTGTTTGTGCATATGTCATTTTTTCCAAGATTTCATAGCTGTTATTGGTACTCAAAGAGTCTTTGACTCCTACCCTAAAAGATTAAGAACTACATTTTAGAGACTTAGTATCATTAAGGCCAGGGTATGTACATGTTAAACTAATGGAGTAGAATTTGAAAATTTTAAAGGCTGAAGTGAAATAATTTAACAGGATTCCCTTGAGGGCTACATATGAAATAACTGGGCATGAGATTCATATGCTCTGGAGTTCAGAGATAAGGTAGCAGTGGCTATTTTCTTCTCCAAGATAGGTTGTGTATGTAGATAGTCTTTGTTTGAAGTTATATATATATATTTTTGAGACAGAGTCTCACTCTGTTGCCCAGGCTAGAGTGCTGTGGCATCAGCCTAGCTCACAGCAACCTCAAACTCCTGGGCTCAGGCAATCCTCCTGCCTCAGCCTCCCGAGTAGCTGGGACTACAGGCATGCGCCACCATGCCCGGCTAATTTTTTCTATATATTTTTAGTTGTCCAATTAATTTCTTTCTATTTTTAGTAGAGATGGGGTCTTGCTCTTGCTCAGGCTGGTTTCGAACTCCTGACCTTGAGCTATCTGCCCGCCTCGGCCTCCCAGAGTGCTAGGATTACAGGCGTGAGCCACTGTGCCTGGCCTAAAGTTATATTAATATGTGCTAAAATATTCAGGCATGAAGTGTCATGATATCTGCAGTTTACTTTCAAGTGGTTGGAAAAAAATTTGTGTGCATGTGTGTGTATGTAGAGATAAAGCACATGTGGCAAAATGTTAACAGTTGGTGGATCTAGTGTTTACTGAATTATTCTTTCAACTTTTCTGTGTTTTCAAACTTTTCAATATAAAACACTGGGGAAAAATAAATCCGTGTGTGGGCATATACACGAGATAGATATGTGATATATATGATATAAATATGAATGTCTAAGGGCGGATTGGTGGCTTTCATTTAAGAACACAATCACCCAGATCTTTTCAACCAAAATGTAAAACTGAAAACAAAACAAAACAAAACAAAAAATGTAAAACTGAAATGCATTGTAATGAAAGTCGATTAGAGATGCTAACATCACATGTATTTCTTTTTTTGTTGTTGTTCAACTGTCATAAAAACACCTCTCACACCACCCAGTTAAAACAGTTTTTAATCTGGGGTAAGGGGCCTATGGAGAAGCAATAAAACTAGGTTTCAGTTAGTTTCCTAACAAAGTAAGGCTTCAGTGTCAATAGGAGACGTACCTTTAATTTAGAGCACCAATAATTTTAATTCGTTTGTTAATTCTGAGTTTATATGGAAACATATGTAGATTTTTTTCTTTGTGTGATTTAAAGAGGGAGAAAGAAAACCAAATGAGTTGTTGTCAATACCCTGTTTTTTAGTGCTCCAAGACATTGTTATCACCAAGACTGAATCAAGTATTGGGAATATTTTTGTTTCTCTATCTTCAGAGTTCAGACCATTAGAGCATTGGATTTCTTGGTCAGAATAAGAGTTTTATTTATGCTATGTTGAAAATTTACTCTTTCTCAGTGGTGGATTTTGATGATACTAACATACTACTGTTGATTTAGATAGAATGTCAGCATGTCTTCCTCTAAATCTTCTCCATTTTGTCAGAAGGGTCCGTATCCTATAGTCTGGAAGTATTTTTTTTTTTTTTTTTCAGACAGAGTCTCGCTCTGTTGCCTGGGCTAGAGTACCGTGGCATCAGCTTAGCTCACAGCAACCTCAAACTCCTGTGCTCAAGCGATCCCGAGTAGCTGGGATTACAGGCATGCGCCACCATGTCCGGCTAATTATATATATATATATATTTTTTTTTTTTTTTTTTTTTTTAGTTGTCCGGCTAATTTCTTTCTATTTTTAGTAGAGACGGACAGGGTCTCGCTCTTGCTCAGGCTGGTTTCGAACTCCTGACCTTGAGCAATCCGCTCGCCTCGGCTGGAAGTATTTTAATCTTGCTGGCATTTGAGACTTTTTATCCCTGGTAATGAAACTATGTCTACACCCAAATGTATCATGGAAAACTATGGTGCAGAGAGGGACCCCACTTCCACCCCATCTCCAGCTGTTAGCTTGTGGGCTATGAATGCCGATTGGATGTCCAATGTTAGTGTAATCTGTCCTTTGTTGAGATGGTGCTTCTTATTTGGAACTCAGAGTTCATGTTAAGAGAGCTGCAGGTGGTTTGATAGTGAATGATAAAAACCTGTGTCCTCTTAATGTGATTAGAGGGTTATAAATTTGGAGGCGAGGCCCCTGAATTTGGAACGTGCTGAGGCTAACACTTGGAGAGGGGTGAAGGTGGAGTGTTTCCTCCACCACCACCATAGTTTTTGGGGATACAAATGGGTGTAGCTATAGCTTTAATGATTAGGAAAAGCCCTTTGTATGAAGCAGGAGAATTTTATCTTTGCAAAACCAAATCTTCCAAGGAACAGGGAAAGGGCTGCATAGGGAAGTAGGAAGAAGGAAAGGAAGACTCCATCCTGGAAATTTTTTTTTCAATTCAGAAATTTCTACTGAAATATGCATATGGAAAAGCATACCATCTTGTCTACAAGTTGATTAATGATCACAAAGGTAAGATACCTAGAGAACCACCCTTCAGGTCATTTTTAACCTTTCCTGTGATCGCTTTAAATCTCGTCATTGTCAAGACTAGTGAATATATCTAGAAATATTTAGTTTTGATTTTTAACTTGTATTCCCTAATCTCATTTATTTTTATACTTGTATTTTCTTCAAGGGGGGGGGTGTGTATTTGCGCACGTGTGTGTAATTTTTAAAAATGTCCTTACATTTTTAGCCATTTTCCTGTTTCTTGCTGGATGCAGAAGTTTTTAAAAGGGATTTTGTGCTTAGAGGAGCTGATATCGGTATATGAGACAAGCCATAATGGTGGCTGTGCTGAGATCGAGGGAGACGAAAAGAGGCAGCAGACTCTTTTTGTGGGGACTGCTGACCTGACTGCCCTTCCTTCCCTCTTGGAGACTCCTTTCAGAAGGTCTTTCTGTTTTAAAGTATTTGAGATTGTGGTTACAAGGAAGTGCTTATTTTCCCTTGCTGGCGTAGTGTCACCTTTGCCCAGGATCTGGTAGTTGCCTCCATCTCTCAATGCAGCCCCGCTGGCTGGCTTCCCGTCTGGGGAACAGTCTGCATTCCCACCTGTCTCTCTGGCTGCCCCTGGATGAACTCCCGTTTCCTTTTAATAGCCTCTTTTGTGGATCTCACTCCCTCTAGGCTGCCTTCTTTTTGCTGCAGAACTCCAGAACTCTTAGCTGGTGGGGCCTCCTTCCTGCTACCACTGCTGCAGCTGTCCTCTCTAAGCACTTTGATTGCTGAGCTAGCCCCCTTCTCTCTGATAAAAGCACCTTAGTTTATATTTTGTTCTTTTAATTAAACAACCCCAGCTGTGAATGGCACCATAAATCTTATTGATGATAATTCTCACCACTTGGACTTTGCCAACTGTGAGAAGAATTGAGGTAATCAAAAGGAGGTTTTTGAGGTTTGTTTCAGGTTTTCAGATTAAGTCCTAAACCTATGCAAGAAATCTGGTGTTACCTGTATTCCTGTGATGACTTCTTGATTTTCTTTTGAATTGAAAGATACTCTAATATAATTTTTTAATTTAAAAAAATGTTTAAATTCTGAAATACTTAAGACATGCAAAAATAAGGAATAATACATGCTTGTGAACCTATTTTCAGCTTGAAAAAAATTACACCTAGCAATTGTTTCTGATACTTTCCTCTCCCTGTTCCCCCGCCTACCTGTTACTGCTGTTCTGAATTTAGTGGTTATCATTCCCACACACGTGGCCTTGACTTTTACTACATTTGTAAATATCCCTGAACAACATATATTATTATTTTCCATGTTTTTAACTTTATGTAAATGCACATAAAGTATACATTCTATTGTGATCTTTTTTTAGTCATTAACTCTTTAATCATGCACAGATAATTAAGCACTTGCTGCTTTGGGTCCGCTTTTCTAATAGGTTGCAGCTGTTATACTGTCTAAATAAGATTCTCTGATCATTAAATCAGTAGGGTTACCAATTTTGGGTTCAGAGGCTTTTCTATCTGTATTCTGATCCATGTTTGCGTATAAGGTCGATTATCTCTTTTTCATTCTGGAACACACTCATGAGCCTGTTGGGACACACCAGGGGAAAGCTAGAGATTCCCACCCCCATCCCACTCCCTTTTAACTCTCAGCTGCCCAGCCACACCCAACTCTTCTCCTTTTTTTCATCATGGCCACTCTATACCTCCTCTATGGAAGTAAAACACTTGAAACAAGAGAGTGAGGAAGAAAACCCAAGATACTGTGACATTTGAGATTGTTCCACTTTGCTTGAAAATACTTCTTTGCTGATGGAACTTTGGAATCCTTAGGCCACTGACCATAACTCTTTAAGATGGCTAAGAACTTTGCTTTGCCACTTGGTTGTTCATGCAGCCATTCAACAGATATTTATTGTTTGTCCACTGTGCCAAGTGTTTTGCATGCATGGTAAGCGCATAAACATGGCCCCTGCCCTTATGGAACTTGTAGTCTAGTGAAGGAGACAGACATTTAGTCACTCACATAAATAAGTGAAAAAGAAACACTGAGCAGTGTTATCAAAGAGTATTTATAATCGGGGGATTTTACATGGTGGGAGGATGATGAGGGGGAGTGTGACTTTCTGAGGAAGTGATAATTTAACTGAGATCTAAAGACTGTGTGGGAATTAACTTGGGAAAGAGAGAAGAAGAAATTGTTCCAGGTCAATTGCAAAGGCCTGAGAGCAGGAGGGGCATGGCATGTTCATGGTGCTGAAACTCAGCAAGGGGAGGTCGGGGGAGTGAGTGTGAGTTGAGCCTAGAGAGCTAGGGCCAGACCAGAAAGGGCAGGACTTTTGTCTTTAACCTAAAAGTGACAAGAAGTAATTTGTTTCATGTGCTTTGTCTTTTTTCCCCCACCAGTTTAAAAAGCAGAAACTCCTCCTAGAACTGGACCAGTATGCCCCAGATGTGGCCGAACTCATCCGAACCCCTATGGAAATGCGTTACATCCCTCTGAAAGTGGCCGTGTTGTAAGTATTCCCTGACAAAACAGGGCTCAGTGCCAGCAAATGCAAGGAAAATCTGATGAGACTTTCCCATGTTGTTTGTGGTATTTTTGGAGATTTGCAGTCTTAGTCATCAAGTATTTGCCGTAGTTCTGTTGCACAACTGGGTTCTGTTGTTCTGGCCAGCAAAAGAGACAGAGCCATTCTGTCTCTGTTGGGACAAAGACTCACACAGGGATGTGCACAATCAGACCGTTCACAAAAGCTTTTTGTCTTTAAGCTGATCTGGGTTCCAGCCTACTTGTAAACAGTGTTTCTAAAGAAAAAGTTCTTCAGTTGTGATACATGGATTGAATAAAAGTCTGGTCTATGTGGCTGTTGTGTTGAGCAGCTCTATGTTTTATGTACAGTGTAGTCCCCGATTTGTTCAGAAAACTAAAGTGGGAAACAGATCCATTCCAGCTGGGTGACCTACGTGGCAGAGTGGAACTTACTGAGGTTTTATGAGGCTTAATGCTGCCCTTAAGTTTAACTCTTTCAGGTTATTCCCATTTATATCTCTGAGCTAGGCAAATGTGAGTAATTATTTAATCAGCTAATAGTCATTGAATATTAATACACTAGTTTCTAGGGATACACAGTAAACAAGACAGATAAGATACAGAGTAAACAGTTTTCCTTATGGAAAAACATGCCCTTAGAACGTCACAATTAGAAGGGGTTTTATGAGACCAGTTTATTCAACCCTTTACTCTGAGTGTGAATTTTCTATTCAGTTTTACGTAGGTGTCTGTGCAGCTGTTTTTTGAACATTACCTGCTATTTAGAAATGGCTTTTTTTTCCTTCCCACCAAACTGTTTTGAGGTATCAGTTCACATCTATGTATTTCAGAAATATTAGTGGGAACTACCTTAATAGAACCAGAGGTTTAACAACATTATGAATCTTTTATGGACTCATATGTGTCTTGGGGGGTAGTTTTGTAATAGCAGCTGTTTCTTTAAAGATTGTGTAATAGGCCTATCTGTAATTGCTGAAAAAAACACCAGCAATTTCTAGGCCTTTGGCTTTAGAACTGCTAATCTTACAGTCCTGGGAGGTATTGGATTTAAGGTCTTTATTTGTGAATAATAATTATAATCTCTTCCTGAGACACTGGTGTGTTTCTTTCTATCTGATAATCAGAATTATGTAAGTGGTCTACCTTTTCACTTTGTCTGCCAGGAAACTCAGATTTGTAACCAATTATTACAATGCTATAGAAGACCCATTTGGTCTTCTTTCCCTTGCCTTTACTTTCTCCTTTTATTTATGTTTTCCCTGGTCTTGATTCTTTATTTCTATTTTTACTTTGCTATTATTTTTATTATCTGTTCTTATTTTAGCTGCTTCAAATCCTTTGTGGAAGCAGGATAGAAATAAAAATAATAATTCATTATGACTATTTAAGGTTTCCCTACTCAAAATCATTTCAAATTCATTTTCTCAGTCCATTCCTTTCTGCCTCTGGAAAAGACTAGGTGTTTCAGTTAAACTCTTCCCCATGGAAGGTCAAGATGTCTTTGAAGTTCTATGGCAACTGGCTTGTTGATTTCAGTAGATATTTATTTTGACCTTGGGGTACGGTTCAGTGAATACTGTTTGACTAACAAGTGGGCTAAATCTGAGCTGCTCTAACCTGTTGGATTGGTGTGGCTCATGCCAGAGCTTAGGAAACTGATTGAGGAAAATGTACGTTCCTGGTTTTCAGAGACAAATGTAGCCATTCCTAAGATATCTGGCTCTGTGGGAATTGGTAGAATTTTATCATTTTTGAAATCTAAAGTAGTAGAAAGAACACTGGCTTTAGAGCCAGAAAAACCTGATATTGAATGTATGTATTAGCTTATGAAATTTTGGGCAAGTTACTTAACCACTGAGTCTGTTTCCTCATTTACAAATCTGGAATAAGGTTATGGCAAGTTTACAGAATCTCTGTGATGATTATGATGGTTTTCCATATACCACATAGCACAGAATAAGCAGGAAAGGTTCAGGACCTTTTTACTCATTGGCCCCAATCCCCACTCTATTCTTTTACCTGGGAGAACTCATTTCTAAGAAGTTGCCTTCCTTTGAGTATGCTTTTAGTAAATCTCTTCAGCGTCCTGGCTGTGGTGGCCAGGACTCCCTGGTCCACTGATCAGGATTACTAATGCCATATATGTGTGTTCTTCCCCAGCTATCTCTTAAATCCCTACACGGTTTTGTCTTGTGTTGCCAAGTCTACCTGCGCCATCAACAACACCCTCATTGCTTTCTTCATTTTGACTACGATAAAAGGTAAGGCCCTGAAGGAGAGTATAAAGCTCAGTCCGTGATTTATGCAGTTTTGTAACACTTAAGCTGTGGTTTTTTTAAAAAAAAAAAATACAATGTAACACTTAAAACATTTTTTTTAATTACACAAGTAATCCAAGACGATTATAGAAAATTTAGATTAGCCAAGAGAAAAAAAATTAATTAAAACATCTTGAAAATGTACTACTCAGAGATACTGTTAACATAGTTTTTTTAAAAAGTTCTGTTGGGCCCAGTGGTGTGCACCTGTAGTTCCAGCTACTTGGGAGGTTATGGCAGGAGGATCACTTGAGCCCAGAAGTTTGAGACCAGCCTAGGTAACATAGTGAGACCCCATCGCTTAAAAAAAAACAAACAAACTTCTAAAAGGCTTATAATGAGAATCACATTCCTCATCTTTCTTCCCACCCCTAGTTAAACTTCTTTGAAGCAACTGCTTTTTGGCTTTTGATGGTATTTATTTCTATATTTCTAAATAAGACCTTATTGCTTTTTCATGAATTTTAAATTTAAGACATCATTCTCGGCCGGGTGAGGTGGCTCACGCCTGTAATCCTAGCACTCTTGGGAGGTTCAGGCGGGTGGATCGCTCAAGGTCAGGAGTTCAAAACCAGCCTGAGCAAGAGCG
>VBSM01001118.1:33099614-33112692 GCA_008086735.1 Cheirogaleus medius | reverse complement strand
AAAAAAAAAAAAAAAAAAAGTCTTTCATGACCCTGCTCCACCTCTACTTCATTCCTCTGGGGTTCCAGCCCTTCCCTTTTGTTGGACATTTAAGTTGTTTTTCATTATTTGCTACTATAAATAGAAACCATCACAAACAACATTTCTAATCTGTTGAAATATTTGGAGAGTTCTGTTTTAGCTAGGTCTCTGAACCACTCTAGCTCTTTGAGTATATTAGTAATCCCTATAACGGTCTGTACAATAAAATTAGCTCAGTTAGAAATTCTGCAAGTTGTATTTCTGCATTTCACATTTGCACTACATAATAATAAAATTAGATATTTAATAAAATTAAGTAATGCATTTTTTATTTTAAAGAAAACAGTTGGGAAAATTCATAAGAGAAGAAACATTAAATGACTAAAGTATGTGAATATATTCAGTTCCATAGATATTTAATAAAAAAAACAAACTGAAAGGACAAAGAAGTGGGTTTTTATTTTTGCCTTTCAAGTTGGTAAAAGATTTTAGAAGATAATTCTCAGTGCCGGCAAAGGTTCTGTTAAATAGGCATTTTCCCACATGGCAAGTTGGCTTACACATTTGTACAACCCTCTTGGGAAGCAGTTTGGCAGTAGTCTTAAAATGTTTGTAGTTTTGATTTATTAATTCTACTTTTTTTTTTTTTTTTGGAGATAAAGTCTTGCTTTGTCCCAGGCTAGAGCGCAGTGTCGTCATCATAGCTCACTGCAACCTCGAACTCCTGGGCTCAATTGATCCTCCCACCTCGGCCTCCCAAAGTGCTAGGATTACAGGTGTGAGCCACCATGCCTAGCCCTTATTAATTCTACTTTTAGGAACCTATCCTAAAGTAATGTAGAAGTATAGAAACAGCTTTATGTTACAAAAGTTATTATAGAATTATTTATAATTAGAAAAATCAGAAAATACTTTAAAATAGAGAGGAATGGTTAAGTATAATATGGTTTACCCATATAGTGGGATATTGTACACATGATATTTAAAAATATAAATTATAATTTATAATCAATATATATAATCAATATATATTTTTTAAAAAGCAGAATATAAATTATATGTTTTAATCTCAATTATGTTAAAACAGCATCAAAAATATGTAGAGAATAGATCCCAAAAGGGTAATACTTGTCTCTGTTCATGTGTGATTTTTATTTCCTCTTCATACCTGTTTTTTTCTAAAGTTTCTTCAATGAGCACATAATTAAAATGAATTAAATTAACTTGATTGGTAAAAAGATAGGGACAGTAGAAGTTAACTTGGCAGTGCTTAGTGTGCCCACAGAAGGGAGTGGCCGTGTTTACTCTATCCCCTTGCCTCCTCCTACTTGCTGTCCCTTGGCTTCCTTTGTGGCAGCTCAGGGTTGCCTGGGACACGCTGAGAGACACAGGCTGGGACAAGGCCCAGGCCATTGTATTATGATGTTCTTATTGGAGTGTTGGCCAGGAAACGCAGGTCTTTGGGCAGGGTTGATGTTAGTTTAGTAGAGCAGCTTGAGTTTCACTTTGAAGGCTGTTGCTTTGGTCAAAGGGTACTCTGCCTTTCAGTGACCTGATTAAGATACTCCATTCCTGTGAAGTAGTCTTCATTAGGCTTTAAAAAAGGAAAACAAACAGATGTTAATAGATGTTCCTGCTTGTTCACTGTTGGTATTTGTTAACAATGAGATATTCCTGACTAGAAATTCTTCTTGAAGTTTGCCACCTAAGGGATTTTCCAACTTTCCTTATTCCATCAAAAGGGGCAGGACTTGCTTGCCAAGGAAAAAGAAGGATTAGTACTATCAGAAGGTAGTCAAGAGTGATTAAGAGCTCAGGCTGCTGTCACCTTAGATCTACTGGCTAATCCCAGCTCTACTGTTTCCTGGCTGCATCACCTAGTCACCTAACCCTTCTAGGCCTCAGTTCCCTTATCTATAGCATAGGGATTGAAGCTGTCTCTGCCTCATAGAATGAATGTAAAGAATGAGTGAGATAGCGAACAGTAGGGGGGCATGTCCTAAGTGGTCAGTAAATGGTGGTGCTGGTTGTTACTCTTAGTAATACCCTCTTTTTTATTTTTAAAGATCTCAGGATTGATAGGGTCTCCCTGAGCCTTCTGGGGAGATCTGAGAAATTAGAATGAGAAATTCTCTTTCTGGAGCCCAGCCATGGAAGAACAATGGAAGAGTGATGATCCTGAGCCTTGATGATGATTCCATCACTTCCATTTGAGTTTTCTGAGGGGAAAGCCCTGCCAGTGGCAGTGGAGGGAGTCACAGGGAACTCAGAGACCCAGGGAGAAGCAGCCTGGGTTAGAGTTTGTCAGATCAGCAGGGCTTCAAAGCCTGCTCATTGCAATTACCAGCTCTGTAGCCTTGGGGAAATCATGCAGCCTCAAGAGCCTCAGTTTAATCATAGAATATCTGCCGTGTAGAGTTAGTAGAGGAATTAATAAGAAATATAAAGTGCTTAGTGTACTTCCTTAGCAGAATTCACTCAACAACTAGTTGCTCTGCTTATTGTGATTTTTATGGTGCAGCACAGATTGAGATCAAGAGCTTGGTACAGTGATACAGTTATAGAGTGTGGTTTGAGTTTAAATCCTATTGCTGCCATTCACTAGCTTTGAGACCCTGGGCAAATAACTGCTCTGTCCTTTGGTTTTCTCATCTGTAAAATGCGGATGAGTATAGTATCTACTTCATGGAATTATTGGAGGGACTAAATGACTTAATACATGTAAAGTGCTTACAGTCATGGTGAGAACAGAGTAGGTGCTCAATTAAGTTGTCATCATTAACACTGATATGGATGGGTTGCTCTGAGAGAGCTGCCCTGTTAAAAGAGCACACTTGGCAAGGAATGTAATACATTGGCCCTGCCCCCAGTGTCACCTCCTCCTTCTGGGCAGTCTCACTTGTTGCCTCGGACTCTGGGGCAACTTCCTCTTCTGATAGTCCTGTGAGACCTTGGCCCTTTTGACCACATTCCAGTCTGTCCCACTGCCTGTCCTGGTATAGGTCACTGTCTATGCCTCAGTCTCTGACTCTCTGCTTATTCCACTTGAAGTCCATATCCTGAACTAGTCCCTACAACCCCATCTCGTTACGTTTCTGCTCCATCCTGTAGGTCTGCCACCCACCCAGGCCCAGATCACTTCAAGGTGCGGTCCCCGGAGGCAAAGCGTTACCCCAGGTCTTGCTGAGGCTTGTTTGGCTCCCACCCTGACAAACAGAGAGTTGGAAAACATTCATAGCTAGATTTGGTAGATAATATAATTCCCTGATACTACTACAGCCAATGTACATACACATTTGACTGATTTACTCTAATATTCCTATGATAAGGCCAAAGACCAAGGCTTGTACAGAAAACCTAGTGTCTGAGCATCTGGGCTGCAGTAGCAGACAAATGGTAGATTATATCATGTTTTTGATAAAACTCATAGTCCGGTTGGCATAGTTCTTACTGGTTAGGACTGTGGCCTTCTGGATCCTTGAGTGTGGTGTTTTGACTGAACCCAAATTTTATAGAACAAATCCTTTTTTTTGCAGCAAAACGACACTGTCTAAACAAATCCTTTTAACAAAAGGATTTGTTCTTTGAAGTTTGGATTCAGTAGAGGGGCTGCACTTGGGGATCTGGGGGGCCACATGTGGCCTTGAGGCTGCAGGTTCCCCACCCCTGCCCTAGCTCTTGCCCGTATGAGGCTGCCATTTCAGACATTATTTCAGATGTCTTGTCTGTGCCTGTAGGTTAGGTGGACGTTTTTGGATAGTTGTGCAAGTTAAACTCCCCATAATCTGACCCCTACCTGCTTGCTGAGACTTTTTTATTTTATTTATTTATTTAGACTCCATGATAGAGACTTTTCAGATTGTAACTTTTTATTGAAGTATGACATATATACGGAAAAATGTACAAACTACTAGTGTACAGGTAAATGAATTTTCACAAAATGTCAAGTAACCAGCACCCAGATTAAGGAACAGAATGGCAGCAGCATCCACGGAGCTCCTTCATGTCCTTTTCCAGTCACTGCTCCCAGCTCCTGCCCTGATTTGGCCATGCCAATAACAGTGCCCACCCACAGCCTCAGCGCACCATTCTCTCTTGCCCTCCTGCCTGCGCACATGCTGTTTCCTTGGGCTGCCAGGCCTCGCCTACTCAGTTGTTCAAACCTCAGGTATCAGCTTCCCTGATGGGCTAGGTCTACTTCCTTTATACTTTTCTCCTGTATTTGTAATTGTTTACTGGGAGCTCCCTGACGACAGAGACTATCTGAGTCACCAGTCTCCCTGGCACCCAGCACCTGCTTGGCATAGAGCAAACTTCAGAAATGCTTGCTTATTAATAGCAGAGTTTGTCTAAAATATTTGAAGTCACCTTTCACTTCCCTTTATCTTCTTGGACCCTGCCCCAAGCACATATTCCTCCTCTGCCTTTGTAACCCCCTTCCTCTTGCCCCTTCTAGCTTTTTTCAAAACATGTTAGCCTTTTCTGAGTCTCTTATGTGCTTCTATACTCACCCTCACTTTTGCTCGGGCTGTGCGTGTGTGCCATCCACACCTGTCCCACATCCCACACCTGGACTTGCCACGTGCCAGCCCACTGAGTGTTGCAGTACCATGTTTTTGCCCCCAGACTTCAGGCCGCAGCCATCCAGTGGCTTATTCCACAGAGAGCATTCTCTGTGCCCAGCCCCCTGCCACAGCCCTCAACTGCTATCCTGCAGGCTCTGTCTTATTCAAGAGCCAAATTTATTTTGCTCTTTGCCTATGTTTTATTACCCTGTGTTATACTTTTTGAGTTTTTCTTCTTCAAGAATATTTTTTTTTTTTTTTGGAGACGAGGTCTTGCTCTGTTACCTAGGCTGGAGTGCAGTGGTGCCATCATAGCTCACCGCAGCCTTGAACTCCTGAGCTTGAGTGATCCTTCCACCTCCTCCTCTTGAATAGCTGGGGCTACAGGTGTAGGCCACCATGCCTGGCTATTTTATTTTATTTTTTCAGAGACAGGGGCCTCACTATGTTGCTCAGGCTAATCTCAAGAACTCCTGGCCTCAAATGATTCTCCTGCCTCAGCCTTCCAAAGTGCTGGAATTACAGGCATGAGCCACCATGCCTGGCAGTATGCTTGCATTTTTAAAAAGGATTTCTTATGTATCACTGAATGATTTTCATCCATCCATCCATCCATCCATCCATCACATGTGCCAGGCACTGTGTGAAGTGCTGGAGAGTCAAAGTTAAGAGAACTTTATTGCCCTTGAGAAACTCACAAACAGAGAGAGAGAAAGAGACAAACATTAGCAAATTATTATAAGATAGTATCAGTATTGAATGAGATAAGACTTATTAATGCAGGCATTAAGAGAATGGGCACTGGAGTCAGCTGTGTGGTTTTGGTTACATTACTTAAGCTTTCTGTTTCTGTGCCTTGCTGTCTTCAACTGTAAAATGGGTAGAATGTGTGATTTTTTTTTTTTCTTAGTAAGTTGTTAGAAGAAAATAAACAGAAAAATAGAGCTTTTACAAGGTCGTGATGTTTCTTTAGGGCCTTTTTGAGTCAGGCACTTCTTAAAGTGAGACTCTGTCTCAAAAAAAAAAAAAAGTTCTTTTCAGTTCTTTCCCTGTCTTAGCCCATTTCCCAGAGATGCAGAGGATATAGTATAGTGCCTGACACCTAGAAAGTGACGGAGAAATGTTAATTACGATCACTGTTGTCATCACCTCTGCTTGGGCTCATAGAGAAAGTGACCTTTCAGCTGGCTATTGAAGGAGGGCAGGGAAAGGTGACCTAGGCAGAGAGAAGATCCTCAGAACAGACACAGAGGATTGAAAGGACATGATGTTTGCAGAAATTAGGAGTGGCCCAGCGTGGCTGGAGGACAGGGTATGTGTGGAAGAGTGGTGAGAGGCGAAGCTGGAGACACAAGACCCAGAGGTGAATGGTCTTGTTTGCTATTGGAGTTTGGACTTAACCCAGTAGATGAAATGGAACCATCAGCAGTCTTTAAAGATGGGCTTATCACAGTCTCCACCGTGTTTTAGAAGGATCCCTTGGTGCTTCTGTGGAGGATGGACTGGGTGGGTGGGGATTAGGGAGAGTCTTAAGGAGGAGAAGAGGCTGCTAAAAACTGCTGATGAGAGATGATGAGTGAGAACTGGAGTGACGAATGCTCCAGAGAGGGATCAGCAGGGCTTGATGGAAGGGAGGAACGTGGGAGCCAGAGGGGTCAAGGACAGCCAGGGTACCCTGCTGGATGTTGATGCTTGTTACTCACAGAATAGCAGGAGGAACCAATTTTTCCTTCCTAAAGATTTCACCCAAAGAAAGAAGACGCTTCTTCTTGATCCTAGGAGCAAGTATTCTAAAACTCACAAGTTCATTCTACTAGGCTAGGAGCCGCTTAGTCTCTCTTGGGTCTTATAAACAGTCAGCTGTTCCAGACAAGCAATTATTGATCTCAGGCAATTAGGGCAGGAGATGGCTGTGTTTATCCCTGGTGTCTCCTAGGGGAGAAAGAAGTGAAAGTCCTATGTGTGTTTTCACCACATTTGTAAGAATGGATGGAGTTGGAGCATTAGCCTCCCTCCTCCTTTCTCCCACCCTCAAATCTATAGAGAACCATGTTAAATTAAAAAGTTCTTTTCAAGCCAGACATGGTGGCACACACTTGTAGTCTCAGCTACTTGGGAGACTGAGGTGGGAGGATTGCTTGAGCCCAGGAGTTCGAGGCTGCATTAAGCTCTGATTATGTCACTGTACTCCGGCCTGGGTGATACAGTGAGACCCTGTCTCTAAAAAAAAATATTTTTTCAGTTCTTTCCCTGTCTTAGCCAGTTTCTCACAAAATGGCATTCAGATTTTTAGCTGAGTCAGGGAATCAATCCTGGGCCAGCCCAGCTGTTGGGCCCCAGAACAGCACCTTTCCCACTACTGCCATTTCCCTATCTCAGAGTGGCCTGGTTCTGGTTCTAGCATCTGTGGCCCAACAGGTGTATGTGGGCCTCTGCTGGTGTCATGGCTTAGCTGGGTGTGATCCTGTCCCTGCTCAGTCATATTTATGAGTATCCTGGATACAGGACCTCATACCTGGCACTATATGGCGAGACACATCCCCCCATAGAATTCTGTCCTTTGTCTTTTACTTCCAGCGTCCTCCTTTCTCTGCCTGCCTTCCACTTTCTATCAGCCAGGATTGTTCTAGCTGGTGAGTTTCCTTGGTTTGAAGGATGGCACACACAAAGTTCTTCTTTCTCCATTCCCTCTTCTAGGAAGTCGTCCCATTCCTAACCCTCCCTCTTCCAAGGTGGCTCTTAGATGTTTAAAGTATACAGACCATGTTAGTGGGCAAAAGATCCTATGGGTTATTTCTTCCTGTTTGTCTCAGGAGCTGGGTTGGGAGAAGGGTAAAACTCCTCAGAATGAATGGAGTGACTGGTTCCTGCTTTTATGAGACACCATTGAGAGGGGAGATGTCTACTATTTTCAGTACACAGTTGACCCCACACTAATGAGAGTGACTGCAGGTTTTGTCATTTTATGAAACATTATCATTATAAGACACCCGTGGGGCTTTATATAATACATTGGACCATCAATTGTACCCTGCTGATTTCTGGATCACTTAGAAATCCCTGTTTTAAACTAGGGCTCTCTAGCTTTAGTTTTAGGGCACCCTGTTGTCTTAAACCATCTGAAAGGGAACAGTTTTTTTTTTTTTTCCTCTAAGAAATCATTTTTTTCCTAATGACAAAAACAAAGCGTGTTCATTTTAGAAAGTTTAGAAAATATAGAGAAGCAAAAATTAAAAGTCATGCATAATCCCACTATCCAGAGATAACTATCACTGTGAACTTTGTGGCCTTTTAGGCTTTTAAAAAATGTTTGTACGTGTTTTTAAAAAAGATTATAATATATATCTTTTTTATAACCTTCACGTAGTAGGGGTTATTATAAACATCTTTCCATGTCATTGCAAATTCTTTTATAGCATCATGTTTAATGATTTCACAGTAGTCCATTTTATGTGGGAAATTGGGACATTATTAGTAAAATTAACATACTTTAGAGTTTGAAAAAAATAATAAACACATGACCTGAAAATTACACATAAGGTAGGGGTGTTGTAAAGAGTGATGAGTGTTGCAACATTCACATGGATAGGTTTCACGGCTCTGAATAGCATAAGCAATAATTGTAGGCCTAATAAATTGGTACATTAAAAAGGACATGGATGTTAATAGACTTGATCCTACTATACTGGAGGGATAAAGTCTATTAACATCCCTGGGCTGGAGTTTTGTAAAATCTTTCTGGGTCTGAAAATTTGACAAGGTATATGCCTGTAGTGTCTCAGGTTGTTAAAGGTAGATGGTTTTTGACTTTCTTGGTTTCATCGGAAATCAAGCCAAGAAGCTCTCACTCTGTGTGAATTTGCATAGCACCTTGTATACCAGGTGGTGATTATTTGAGCAGTTGTGGAAAATTTCATGTTGATAGGGACTTGCTGAGTCTAATCCTGATTGATGAGGCTGGATTATTCCATACATTTATTTCTTTTCACAGGCAGTGCTTTCCTCAGTGCTATTTTTCTTGCCTTAGCAACATACCAGTCTCTGTACCCTCTCACCTTGTTTGTCCCAGGACTCCTCTATCTCCTCCAGGTAAGCACTTGCTGGTCAGAAGCCAGCCTCCAAATGACGTTTATTCGTGGCCTGGTCCCTACTTGGGGGAAGGAAGGGCGTGGGTCAATAAAAGCAATGGGACTACTTGCTTCTACTTGAAAACACAAACACAAAGAAACTTGAGTAACTTTAAATAAAGTGAACCTAATGATCATTAAGTTCTAATGACAGTAGTGCTCTATCCCATATCTGCAGGGGATATGTTCTTTTTTTTTTTTTTTTTTTGAGTCAGAGTCTAACTCTGTTGCCTGGGCTAGAGTGCCATAGTGTCAGCCTAGCTCACAGCAACCTCAAAACCTCAAATGCCTGGGCTCAAGAGATCCTTCTGCCTCAGCCTCCCAAGTAGCTGGGACTACAGGCATGCGCCACCATGCCTGGCTAATTTTTTCTATATATTTTTAGTTGACCAATTAATTTCTTTCTATTTTTAGTAGAGACGGGGGTCTCGCTCTTGCTTAGGCTGGTTTCGAACTCCTGACCTTGAGCGATCCACCCACTTCTGCCTCCCAGAGTGCTAGGATTACAGGTGTGAGCCACTGCGCCCGGGCTGCAGGGGATATGTTCTAAGATGCCTGAAACCTTATATAGTACCAGACCCTATGTATGCTATGTTTTTTCCATCTGGTAACTGAGACAGCTAGGTGACTAACGGGTGGGGATGTGCTGGATAAAGGGGTGATTCATGTCCCAGGTGGGACACAGCGGGACAGAATTAAATATCATCATGTTACTCACAATAGCATGCATTTAAAACTTATGAATTGTTTATTTTTCGGAATTTTTCATTTGCTATTTCAGACCATGGCTGACAGTGGGTAACTGAAACAGTGGAAAGTAAAACTTTTGATAAGGGGAAAACTACCTGATAATTTGCATATCATTGCAAATGTATAAGTGCATTTTACTTTATATATTTGTATTTAGGATCTACCAAGCATCTTGCATTTTTCTTTTTTCATCTAATGTATATAGACCCCTCTAAGCTCATTTCCTTAATTTTTCTTTATAATATTCCTCTTGTAGGATCCTTATAGGACTTAAATGTAGTGGGTGTACTTGATGCAATGCTTAGAACATAGTGGTGATCAATAAATATTAATTAAAAAATACCAACTACTGACTTTTACTGAGAACATACTTACTACCTGTCAGGCCCCATGCTAAGCACTCTATAGGCATCATCTCATTTCAACCTCATAACTTTCTGGTCTGAAGTAGGTCATATTATTAGCCATATATTAGTCTAGTCTTAGCCATAATAGACACATGAATTGAAACTGGAATGTTTGGAGATTAAGTCACTTAAGGTCACATGACCAGCAAATGACGTGCTGAGATATAACTCAGGCAGTCTATATGTTCACAGTGTCAGGTTCATTAAAAACAAAAAAACATAAAACAAAACAAAACTCAGGCAGTCTGATGCCAGAGCCTGCTCTCTAACCATCTCTTTTCTGCTCAAATAAGAATAGTACACGTTTCCTCAAGAGCAAGTAACTACTTGCAGGCCCCACATGGTCCAAATCCATTCTTAGAAGTGTTTCTTGAAAGTGTACAGGTAGCAGTGCCAGGATTCAAACTCAGAAATGTCTAATTTCAGAGTCCTTCTTAATCAAAACACTGCTGCTAAAGCTGAGTGAATACTTCTCTTTTATTGTATTATTAAAAAAAATTTTTTCCTGCCACCGCCACATACTTGTCATTTTAAGTGACTTCATAATGTATCATTATATTGATGTATACATTGATACATGGTTAGCTTGGTCTTTCTCTTATTTGGGGAATTTGAGATGTGTTTTAGTTGTCATTAATATAAATAGTATTTCCTTAAGGTGTGTTCCTTCACCTGAATCATTGGACCCAAGGGTGTGAAAGGTTTTGTAGTTCTTATTATGCAGTTGTACCAGATTGTTCACCAGAAAGCCTAAGCCAATTCACAGTGCCACCATCAGTATCTAAAGAGAAGTGAACCACTTACCTCCCAGTCTGCCTGCACTGGCTTTTCAAGTTTGATTTATGATTCCTAGTTCAATAAATGTGTCAACATACTGTGAAGTTCTTTTGTTTTGATTTTCATTTTGTATTCTTGTTGAATTCAAGCATTTTTCCATATAACAATGTGCTATTTGTATGTTCTTTCTTCATATTTATGGTGTATTCTTTAGAAAGTCTAAGCACTAAGGAGAATGCATGCAACCAGAATTTTTATCAACTGTTTAACAAATAAATAATATAGAAAAAATATATTTACTCACACACATGAACTGACTAAAAATTTTAAAATGGTTAGGTCAATTTATAAGTAGCACTTTATGTAAAACAACTTTTGTTTAAAACTCAAGGAGGTTTCCTCCTGACAATAATGGACAGTACAACTGACTTGTGAAATCAAGTAGCTCCTCTGCCAATACTTACTGAGCACCTGTAGTGAGTGTGTCAGACACTACGCTAGACTCTGCAGATGTAAAGCAATCGAGATCGCAGGCAAGTGAGTGCACCAGGAAGGTTGTACTGGCAGCAGCCTGTGGGGCGGGTGGGAGTAGGAGGAGCTGAAGTTGGGAAAACTTATACCATTGTACCAGATCAAGTCAGAGAGGTTGACTGGGGGCCCAAACCAGTGCCAATGAGAGATGAGGAACTAGATGCAGTGGAATTCTAAGAGGGAGAATTGACTGTGATTGGCAACTGTCTATATGTGGGGAGCCAGAGTGGGAGGAGTTTGAGATGAACTTCAGGATCCCATTTATGTAGAAATTAAAATCCCAGACCATACTTTATTTATGTGTGTTTATATAAATATAGAAAGTGGCCTGAAAGGCAGTAGGACCTTCTGAGTCAAGGTAGGCTATTTGGAAAATCAGTCCATTCACATCCATGAAACAAAATCCACTTGTTTTTAAATACTAAGGAGGGAACAGAGGAGGAAATTATTGTTTAGGGCTAAGTTCCTGCCAGACTACTAAATGGACCCTCAGGCTTGAGTTTCACAGAGATCCATAGGTTCCAAGGAAAGAAGCTAGGACTTCTGGATGGGAGGTGTGAGAAGCTCAGGATAAGGCAGTTCTCTGACAGAGTGTGGGCTGTCCCAACTGAGGTGAGTTTCCTGTGAACCACAGGGTTTAGGCCAGAAGGTGAATGGCACTTGCTGGGGAGTCCTAGCAAAGCTGTAAGCATTAGCACAGTGGCTGCACTTATGGTCTTAAATATACTTTCTACCTCCAAATCAAAGTGGATTTGATAAACACAAGGAAGTGACACATCTTCTGACATTCTGTTTTTCTCAGAATTTTTCAAGCCCTCCCTAGGGACACACTTCCCTCTAGAAAAGATTGTATAACATAGTATGTAAGAGCACAGCTTGACTGGGGCATCCTGTTAAGACAGAAAGCAAAGTAGTTCTCAAAGACTACTAAATAGGACTAAGTCAGAAAAACACCAAAACCAGCTGAAAGGGGCTCATCCTGGCCAAATTTGAGATGGATTCTGAGCATCAAAATAATTATGGCTATAAGTAATTTTAAAACATTGAATAAGTAAAGTTCCATGTATCCGTAGTGATGTTCAGAAAAGGGGGAAGGAGAGAAATAAAATACATATGCTATCATTAGATGTGGCTATTTTGCCAATTTCTTACTCTGAAAATGAATAATTAAAGGGCAAGAACTAAGCAGTTACCCTGCCTTTTAGAAGGGAACCATAGTTTCCCCCCACTTATTAAGGAAAGCTCTTCTTTACAGAAGTGTGCCAGCTTATAAATATAGAAAGAATGATAGAATAGCATATCACCAGTGAAATTTTTATTGAATCTAGTAAAAATCATCAATGGATGCTAAAATCATTAAGTGAATAGTTTTTGGAGAACAGTATATTTGCATTGTACTAAAAATATTACTCTCCGCTTCCCACCCTCTAAATTATTTGCTAATAGCAAAGGGAAAAATATATCTCCACAAAGGAGTGTTTTGGTAGTTAACCCCTTAACTAAGTAATCCAACTCACATCACTTAGAATGGAACAACCTGACATGATGTGCTTCTTGGTGTGATGAAGTAGAAAGTATACAGTATCAATTCTGAAGTATTCTTACCCAAAAAGTTAGCTTTAATTAAGCCTTTAGATCTGACCTTGGGTTTTTAGGAAATAAAAGGACAGGAACAAATTAAGTGACACCACGAGGAAATAAGAAAACAGAATGTACGACATTCTATAAGACAACTGGTTTGGTTCTCCTCGAAATGTCAATGCCATAAAAAAGAAAAAGCAAAGGAACTGTTTTGGACTAAAGAGACCAATAACTGAATGATGTAATGGGAGTGTCTTTTTTTTGGGACAGAGTCTCACTGTTGCCCGGGCTAGAGTGCCGTGGCATCAGCCTAGCTCAC
>VBSM01001118.1:33071448-33096170 GCA_008086735.1 Cheirogaleus medius | reverse complement strand
GATGGGGTCTCGCTCTTGTTCGGGCTGGTTTCGAACTCCTGACCTTGAGCGATCTTCCTGCCTTGGCTTCTCAGAGTGCTAGGATTACAGGAGTGAGCCACCGTGCCTGGCCTCCCACTGTATGTTCTTGACACAGTTGTCAAAGATAAGTTTACTATAGATGTGTGGATTTTTTCTGGATTCTTTATTCTGTTCCATTGGTCTATGTGTCTGCTTTTATGCCAGTACCGTGCTGTTTTGGTTACTACAGCTCTGTAGTATAATTTGAAGTCAGTTAATCTGATTTGTCCAGTTTTGTTCTTTTTACTCAGGATGGTTTTGGCTATTCTGGAGGAAAAATTGTATCAAATTTTTAAGAGACAGGAAAGAGTGCAGTATAAAGGGATGCACATATAAGTAAAAACCATAAAGAAATGCAGGGAAGTGATTACTATAAAACCAGGGTAGTGATTACTCCAAAGGAGTAGCAGGGATTGTGGTTGGGTCGGGGCACATGGAGGAACTTGGCGAGTGGCTAAGAAAGTTCTTTCTCTGACCTGGATAGTGGTTATAAGGATGTTCACCTTATAATCATTCACTAAGCTTTGTATTTGTTTTGTGTGGTTTTCTGTATTTTGTGTTTTATGTTACAATAAAATGTTTTAAAAATTGATCAGAATGTTTAGGGCATCAGTCTTTCAACCCTTCTACTTACATAGATTTACATACATTTTACATACTTACATTTTAAGTCAGCATTTGCTGTAGAGCAAAAGAGGTGAGTAAAATGAAAGCTCACTGTTCACTAGGAAATTTTCAATGTGAACCTTGTTGAAGCCAAATAAAATACAGAGATGAATTTCTAAATTTAAAACATTTGATTTGGTTAGCAAGAATTGCAATTCAGGGCATATATATAAACCCATTAGTCTTCCACATGTCAGAAGAACAAAGAGAAGGTTAGGAGTTTTATTGGAAAGAGAAATGTTAAGTATTTTTTTGAAAGACAGCTCATAAGCACTACAGAAGCTTTTGCGAGCTGGCAAGCTCTGATTGGTGAGTGATTGGTACATAAAACTAGCTTTAGAGTCACAGCAGGTCTTTTCAGCAGGCTGTTTCAGCAGCTGGGCTTGTGGAAAATTTAATTCTTGGAGCAGGTGCTGCATACCCTGAATTCTTTTTTCCCCCTGGCCCCTCAACTCTGATTTAGTTGGGTATGACAAGAATGACTCAATTTGTATAATCAACTTTCACAACCTCTGGATTAAGTTTGGCCCTAGTGTTTATAAACAACAAGCCATCAGAAGCTTCTGGAGTTTCTTTTTTAAGAATTTTAGGTGTGCCTCACTTGTAACAGTAGTAGTCCTGAAAGATTAAGTACAAGTTCAATTTTTATAAATAGACTCAGTACATACTCCACATTACTTTATCATTTCAGGGCTCTATTCCCCAAAGCAAACCTGACTCCAAGACCGTGTCTTAAGAACAAAATTATACCTAAAATTTAGTGCACATTTTATAATCACAAGTTTGCCAAGGAAAAAAAAAAGCATTTTCCACTCAAACATTGATAGTAACACTTTAGGCTAAAGCAAGCACATGGTAGCCAACTGAAACTTGTTGGCTGCTAATGGGATTTGCAGAGTGAAACCTCATCTGGCTGTGTGTTTAGGCCTTTCCCAGGAGAGCTGCTTTTAATAGTCTACTTGATTCAGTTCTTCATGGTCATCTTTTTTCACTTCCTGGCATATTTCTTTTAAAATATTACCAGGGAGGAATGGAAAGACAAAACAAAAGTTTTGCTTTTGAGGGTTTTTCTCCTCCTCTGGGTTGTGGTTTTCTTCCTCCTTTCCTTTCTTCCTTCTTTGCTGAATGGCAGTATTTTTCAGGAGGAAGAGAAGATCACGATGATGAAAGGAACTCAGAACCTAAGTACCTTCTTTGAATTTATCTATGGATACCTTCTCTTTGTTGAGTTATTTTCCATATCCAGAAATACATCATTCTCTTGAAATTTTATTCTTTTAGATCAGTACTATCCAATAGAACTTCCAAGATGATGGGAATGTTCATTACCTGCATTGTCAATACAGAAGTCATAAACCACATGTGGCTATTCAGCACTTCAAATGTGCTAGTGAGACTGAGGAACTAAATCTTTAATTTTAATTAATTTTTTGCTAATTTAAATTCAAATATCCACATGTGGCTAGGGGACAGTAAAGTTTTAAAGAGAAGTAAGAGTACAGCTGTGTGTATACAAACTTAGGGGGCCATGGAGTCGATCAGCTTCCTCTCACCTAATATCTGTTAACAATAATGCTGTCTCCATCTTAAAACTCCTCACTTCCCATTAACTATAAAGTCTTTATCACGGAGTTATGATGTCTATAATTTATTTTACTTCTTCATGACCATATGATATTATATATGTGTCAGTTTCAGCTTCAACTTCAGGGGCAGTGAGTTACATTAATGAAGCATCCAAACTCCATTATGGTCATCTAGCTTTCTATCTGCAAGGCCACACTCTGCAGGGGCTGCCATCAGTGCTTGACTCTCTAGAGCTTGATCAATACCTTTTCTAATTAGCATAGTGACTATCAGAGCAGATCGGATTTTTATTGGTGAGATTAGTGTCTAATTAACAAAATGAATATTAGAAGTAGGCACTCATTGGTGAAATTAAAGTATTCAAAAGAAGTGATATTGGCTAAAATATTTTAGAGCTACTTCTTGCATAAAGAAGGAATAAAAACATAACAAGGCCTGTAACTTCTTGCCTTGGAGGCTTAATACTTAACCCAGCTTTTTTGTCTTGCCTTTGGTTAGATTTCTGGTTGGTTGCCTGATGTGAGTCTAAAGGCAGCAAAACTCTGCTTCTGGGATGTTGTCAGTTCTGCCTTGAGTGAGCCTTTCTTGCAGTGGTGGTAGAAACAATTAGAAGGAGAAAGAGCTGGGACTTAAGCTTCTAGAATAGTTTGTGTGAACTGCTTTGTGCCTGCTCACTAATGAATATTTATTTAATAAATATCTCTAAGTGTGCCAGAATTTGTTGTGGAACTTGCTTTCTTTGCTGCAAGATTGTAGAAGAAGAACTAATTCTCACTTACCTTAAACTCTTTTCAAGACAACTGTTAAAGAACCTATGAGGTGTACATGACCAGAATGGCTTGATCTACGTGATCTGGCTGCTCTCTGCCTCTCGAGGCTGATCATGTACCACTTCCTCCTCACTCTTTATACCTCAAACCACACTGACCTCTGTTCCTCCAGTGCGGCACGTTCCTTCCCTCCTCAGGACCCAGACTCATGATGTTCCATCTGCTTTGAATGCTTTTATTCATTTAAAAAAATTTCTTTCTGCTTTATTATATTATTATATTTGTATAGTTTAAAGGATAACCAAATAACACCTCTCTTCCCTCTGTCTTGCTTAAGTAATATAACCATTCTAGATTTTTGTAAACCCCTTGGATCCCCCTTCCACAATACTCCTTCCCTCTAGCCCAGAGGTTATGACTATCCTGAAACTTTTGCTAATCATTCTCTTGCTTTCCTTAAGAGTTTTCCTATATAGGTATGGATTGCTAAACAATATATTAAGTTTTACATTTTCCCACTAACATTTTATTTTATTTTTTATTTATTTATTTTTTTTTTGAGACAGAGTCTCACTCTGTTGCCCGGGCTAGAGTGAGTGTCGTGGCATCAGCCTCGCTCACAGCAACCTTAAACTCCTGGGCTCGAGCAATCCTCCTGCCTCAGCCTCCCGAATAGCTGGGACTACAGGCATGCGCCACCATGCCCGGCTCATTTTTTCTATATATTTTTAGTTGGCCAATTAATTGCTATTTATAGTAGAGACGGGGTCTCGCTCTTGCTCAGGCTGGTTTCGAATTCCTGAGCTCGAGCGATTCGCCCGCCTTGGCCTCCCAGAGAGCTAGGATTACAGACGTGAACCACCGTGCCCGGCCCCACCAACATTTTATAATGAAAAATTTCAAAGAAAGAACAAATATGACCACTCATATACCTACCACCTACAGTCAACAGTGACTAACCATAATACATAGAATAAAACAGTATGAGTCTTTTGTGTAAGGCTTCTTTCATTCACTTTGTTTTTGAGATTGATTCATGTTGTTGCATACATTCCTTTTATTGCTGTGTAATTTTTTTGTGTGTGGATGCACAACATTTTGTTTATCTATTCTCCTATTGATGGGAACTTGGCCTGTTTTCGGTTTTTGTCTGTTATAAATAGATCTACTATAAACATTCTTGTACAAATCTTTGTGCAAGTAAGATTAGGCAGCCAAAATGTTTAATAATTATATAGATTATTTGAACATCACAATTAACAATCTTGATTTAATGAAGGTTGGAGGTAAAGGGCTTCTGTTTTTCATACTAAGTCCTGGAGAACTCTCTAATTTTTAAAATTGTGTGTTTATATTTTTTTAACCAACCTTATAACAGATTATTTCATCTCCATTTTTAAAAGCTTTTCATTTTCAATTATTTTTAGACTTACAGAAAAGTGGCGAAAACAGTAGTTTCCTTGTATCCCTCACCCCACTTCTGCTGCTAATATTAACACTTTTATATAACCATAGTACAATTATCAAGAACAAAAAAATTAACATTTATGCAATATTATTAACTACAGACCTTACTAGAATTTTATGTTTTTCTACTACGGCAGTTGTTTTGTTCCAGGATATCCTATTTGGGTCCCACATTGCATTTAGTTGTATCTCCTTAGTGTCCTCTTGTCTGAGACACTTGCTCCATCTTCTCTTGTCATTCATGACTTTTGAAGTTATTTTTGTCAAATGCACCTCAGTTTAGATTGTCATATCTTTTCTCATGATTGGGCTGAAGTTACACTTTTTTGGGGGCAATATGCATATTGTGTCCTCAGTGCACCATATAGAGGGCTTTGTGATGTTACTGTATCTTATCAATGGTGATGTTTACCTTGATCACTAGGTTAACTTGCTGTCTACCAGGTTTATCCACTGTAAAGTTTTTTCTTTTGTAGTAAGTATCTTGGGGAAGATACTTCAAGATTATGCAAATTTGTTTCTCCTCACATTTTTACCCACTAATTTTAGCATCCATCAGTAGATCTTGTCTGCAACAATTATCCAATGTTGATTTTGTTTCCCCACCTCATTTCTATACTTATTAGTTGGAATCCTAATGTGAAGAAGAGCAGTTGTTCCTTCTCCCTAGTTTGTTTATTCAGTTACTTATTTTCATTAGTATGGTTTCATAAATATGAGTTTTATTCTGTGGGTTAAAACCCAGTACCATGGCCAGTTGATTTGTGACAAGGGTGCCGAGACCATTCAAGAAGGAAAGAATAGTCTCTTCAACAAAAATGGTTCAGGGACAACTGGATAAACACATGCAAAAGAATGAAGTTGGATTCCTACCCTACTCTACATACAAAAATTAAATGCAAAATGGATCAACAACCTAAACAGAAGAGCTAAAGCGATTAGGGTAAAACACAGGAGTAAATCTTTATAACACCAGTTTGGCAGTGCATTCTTAGATTTGCCAGCAAAATGCCTAAAATGAATGTGCATTATTCAGTTATTAGATATATTGCTCTATATGTTTATTATGATTTATAAGATCTTCTGAGATTAAACTTAAGTGTGCTATTCATTTTTCCTACTTGATTACTGATTTTTGTCTGTTTGACCTGTCATTTATGCGCTGATGATAGATTTGTCTGTTTTTTCTTTGTAGCTCCATCTTTGTTTTATATAATTTGACACTATATTATTAGGTACATAGAAGTTTAGAACTGCTATATCTTTCTGATGAACTGTACCTTTTATCATTGTGGACCATCTTTCTCTCTGCAGTACTGTTTTATATAAAGATCTGTTTTATCTGGTAACAGTATAACCACATTAGCTTTTTTTGCTTAGTGTTTCCCTGGCATATCTTCTTCAGTCCTTAGACAGAGTCTCACTCTGTTGCCAGGGCTAGAATGCCGTGGTGTTAGCCTAGCTCATAGCAATCTCAAACTCCTGGGCTCAAGCAATCCTCCTGCCTCAGCCTCCAGAGTAGCTGGGACTACAGGCATGCACTACCATGCCCAGCTAATTATATATATATGTGTGTGTATATATATATATTATTATTTTTTTTTTCTACTTGTCCAGCTAATTTCTTTCTATTTTTAGTAGAGACCGGGTCTCACTCTTGTTTAGGCTGCTCTTGAACTCCTGACCTTGAGCGATCCTCCCGCCTCAGCCTCCCAGAGTGCTAGGATTACAGGCGTGAGCCACCATGCCTGGCCTCTTCAGTCCTTTTATTTTCAGCTTTTCTGGTCTTGTGGTTTAAGGTATACCTCTTGTAAATAGCATGTAGCTGTGTAACTGATTTTTTCTTTCTGAAAATATGATTTTTTAGTTATAGAGTTTGATCCATTTGAGTTGATTGTGTTATGTTTGAATTCATTTATTTTCTTACATACTGCTTCTTTTTCCTTTTTGGTATCTCTTATTTTCCTTTTTCTTAGAACAAATTGTAAATTAATTATTTTCCTCCAGCATCTTATTTTTTTGCTTTTGTGGAAAACATTTTTAATAGAGGAAAAATACAGAAAATAGTATAATTACAGTCATATGCCTACTACGCAAAGTAAACAAATACTGATTGTTGCCATATTGTTTCATATTTGCTTTTGTTTAATAAAATATTGATGAAGTTTCTTAGGTTCCAATCATATTTCCCTCTCTCTTTCCCAGGAGGCTAATGCTATCATGACTTTAGTATATGTTCTTCTAATCTATGTTTTATAAAACATTTAAAGATATATGCACATATATCTATAAATACATAGTATTGTTAGGTGTAATCTCAAAATAAATAGTTTCATATTATATGGATTATTTGGCAATTTTCTATTAATAGCTAACCTCATATTTTTGAAATCTAGCCATGTTGGCAATATACAGTTTATTCATTTAACCTATAAATAGTATACTAATATGCCACAATTTATTTAATTTTTCCTCTATTGAAGGATTTTTTCTTGATATTCCAAATAATGGTGCAATGAATATCCCTTCATTTGTATTTTGTGTACCATATCTCTAGCATATATACCTAGAAATGGTGTTATTAGGTCTGAGGTCAGAGGATGCACACTTAACACTTTTTTTTTTTTTTTAACATTTATGTCCTTCTTACTTAATTACATATCAAAGCAAAATTATAAACCTGTGCATCATGGCATGGTTTTTCAGGAGGGGTCTTTAAATTTAAGCTGATAACTGCTCTGTTGTTGTTGATATCTCTAAATGTACTGTTTTGCCTTCTCTCCTAGCGGCAGTATATACCTGTGAAGATGAAGAGCAAAGCCTTCTGGATCTTCTCTTGGGAGTACACCATGATGTATGTGGGAAGCCTCGTGGTAATCGTTTGCCTGTCCTTCTTCCTTCTCAGCTCCTGGGATTTCATCCCTGCAGTCTACGGCTTCATGTAAGTAATGACCTCATTTGAAAACTCTAGAAGCTATGGAGAAAGGGAACCTTGTGTATTGGTGGTGGTAATGTAAATTAGTACAACCATTATGGAAAACTGTATGAAGCTTCCTCAAAAAACTAAAACTAGAATGACCATATGATCCAGCAATCCCATTTGTGGATATTTACCCAAAAGATTTGAAACCAGTTTGTTGAAGATTTGCCTGCACACCCATATTCATTGCAGCACGATTGACAGTAGCCAAGTTATGGAATAAACCTAAGTGTCCATCAGCAGATGAATAAATAAAAAGTGGAATATATACACAATGGAATACTGTGCAGCCATAAAAAAGGAAATCCTGTCATTTGTGACAACATGGATAGAATTGGAGAACATTATGCCAAGTGGAAGAAGCCAGGCACAGAAAGACAGATACCACGTTGGTTCTCACTTATTATATGTGGAATCTATAACAGTAGAACTCACAGAAGCAGAGCATGGAAGGATGGTTACAGATGTTAGGGGCAGGGAGAATGGGGAGATGATGGCCAAAGGTCATGAAATCTCAATTCAGCAGGAGGAACATGATTTCTTTTTTTGAATTCTATTGCACAGCAGGGTGAATGCAGTTAATAATAGAGTATTGTATATTTCAAAATTGCTAAGAGACTAAATCTCAGATGTTTCTACCTCAGTGTTAAGTATTTGAGGTGATAGAAATGTTAACTCACTTGATTTAATTATTCTATATTGTATTCATAAATCATAGCATCATTTTGTACCCCATAAATTTATACAATTACAAATTGTCATTTAAAAAAAACAAAACTACAAAACCCTGGAAGCTAATTCGGTTTCCACAGCTCCAGTTGGAATCAGAGGACGAGTGACCCCAGGAAGCATCAAGAGTGGAGTATCAGGCCGGGCGCAGTGGCTCACACCTGTAATCTTAGCACTCTGGGAGGCCAAGGTGGGCAGATTGTTTGAGCTCAGGAATTTGAGACCAGCCTGAGCAAGAGCGAGACCCCGTCTCTACTAAAAAATAGAAAGAAATTAGCCAGACAACTAAAAATACATAGAAAAAAATTAGCCGGGCATGGTGGCGCATGCCTGTAGTCCCAGCTACTCGGGAGGCTGAGGCAGGAGGATCACTTGAGCCCAGGAGTTGGAGGTTGCTGTGAGCCATGCTGATGCCATGGCACTCTAGCCCGGGCAACAGAGTAGACTCTGTCTCAAAAAAAAAAAGCAGTGCATCAGAGTCACCTGCAAGGCTTGTTAAAACCCAGCTTGCTGGGCCCACCCCCAGAGGTTCTGATTAAGTAGGTCTGGAGTAGAGACAGGAATTTGCATTTCTCAAGTTACCAGGTGATGCCGATGCTGTTTATCCTGCTGGTCCAGGGAACACACTTTGAGATCTTCTGCTCTAGCACACACCTTTGATCTGGTGGGACTAAGGAGCACTCTAGGAACATCCAAAACAACTGCCAGCCTCTGACTGGGAGGTTGGATTTAATTCTAAACAGTAGTGGATATATTCCTCTACTGCAAGAGGGTCTCTGATAGCTTTAACATAAAGCCACCTGTCACATGTCAAACCTTTAGAGAGAATTCAGAAGGGTTTCAGTAGTGCAGGCTTGCCTGCATGTATACTCGTGAATTCTGCAAGCATTTCCAAGTGTACCCTGTGTGCCAGGCTGTATGTGGGTGCTGAGGGGTTGGTTGCTACTCAGGCCTTGAGTTGCTCACAGCCCAGCGGGCGACAGACACTTAAACCTGTCCAGGTGGGGAAGAGATCTGGAGTGGCAGAACTCCCATCTGGGATTCTGGACTGCTTACTTGTGTTAAATCCCAGCTGAGCATAACAGTGACTTAATAACTTTCAGCTCTTCATCCTCTGCCTTGGATAGGAGTTTGGATGCCCAGTGAAGAACTTTTCCTGGCTTGCTGCTGGGCCACAATTGGGTTCTTTACCTCATTTCACAGAAAAAGGAAACATAGTTATGGCAACAGGCAAAGACTTAGCCCAGGTGGAGGCCTCAGTCAGGGAAATCTGACTGTGAGCCATCGCCTGTCTCTCTCTTTCCATGCCCCATTTGTGGTCCTTTTAAAATTGTGATTTGAGATCAGTTTCTATTTCATATTTTTTTAAAATAAAAAATATAAGATAAACTTTTAGAAGAGCCAGAATTGCAGCCAGTCTTTGTCTAATTTAACTAGACAGAAAGTTTTCCAGTTAAAACCTAATTTCTCAAATGAGGCCTGGGACCCTGGAGATCCTAGCCAGGACCCGATGATGGTTCCTGAAGCCCCTAGAAGTCTCACTGCCGTCTCAGGCCTCAGTCTTCTGGCTCCCGCTGTGGGGTGTGGAGCAGGAATGGGGAGGAGCAGGATCTTTGAGCTTGTTCCTCTAGGCAGGTCTCTGGAATGTCCAAAATAGATATTGTGTATTTAAAACTCACTCCTCCTGTGTTACAATACTAGGTATCTCCTGATTTTAAACTGTCTTGGGCAGTAAAAGAGGGACTAGTCTCTTGATTTCTAGGGTGAATCCCTGCCTCGTCTCAGATTTGATTGGCTTAGCTAATATTTATTATGGGTTATCCTTCTCTGCATCTCTGCCCCTTGTTTATGTTATTACCTATATCCAGGGCAGGTGGGGAGTCCTTCCCATCCTGATCTCTGTAGGGAGAAGGTTATTTTCGGCTGCCCAGAAGTGACCAAAGTCTTCAGGAGAAATCAAGGTCAAAGCAGACCATTTGTAACTTTGCTTTCTTTTTTCTCTCTCTTTGTTTTCTTAATTCCAGACTTTCTGTTCCAGATCTCACTCCGAACATTGGTCTTTTCTGGTACTTCTTTGCAGAGATGTTTGAGCACTTCAGCCTCTTCTTTGTGTGCGTGTTTCAGATCAACGTCTTCTTCTACACCATCCCCTTAGCCATAAAGCTAAAGTAAGTGATTCACCTGCTGCTGCGTTGTCCACAGAGCCACCCAGGGACCCCCTGCCCCTTCTAGCCTTAGGGGGCCCTTCAGATGGGGAACACCTGCTCTTAGGTTTATGTCATCTTGTCCAAGGAACCCTGCCTTCAGTTGCTGTGGGCGCCAGTGGCCATAGCCAGCAGTAGAGTCACACATGTGTGCAGGCTGCAGAGAGGGTGCTTTGGAACCCCGGTATGTCCCCTGGCCTCACTCCGAGGTGCTTGAACCCACATTGCTGCTGAGCCCACTCACCGTTTTGGACAAGAACAGGGGTTGTGGTGAGTGGGTGGGGGTATCTTTGGGAAAAGTGGATCTGGTTGGATGTCTTCCATCAGCAGCCCGGTGGCATTTTGTCCAAGGGGACTCAGGATAGGTAAGCCAGGAGGCTGGCCACTTGCAGCTCTGTTTAATCATCTGATCAGTTCCCTCAGAAGGCTTTCTCTGTGGAGTTCTCTTCTGCGGTGTGAGAGAGCTAGCGTGTGTTTAGCCTGCTCCATCCCGAGCACCTTTCTAGGTCCTCTGAAACTCGTGGAGATAGGCATTATATTCTTGCCATCACTCCCATTTTATAGTTGAAGAAATTTATGCTCAGAGAGGTGGAGTGATTTGTTCAGAGTCACACAGCTGGTAAGCAGTGGAACCGGGATTCAAACTGGGTTTGGCTCCAGAATCTCTCCTTACCTCCCTGCACCATGCCAAGCTCCTTGAGAGAGATTTCTCCTAGTGGCCCCTGGAAATGGTTCTGTTATCCTAGCTTCAGAGAAGGGAAAACAGGCATAGATGTGCCCGGATGGTCCAGGGAACCTAGAAGGAGAGTTTGATTTCGATTTCAAGAGCTTGTGTTCTCGGCTCTAACCGGTCTGCCATTCTCCACACCAATGCACATGGTTCCCACTGTGTAAAACCTCAGAGCGATGCTTCCTCCCCATGATACAGCCTCGGCCTGGCATGACAAAACCGTCCTCCTGAAGAACCCCAGCAGCTCTCAGCCGTCTGTGGTCCACCTTCCCTGCCCTTGCTCTGGTTAGGCCCAGCCACCAGGCTGAGAGGAGGGAGCCAGCCCAGAGCACCTTTCCTCACTGTGCAGCCAGCTCCCAGCAGCTTTCATTGTCTGCACACGAAGGCCACACATCACTCCTGGGTAGACAATTCCACCACCATCATGGGACCCCCTCCTCCTCAGGCCAGGGCCTCACACTTGTGGGGACAGAAAGTATGAAGATACCTGCCTTCCCCACTGTTGCCTCTTCCACCTGGGCATGAAGCTCCACCTAAACTCTTCCTGCAAAAACTCCTTGCAGTTTTTGCTTCGGTGCCAGCTTTGTGGGAAAAGGGCCCTTCAGGCCACTTCTCCTCTGCAGTGTTGCAGGAGGCTCTGGTCTCCATGTTTTTTGGTCACTGCATTGTCTCTGGCCTTTTCATAGCAATGTTGCAGCTGTTACCAGCTATCTAAAAAACCCAGAGCCAGTGGTTTGGATTGTCTTCAGGAAGATGTTCACTCTGAGCTGAGGGGACACTTCGTAGAGGCTACAGGGCTGTGCGACTTTGCCAGGCTGAGTTTCTGAGGCATTTGCTGTGTGACAGTGCTGGAATGTTCAGCATGTTTGTCACCACGTCTCAGATTTATACCCACTGAATCACTCTGACCTTTGACCTGCAAAACAAGAATGTCATTAACCTCTGAGGAAAACCACCTCGAGCTGGGTGTCCAGGGACTGTGCAGCAGTAGGCCGCGTGCGTGTTGTTTAGGTGTAGGTGAGGAGGGGCGGGACCCAGCCTCTTCCTGTTTGCTTCCCTTTAGCATTCGGTTGGCGGTTGGCTCGAGAGGCACTGGAGTTGAGCTCTGTCCTCCACCCTCCCTGCCGGAGCGGTGATGGATGTTAAGCGCTCAGTAGAACACCAGAGGTGGTAGTCAGAGCCGTGGAGACAGACAGCTCCCTCACTCACTTAGTCAACTCACTTCACTTCTCTGAACCCCAGTTTCCTCATCTGTGAAGTATGGGTGACGGGATTGCCTGCCTCGAGGGGTAGCTGTGGCATGGTGAGGATCACAAGAGATGAGGCAAGAAAAGGGCCTCGCACAGGACTTGGCACAGAGTGAGGGTTTAGGAGATGGCAGCCATTGTTTTCACTTACTATGAGTTTAAAATAATAGTTTAAACTGCTGTTAGTTTAAGTTAACAAGAACTCCAGTCCCGGCCTTTGAGCACTGACAAGGTGTGTGCAGCTCTGTGTTCTCTTTCTGGAAAGGAGTTCCCCACACCGAGGGTCTGCAGACCCCACTATGATGTTGTCAGAGAAAAAGGCATCAGCAAGGAGGCACTTCCTGCCCTGGGTCCAGTCTACAGAGGGGCCTCTGGCAAGGGAGGCTGTCTGGCTACCCTGACAAGCAGTCATTTAAGCCCAGTAATAAAGAGCGCTGACTTCATTTGTTTTCTTCCTCCTGGCTCCTGGGGGAAGGCCCAGAGCTGGGGTGGGGAGGGGCCGTTGATGGGAAACATCTCTGTGGGCTGCTTCCCTAGTGTTCACTGGGCCTCCTCACCACCTCTGGGTATTTCTGGTCCCGGCTACCGGGGCCTGGCCCCTGCCTTTTAGGTAGCAGAGCCAGCCCCTGCCCGAGTCCCCTGGGGAGTATTTTTGGTTCCGAGGATGCGGTCAGGAGTCTCTGGGGTGGGCCTGGTCCCTGGCTGATCTCTCTCTGTCTGTCTTCCCCTGCCCTGCCCCAGGGAGCACCCTGTCTTCTTCATGTTCATCCAGATTGCCATCATCTCCATCTTTAAGTCCTACCCGACGGTGGGGGACGTGGCCCTCTACATGGCCTTCTTTCCCGTGTGGAACCATCTCTACAGATGTGAGTACTCCCGCCTCTACCTGCTGGTGACAGATTCCTGCCAACCTGGCCCCTGGGTGAGACAGCCAGGGAAGAAGCAACTGATAGGCATTTCCTGGGCATCTGCCGGGCTGCATCACTAGGAGAGAGGCAGGCATGAGGCACAGTGTCTGTTTTCTAGGTGCTGTGGACTAGTGATGATAAAAATAACTGCCACTTATTGAGCACTTACTGTGTACCTGGCCACTGTGGCTCCAAGAGTGTTACATGCATTAATTAGGTCAGTTTGTCTGCACACCAGCCTTTGAGGTAAGTATGCCCATTTTGCAGATAAGAAGTCTGAGGTACAGAAAGGTAGAGCCACTTGTTCAAGGTTATGCGACTGGTAAGTGGAAGGTCTGGGATTGGAGTCCAGGGCTGTGAAGCCTGCTCAGTGCTGTCCAGCAGGGCTTTCTGTGATGATGGAGATGTCCTACATCTGCACAGTCCAATAGAGTAGCCACTGTGCAACTGAGAACCTGAATTTCTTATCTAAATTCATTTCAATTTAAGAAGCCACCTGTCGCTAAGCTGCCATATTGAACAGCAGAACTCTATACCATGGGCTTTGGACCATTCTGCAGTGCTGCACTCAAAGCTTCCCGGAAGGCAGATGGGCAACACAAGACTTCTCGCCCACTGTGACGACTCCTGTAAGCTCTAACCATCCCTTCCTCAGAAGATGGCTTACCGGTGACCTATCTGTGCTGCCTAGGCCCCCAGCATTTCCCCTGGTTGGGCTCTTAGCCCTCTGGAGTAGGTTCTTTTCAGTGTTTGGGGACACCGTTAGGGTAGACATCATTTGCCTCTGTGTCCCCAGCATCCAGGAATGAACCTGACACAAATGTTTGTGGAGTGAGTTTTTAAATCTCAGCAAGTGTTTGTGGAATAGGTTTTTAAACCTCCCTAATAAAGAGGCAGTGTCGGTGGCCCAGCGTCGTCTGACTCTCTAAACTAAGGCGTGGAAGGGAGCTGGTGAACTTTCCTTGCCTGCTCTGGGTGGACAGCAAGGTGTCAAGAATGAATTCAGGGAGTGCGCACTTCAGAGGAAGTGAGTCTTTGTTGTTGTTTTGGAACCCCTGGGTGTCAACCAGGAAGTGAAACTGACCAGCTGCCTGCAAGAAACCTACCTGTAAGCCTCTGGGTGAAGATAAACAGCTGTGTGGGCGGCTGAGCCAGGGCTGCTCTTGCAGGTGACAGCCTGGTGGGGCAGTGACCAGTCTTGCCCGATTGGGTGGAGGAATTGGCGTCTTCTCCCTGTGACATACTCACCACGCAGACAGGAGTCACCCAGCCTAGCAGGCTCAGAGTTAGCTTAGGGCCGATAGGCAGAGTGGCCAGTGACAAGTCACGAGGCCACCAAAACATGGACATGCCCTGATTTGTGACAGGGTGGGTCTTGGGGGACACGGAATGGTATTTCTTTGCTGTCCATCTACATTGTGTCCCTCAGTGTCTACCTTTCATCCCATGCTGCTGAGCACTGGAGATGGACCGACTAGAGGCTGAATCCTGGCATTCCCCTGCTAGCTACGTGTTCTCGGGGACATCGTTTAACCTTTCTGAGCCTCTGATTTTTTCATCTATCAAATAAAGAGAATATCTTTCATGGGTGTTTTAAGTTTGAGAAAGAATATATGTAAATAGCCTTGTGGGTATATCATCATCAGTAATAACTATGCAGGGGTTACCTACCATAGTTCCATGATCAAAGCTTCAGGCTTGATAGCCTGAGTTATTGGAATAAATGTATTTTTCAAAATTTGAAATAAGCTATTTTGTGCCCTCCAGGGCAATGAGGCACAAAGAAAAAGGAGAAGGGGTTTCTGGAAGCCTGGATGACCCAGTAGGTGCTGTTGCGGCTGCTTGGGCAAGCAGTTTACAGGTTCAGCTCGTCTGAAGCTTCTGTAGGGAACAGCGGCTGCCACCTTCACCTCCCTGCTCCTGCAACAGGGAACACTGCACTTGGAGTATCCATTTGGGGCCTGACAACTGTGAGTGGTTGTACTTAGCCAGGAGCATCTTCAGGCCTGGTCCTTGGGACCTATGAGTGGACATTTTGTGAAGTCTTTAAGCCTAGGTTGAATATAGTTAATGTGGTTAGGAAATCAAGTTGAACGTTAGTTGCCAGTGCTAACATGCCCACTCCCATGTCCATCTCTCTGTTTTCCTGTCGTGTCAGTGGGGAGGAGAAAAGCAGTGTGGCCCTTCCCTGAGTGTAGGCTCTAGACACTGCACTCTCTGGGGCTTGAGGCTGGGCTGAGTCAACAGACGCATGACTGTGGTGTTAGGGAACAGCCTGCTGGCAGAGCCCGTGCCAGCCTGCCGTGGCGTGGTCCAGCAGAAAGAGCCAGTTACCAAAGGGGTGTGTGTGTGTATGTGTGTTTTGTTTTTATTAACTATTGTATAGAGATAAAAGAATATTGATAAAATACATATAAAAGTTAATAATATCATAAATTCCCATGTACCTCGCACCTAGTTTAAGACAGGTGACATCACCATGACCTTTGACGTCCCCAAATCCCCTCTGTGCCCCTCCTGATGGGACTGGATTTTTCAAGTGAAGTTTTATTTCTGAATGTATGAGGCTCAGAGAGGGAAAGTGACTTGCCTGAAGTTCCTGTTCATCAGGAACTGGCAGCAGAGAGGGGAGAAGCCACCCTGTGGATGTGGTGGGGAACCTGATTCCGTCTGGCCGAGCGGCTCTGGTGAAGGGTGAACCCTTTCACCTTGTTAGGCTCGGGTCACCTCCGATATCTCTGACGCCTCCTGGTGCCTGGAACAAGCTGTCCTGTGCCGTAGGTCCCAGCTCCATGTGCTCTGGCGTATAGCTTTCATTCTCTGGCCTGTGAGCCAGCAAGAGTGAGTAGCAGCTCCCCTTTCCTGCAAAGGTCACCACAGGCCAGAAGCCAACGGGATGCTGGCGTCAGTTCCTCTGAGCACATGGGAATGTATTTTTGCAGCCCTTCGTGATAGCACCCAGAGGCTGCAAGTGAGCCTCTCCTGTCTCTTTGCACTTGGTCTCCTTCCTGTCGCCCTGTCTGAAATCTGTCTCTGGCTGGAGGCACAGATCAAAGAACCACCTGGGCTGTGGGGCCACAAGCATTTTATTTTAAGAATAGTCTATATTCTTTTCAGCAAAATACTTTCCAGAGGATCAGAAAGTACCACTGAGAAATGTAAATAGTGATGTTGGAGTAGAATGGTAAAAAGATTTGTTCTTTCTTGAGGTTGTAACATTTTTTAATGATAATAATAGTTATTGTTATTGTTGGCTGGTTGCAGTGGCTCATTCCTGTAATCTTAGCGCTTTGGGAGGCCAAGACAGGAGGCTTGCTTGAGGCCAGCAGTTGGAAACCATCCTGGCAACATAGCGAGAACGAGACCTTGTCTCTACAAAATATATTTAAAAAAAAAAAAAATTAGCTGGGAGTAGGTGGCGAGCACCTGTAGTCCCAGCTACTCAAGAGGCTGAGGCAGAAGGATCACTTGAGTCCAGGAGTTTGAAGTTGCTGTGAGCTATGATGACACCACTGCACTGTAGTCTGGGCAACAGACCCTAGCTCAACACTCTGTCTCAAAAGAAAAAATATAATAATAATAATTTTCAGTGCAAATACCCCTTTTCTCAGACTCCTTGTTCCTGGGAGTACAGGAAGGAGGCAGGAGCTTCCCTGGGCAGTCTCAGGAGGCTTGAGTCATGGCTTTGACTTCTGAGCTTTGAAAGCCAGAATCGTGGACATTTCAGATTAGAAGAGAGGATCTTGCAAGCCATCCAGGCCAGTGTCCAAATTGTGGGATTTCCCAGACCACTAATATTTCAAAAGAACTCTGGTGACAGAGTTGCCAGCTTTTTATTTTGCTGAAGGCATTAAAGCAATCAACTCCTAGCCATTTATCCTCATTTCATAAAAGAAGGGACTTTTTAACAACAAAAAGACACCTATCATTTCTCAGTAAAGAAGGAGCTGTAAGTTGAAAACATCCAGCCTTACCAAGAACTGTCAACTACCTTGTCCTCCTTACTCTAACTTTGACACCACTCGGTGGCATCTCTGTTGCAGACTGTCAGCATCTGCAGCTGTAATCCAGTGGTTCTCAGCCCCAGGTGTGTATTGGAATCACCCAGGAAGCTTTAGAAACCGCATATGGGTGTCAGGACCCCATCTATAACCTCTGACTTAGTCTTTGGGTGTGGTGGGATGGGCCTCCCCACATGATTTCACTTTCCAGCCAGAATTGAGGATCATCTGTGTCATCCAGGCCCCCTTCCAGTGCATGAGCCCCCAGTATAGCATTTCTACCAAGTGCTTGTGCAGCTGAGATAAGTGGCCTAAATGTTTGGGAGTTTCCCCATCCCTTAGATCTCCAAAAACTCTGACTTGGGACAAGGGATTTTCTGAAGGTCAGGATCAGAGAGGGGAAGGGAACTTCCATTCATTAGTGCCTGCTGGGAACCAGGCCCAGTGCTAGGTTCTTTTAAAAAATATATTCTTTTAATTAATTTATTTTAAATATTCTTTTAAAAAAAGTATAAAGAAATAAAAGTAACATGTAACCCTACTGTCAGATAACCCCTGGTGAATTAAAAGGGAAAATAAAGTACAGTGTGGTAGGCAGAGTAATATCCATCCCCTGCAAAGATGGCCAGTCTTAATCCCCAGGACCTATCACTATGTCACCTTATATGGCAAAAGGGACTTTAAATTAAGGACCTTGTGAAAGAGGGATTATCCTGGATTATTCAAGTGGCCCCAGTGTAATTACAAGAGTCCCCAAAAGTGGAAGAGGTGGAGGCAGGGGAAATATGGGAAATCTCTGTACCTTCTGCTCAATTTTGCCATGAATCTAAGACTGCCATAAACAATAAATTCTGTCTAGTGCTGTGGTGTGTGCCTGTAGTCCCACCTACTCCAGAGGCTGAGGCAGGAGGATTGCTTGAGCCCAGGAGTTTGAGGCTGCCGTATGCTATGATCACGCCTGTAAATAGCCACTGCACTCCAGCCTGGGCAATGTAGCAATACTCGCCTCTCAAAATAAATGCATAAAGAAATAAAGTCTATTTTTTGGCCGGGCATGGTGGCTCACGTCTGTAATCCTAGCACTCTGGGGGGCCGAGGTGGGCGGATCATTTGAGCTCAGGAGTTCGAAACCAGCCTGAGCAAGAGCGAGACCCCATCTCTACTAAAAATAGAAAGAAATTAATTGGCCAACTAAAATATGTAGAAAAAATTAGCCGGGCATGGTGGTGCATGCCTGTAGTCCCAGCTATTCGGGAGGCTGAGGCAGAAGGATCACTTGAGCCCAGGAGTTGGAGGTTGCTGTGAGCGAGGCCAACGCCACGGCACTCTAGCCGGGGCACCAGAGTGAGACTGTCTCAAAAAAAAAAAAAAAAAAGAAATAAAGTCTATTTTTTAAACAGTGGAAGATGGGGGCAGAAGAAGAGGTCGAAGTGATGCAATGTAGGAATTCCTCAATCTGCCGTTGCTGGGTCTGAGGCTGGAAAGGGGTCCTAGCTGGGGAATGCAGACAGCCTCTAGATGTGGGAGAACACGGTGGATTCTCCCCTACAGCCTCCAGAGGAAGTGCAGCCCTGCTGGTACCTTGATTTTAGCCTGTGAGACCCATTTTGGACTTCTGACCTCCAGAACTGTGTAATGATAAGTCATGTTTAAACTGTTAAGTTTGCGGGGATTTCTTGTAGCAACAGTGGAAAACTAATATATGCAATAATACATCTGGGCCAGTTTTTTCACATATCTTTTTGTTTAATCCACATGACACTATGACGAAGTATGCATTTTAGCGTTGTTTCAGAGATGAGGGAGCTGAGGCTTAGAGAAACTTGCTAACAAATGACAGAGCAGGATTTTAACCAAGGTCTATGCCCGGCCATCACACTGCCTTTTCCAAAGCCAGTCTGCCCCTGCCTGCGGACCACCCTGGGCCTCAGGGAGAGCTTTCTCCCTGGTGGATCAGACATCTCTTCTGGGAGCAGGGAGTGATGTCATGTCAATGAGGCAGCATGTCAAAAAGAGGTTATTTAAGTTATCATCTGAGGAAGGATGAGGTTTGAAGAGCAAGGCAAGGGACCTAAGACACCAGTTAAGGAGAATGAAAAACATGTTCCTAAGATCCAGGACTGCAGCACCGTAGAGACCCACTGAAGGGCTCTAATCTCCATGGTTCATGCTGGGGTTCCCATCCACAAGCTAGCGTGGACAGCAGCACCCTGCTTGGGGAGAAGGATGGAGTTACTCTTGGACACTCCAAGAGTAGGGGTGGGGGGTGTTGTCATCCTAAAATACCCTCTTCAGTGCCCATATGGGCATTCGTAGCATTGCTGCTATACCTGGTCTTCAGCCAGTCAGGCCCTCAGTGGGAGGAAAGATCCAGGTCTAGGAGCTCCCACCAGCTGCAGGTCTGGAGGCAATTGGCTCAGGCTGTGAGGTTTGCTGCCTGGCCCCCCAGTGCCTCTGCCTTTGGGCTACATGCGGCTCAGCAGGGAGAGGGTGTCTAAGAGAGAGCATTGGGCTAACTGTGGCCATCTTGTCTTTGTAGTCCTGCGAAACATCTTCATCCTCACCTGCATCATCGTCGTCTGCTCCCTGCTCTTCCCTGTCCTCTGGCACCTCTGGATTTACGCAGGAAGTGCCAACTCTAATTTCTTTTATGCCATCACACTGACCTTCAACGTTGGGCAGGTAAGAGTCGAGGACAGCACGGGGACAAGGATTCATTGTGTAGCCTTAGGCATTCAAGCAAGGCCTTGGGTTGTGCATGAGAGGGGTTTAGACACGACGGAGGGACAGTTACTCTCCTCAAGTAGCTCCCTTCCCATGGAGAGGACAAGGAAGTGGGAGTGGTGTGCGACTGCGTCTGGCCGGCAGTTGCTGGGCACCATGCTGAGGGTATTGAATTCTCGCAGCCAGCCTGTAAGACAGTGTTTTCCCTCCTGCCCAAGGTCGTCGGAGGAGCCAAGAACCAAATTCAGGGAAGGCTTGATTTCTGAGGCACCCTCTTTCTGTGGTGGTGCCTGGGGGGTGTGGCACCCACAGTGAGTGTGCGGAGTGAGGAGGGGAGGCAGGGCGAGAGGAGGAGAGGCTTCCCAGACTGCGCGGACAGCAGGAGCTGAGAAGTGGTATGGTGGCTGTTGGCAAGTTGCGTATGAGTTGCGCAACTGGGAGTGGTGGAGAGGAGGCTGGGGGTCACAGACAGGGGAGGAGCAGCACGGAGCTTGGTCTCCCCTGACCGTGGGAAAGCCTGGCCCTCCGGTCCACAGAGCAAGGTCCTCAAGCATCAGAATCACCAGGGGGCTTATTAGAAATGTAGATTCTCTGTGGCTGTGTTTTAAATCCTGTAATGATGTTGTGACTGTCCCAAGTACATCACTCTGATTGTTTGAAGAAGGGTAGATTCCCTGATCCCACTCCTAGAAATCTTGATTCAGTGTGGAATATGAGGCCAGGGATTTGCATTTTTGTCAAGCTCTCCCAGAGGTTCTGTGGCAGGGGCTCTAGCAAACCCCACGGAAAGTCATCCAGCCTTCTTGGAAGTTCCCTTCACCACTGTGCTGCTTTCTTTCAGATCAGGCTCTGTCCTCGTCCTTGAGGTCTTATGAGAACCACTTGTACCAATTACCAATTGCCATTGGCACAGCCAGGCATTTCCTGTGCTTAATGGACTGGCTGGGAAGTGGGGCTGGCTGGGAAGACTAATGATGCCAGTGAATAATCCCCAGGGAAATTCTTGCCTCCAAGGGTAGCTGCTGGGAATGAAGGGAGTTAGGGCTTTTTCAATGAGTGATGGGACTGGTATTTCCTGCGTGGACGTTTCTAATGTCCAGCCTAGCCACTTATCTCGGTTTGTGAACAGTAGGAGGAGAGATGGAGGGCTCAGGAGTGTGGGTGGGACCAAGCCAGAGGCCTGTTCTGCCTCCCACAGTAGCTGGTGATAGTGAAGGCGTGGCACCTCCTGCCTGTGTCCCGTGCAGGCAGATCTCTGCAGGGCTGCACTTGGTATCCTGAAGGAATCCAGAAGGTTGCGCTGGCTCTTCCGTCTTGCTGGAATCTCCTCACTTTTCCTTACAGCCCAGTGGCAGCTGGCATGGATGGCATTGGGCCTGCTCTGGGCCTCTGGGGAGGCTGTGGAGCTCCACAAAAGTAGCCCACAGCCTGTTGTCTTGTCACAAGTCTCAGGTTTTGGCCTGGAAATACAGAAGCATCCATGGAACTTGCCAGATAGCAGCTTTCTCCCCTGCGGCTGCCTTCCTGAGGGAAGGGGCTCAATAAGCGGCATGGGGGTGTTTGCAGGTGGCCAGGTGCCATCAGAGGCAAGAGAAACTGAATTATTGGAAAGAGAGGGATTGGGGTTGAGGTGGGAACCGAAGGCAGGAGGATCAAGTGTTAGTAGCTGAGCTAGAGAGAAAACCAGCTGGACTTTGGCATTATCACGTATCTTTTATTCCCCTTAATCTCTTTTTAAAATATTTGTAGTAATCAAGTAATCAAGTAATACATGATTTCCTTGTTGTTGGGGAAAGAAGTCAAACAAGTTAGAAGGATAGGGAGTGAAAGATCAAGATCTGCCCGAACCCGGCCCCCGCCTGCCCAGCGCAGCTGCACTCGCCGGGCTCAGTCTGGCGCGTGTCTCTGCAGCCTTCTGCGCATTCAACGACAGCGGTGGTACCAACTCACACAGAGCTTTTTTATTTATGTAGGTAAATGGCATCCTTCTCTAAGTACTGTTCTTTGGCTGTTTCTCACTTAATGATCTTGAGACAATTTTTTTAACGGCTCCGTGATACTGATGGTTGGGCTGCTCCGTGACTTACTCGACTAGGTACACCCCTGCCGATGGGCACTGGGGTTGCTTCTGGTCATTTCGCTACTCTACATGGGAGAGCCTTGCTTATCCCTCCACAAATTCTTGTGCACACGTGCCAGTGTTTTTTAGGATAGATGCCAAGTGGTGGGATTTGCTGGGTCAGAGGGCATATGTAGCTCATGTCTTGGGCAGATATTGCCAAGTTGCCCTTCGGACGGGCAGTTCCAACCCACAGGCCTCCCAGCAGGGGCCCAGCTACACCCCGCCCCCCACCTTGAGCCAGCAGGTTGTTCAGGCATCCGGCACACCTGTGTCATCAGCCTCCTTGGGTCAGCTCTGTTGGTCAACTGCTTCCTGGGGCTGTCAGCTTTGGCCTTTATTGCCGCTGCTGCTAGATTACTAAAGTGATGTGTCACATGGGGTCACTTGCTCACCGAGGCAATCACTGAAGTCATACTGAAGTCTTCAGTCATATTGAAGTCTTGGAGCCCTGACTGAGATAGAAGAGCCGCCCATCATGAAGTTTGTACTATCCCTGCCCTCGGGCCTGTTGGGAACCCCACGGTACAAAATGAGCTTTTTGGAGTTTTACTGAGAGTTCAGTGTCACCTCCTCAGAGAAGCCTTTCATGGGCTTCTCCTGCCCACTGTCTCTTTCTCTGTGCCCTGTGCACTGTGTCCTTCATAGCATTTATACAATTTGTAACTTTATATTACTTACATTTGCTCCCCTCCCTGCCTCTACCACTAGCCTGTGAGCTCCATGAAGGCAATCTGCCTGTACTCCCATCGCAAGGTCCCTGGCTACCAGCTCAGCGCTTGGCACAGAGCACTTGCTCAGCAAATGTTTGTTGAATGAATGAATGAACCAGAGATAGCCAGGGAGAACCATGTGTGATTAATGGCCGGGTGTGCGAAGAGTAACCAATGAAGGAATCCAGAGGGAACAGGATCCGTCTCCTGTCGTGAGCCGTCAGGGAAAGCCACAGGGGACGAGGGGTAGGATCTGGGCCTTTCAGACTGGGAGAAGTAAGAGAGGAAGGGGAGAAGGGGGCAAACCACCCCCGACGGCTGAGGTCAGTGGTAGCAGCTCCATCTCCCACCCTTCACCATCCCCTGCCAGGACCTGGTCTGTGGCCGGCAAATCCCCTGTGTGTCCGGCACAGCCCAAGCCCAGCCCCTGCTTCGTGTGGCCTACAGTCAGCGCTTCCATTAAGATGCGTGGCACGTGGGGATGTGTTCTCACCCTACAGCCTGCTCTCCTGAGCCCTTCTAGCTGGAAGGTGCCTGATATTCACCTGTTCCTCATTCTCCCCTCCCTGTGCAAGACAGACCTGAGCTGTCCTGGGAACCAGATGAGTGCAGGTTTCAAAGAAGCATCTAGAACTTGGACCATCATTTCTGACATCAGGAGCTGAATATAGAGCACATTTTGGCCCACAGATTGTTTTTTAGGTCCTGCCGTGTTTGAGTTGATTTGTGCTATACCCTATTATGGAACAAATTATGTATAGATTATTAGTTACACCAGCAGGTAAACCAGTGACTGAGGCCCCGTCCTTTCCCTGGGGGCATTAGGTATTTTTCAGCACGTGGCATGGATCATTTGCTAGTTATGATTGTGCCTCAGGAAGTAACAAGAGTAAACCATCCACGGGTGTACATGAGTGTGAGAGAGGAGCAGGGATTGAGACCGGTTGACTGCCCGAGGTGCCCCCACTTCCTCACTGTGTGACCTTCAGCAAGTGATTTAACCTTCCTAGGTTGCAGTTTCCCTGTCTCAAAAACCAGGATGCTATTCTCTGCAACCCAGGGTGCTGAGAGGATGAGAGATAGCGTGTGGATCTCCTTGCCATCATGCACGTGTTGACGTGGGAAATAGCAAGAGCAGCGAGCCCTTCAACACCCAAAGCAGATTCCTGGAGACACGTTCAGTCCCGTAAACCAGGGGCAGGAGAACAATCTCCCTCTTTTTATTTTAATCCTTTTCTTTTGTGGGTCAGTGACCAGAAGGAAAATATTGGTTCACGGATTACATCTAAAGGAAAAGGAACTTGTTTAAATTTAGCTTTTTGAAAGAGTAAGGTAAAGTGTCTCACTCACCCTAATTCAGTTTACAAAGAGGGAACATCAGGAGATCTTTCCCCACACTTATAATTAATAGTGGTTTGTTTCGGGAGCACTTGCTAGGGACTGGCCCCCAGGATCCCTGTAATCCTCTGGATCGTGCTCATGTGGCCTTCTGGAGCTTTCCCTGAGTGTTTACGTAGACTCACGCTCATGGAGAGAGAGGTTTATTTGTGTGTGTAAGTGTTTTATTATGGGCATCATGATGAAAGTATGACTTTTTTCCTTTTAATAAAACATCTTGGTGATCTTTCCTTGCTCATATATGAGGGAGGAACCTTTGTATCCTGCGTATGTGGACCTGCCACGCTTTACGTAACTACTCCCTCACTGACAGCCTTTACGTTTTCCTTTTTTTTCTCATTATAAAGAATCTAGGCTGGGCACGATGGCTCATGCCTGTAATCCTAGCACTCTGGAAGGCCGAGGCGGGAGGATTGCTT
>VBSM01001118.1:33039826-33066805 GCA_008086735.1 Cheirogaleus medius | reverse complement strand
TCCCAGAGTGCTAGGATTACAGGCGTGAGCCACCGCGCCCGGCCAGTGCTTTTTATTTTTTAATTAATTTATTTATTTTTTGAGATAAGGTGTTGCCCAAGCAGGTCTTGAACTCCTGGGCTCAAGCAATCCTCTTGCCTCAGCCTCCTGCATAGCTGTGACTACAGGACGCGCCACCATGCCCGGCTAGCTCACTACTTTTTAAATGAACTTTTAACTTTGGAATCATTTTAGATTTATAGAAAAGTTGAAAAAATAGAACAGAGAGTTCCCATATGCCCCGCACTCGGTTTCCTGTGGTGTTGATATCGTGTGATACTATGATGTGCTTGTCAGAACTAAGAAACTACCCCCGATACGGTGCTGTTAGTGCGAGACACCAGACTTGATTTGGGTTTCACTGGTTTTTCCAGTTGTGTCCTCTGCCAGGCCCTATCCCGGGACTGCGTTGCACTGGTCCTTGCTCTGCCTCTTAGTCTTTCTTTATTTGTGACCTTGACAGTCTTGAGTAGCACCAGCCAGGTATCTTGTAGAATGTTACCCAATTTAGGTTTGTTTGATGCTTTTAGGATTGTCCTGCAGTTATGGTTTTTGGCAAGAATACCCCAGGTGAGGGGCCCTATTCATCATATCCCGTGGAGATGTGCTAGCCACGTGGTTTCAGACTGATGTGAGCCTTCAGCACTTGGTTGGGACAGTGGCTGCCAGATTTCTCCCCTGTACAGGTGCTATTCCCTTTCTGTGCTGTGAGCAGGAAGTGAGTCACTGAGTCTAGACCACCTTAGGGGTGGGGGATCTGCAAAACTGGCAGTTTCATACAGTTCAACCTAACAACCTAATATTTTGACTTACTACTTGTCTAGCTGATTGCTGTGTGACATCGAGTTGCCTCATTTTGTTTGGTTGTGAATTGTGACTTTGCACCTGTCCCTCATCTGACCTCTGGCTCAGGGATTAGCCTCTGAGCTCAGCCACTGCTGCCGGCTTCTCTTGCCCAGATGGCATCTTGGGGCCTGGGTGAGAGAGAAGGCCGCAGGGTACAGGGTCAGTCTTTGCTGTGGTCACTGCCCCCAGCACCGGGCAAGGCCTCTGGGGCTGCCTGAGCTCTATCTGCTTTGCTGACATCCTTGGCAGAGTCTCGTGCCCATTAACGAACTGGCCCCAGGCGTGTCACCTTGCAGGCCCCGTGGCCACTAGTCTAGCTCTCCAGGTGTAGCCACAGGCCAGCTGTTGAACCCGTTGAGCCTCAATTTCTTACAGATGGGGATTATTAAACCGTCCAGACAGGCTTTGGTGATAGAATGGTGGGTACTTGTCCTGAGGCCATCAATGCTATCAGGGATGCGGCATCTCCCTGAACTCCTCCAGGCCCCTCCAAGCTGTCCTTAGCTGCTGTTGTGTTACCTTCAGGTGAGTGAGAAGCTGCCCAGGACAGGGTCCTGGGAGGTCTAGATCCCAGGCTCAGCTCAACCTGTGACTTGCCCCAAGACCCTACCTGAGTATCTCCTCTGCTCGGGGCCTCAGTCTTCCTATCTGTGCCAAGAGGTGGTTGGTACTGCTACTCTGGGAGGCTAAGTGCCTGAGAACTGTGGTGTCTGCAGTGGTGAGTCTGTGTCCCCTCATCCTTCTGTGGGGTTTGGCCCTGTCCTGCCTGTTCCAGACACTGGGGGTCATGGACCTATTGGGCTGAATAGGATTGTGAGGCTTTGGGTCTAGTGTGCAGGGACCTTGGCAGATCCCTTTTGCTCTCTGAGCCTCTGTGAGGGGGACAGTGAGCTGAGCTTCTGGTCCCCTCTGGCCTCCCTTTTTTATTTTAGACAGGATCTCCCTCTGCCACTAGGCTGGAGTGCAGTGACATTATCACAGCTCACTGCAGCCTTGAACTCCCGGGCTCCAGTGATCCCCTTGCCTCAGCCTCCCAAATAGCTGGGACTACAGGCTCTAGGCCCCTTTGGATTCTGTGGCCCAGACTGGGAAAGACAGACTGAGCTGGGTACAGAGATACCCTAGTGACAAAACCACTAAGGGACCCTGCCCTAGTGGGGCTCCTGGCCTGAGAGAGGAGACACAGTCATCAGGCGGTCACACTGCTGAATGTGAGATTGCATTTTGGATGAGTCTGTGCTAGCATATAGAGGTTGGTGCAGCTGAGACCTAATCTGGGGGATAAGTGATCTTTCCTGAGTCCTGAAGGGCAAGCAACTGTGGGCTAGATGAAAGGGGAGAGCCTATGGTGGATCGAGGTGGAGCAGGGAGAGGGTGCTGCACACGTGGGCAGGGACCAGGTGCAAGGCCGCGGAGCCCCAGGGAGTTTGAGCTTCACCATAAGAACATGGGAAGCCTTGGGAGGATTTTAAGCCTGGAAGTAACATGATCAGATTTGTGTTTTGAAAAGCTCTCTCTGGCTGCCAGGGAGAATGGGGTGGGGGCAGGTTTGAGAGCAGGGACTTGGCCCAGGAACAAGGCTTTGCTGTTGTTCAGGAGATGACAGGGGCTTCGTCCAGGGTGGTGGCTGTGGGGAAGGATAGAAAGGGTGGATTTGAGAGAGTCTAGAAGGTAGAACTGACAGGACTTCATGGCTTGATGGGCACCTGGATGGTAGAGACATGGGTGCCTGTGGGAGAAGGTGAAGTGTTTGGTACATGCCTAGCTGGGGTTGAAGAGCGTATGGGCACCCGGGAGGGGAGGGGCCCGACTGCACAGGCATTTGGAGGCCGGAGCTTGGGCTGGAGGTGTAGACCATGAGAGGGGCAGGAATCTGGGCAGCTTCTGAGGGGCCAGCAAGGTCTTGCAGGGTCAAGTATGGGCCCTTAGGAGAGGGTCCCTGGGCAGGGCCTCCCCAGTGGTTGATCCAAGGCCAGGCTGGGACCTTGATGGGAGGTGCCATGTAGGGGCGCTGCTGTCTCCACCTTCTGCCTAGACCCACCTGGGCCCTGGGTTCAGGGGAAGGTGCCCCGTAGCTCCTCATACTCTTTCTCCTCCAGATCCTGCTCATCTCTGATTACTTCTATGCCTTCCTGCGGCGGGAATACTACCTCACACACGGGCTCTACCTGACTGCCAAGGACGGCACAGAGGCCATGCTGGTGCTCAAGTAGGCCGGGCACAGGGCTACACGGACCTCAGAAGGTGGAAGGGCCAGCAGCTGGGCCACGCCCTCTATCCAGAGTTGCCTGCAGGCGAGTCCTTGGGCAGAAGAGGTTCTAGTCCAAGTTCATGAATCTCTGGTACCAAAGGGGACCATGGCTGACAGCAAGGCCTGTGGGAGTGGCTGAGAGCACCCCACTTGGACCCCCACTTTGTGGCTCTGCACATCAAGGAGCCTCCTCTCAGCCAGGAAGGGGGAAGCAGCAGGTGAGCAGGGCTTATTAGGTTGTGGCTACTTAATAAATGTGTTTTGTTATGAAGAAGTCTGCCCTGGGACCACATCCACACTGCACTCCTGGTGGGGGTGGGCTTGGCTTGAAACACTAGCCAGGGGAACTACAGGTAGGTGTGGGTTTCTAGAACGAGCCCCAGCCCCACTAGTCCAGGCACTGGCAGGCAGAGAGTGGTGTGGGCAGGCCCCACCCGCAGTCCTCCCCGCTCCCAAGCAAGCGGCTGGAGGCAAAGGGCCAGGCAGGCCTGAGCACTCTTTATTCTGCAGAGGGACAATGACCACAGATCCATACACCATGTGGAGACCGGGGAGCCAGGGACCGGTCTGTCAGGGGTGGGCAGGTCCAGGTAGGGGGTAGAGCCTCAGGTGGGTGAGGGGCAGACAGGCAGGGGCCTAAAAAAAAGACAAACCACACAGAGTAGGGGTGCTGGGGGCTGCTCTCCACCCTCCCCCATCCCAGAGGGGCAAAGTAGGCTGGCATCCCCTAGCTAGGGGGCACATCCCTGCCCAGCCCACCAGGGGCAGCTCCGTTCAGGAGCTCCTTGGGCAGAACCTGACTGGGCCCCCCACTCCCAGGCCAACCCCCCCTACTGCTGGCTCAGAAGCCGAAGGTTTCCTGGGAGGCGTAGACCATGTAGAGGAAGCCGTCCTCATCCTTCTCCTGCTCGTAGATGTCCGCGATGGGCGTGGACACGCTCACCATGCTGTGCTGGTTCACCAGCAGGAAGAAGGCCTGAGTGGGGTTCAGCTGCAGGCGGCGCCTGAGGCGGGCAGGGGGCACACTGCAGTGAGGGACTGGGCGGATGGAGCCCTGAGCCCCTCCCCAGAGTGATTCTGAGCCTCTTCCACACCCAGAGGCTCTCACCTCTGACCCCACTGACTTCAGCCCTGACCTTGACCTTTCCCAGCCTCCCCTGAACAAGGGCCCACCGCTGCCGGTCCCATAACCCTTGACCCCATGCCCGGCCCCCCGTCCCCTACCCCAACTCGACTCAAACCCCCCTCTGGCGGCTGCTGCCCACACACCGGATGATCTTGACCAACTCGCTCATGTTGACATGGTCCGGAACCAGGAATTTGGTCTTGTCCAGGACTGGCAGCTGCTTCTCCCCCTTGTAGCGCTCGATGATCACCTGGGAGTGGGGCGGGCAAGGGTCGGGTCGGGGACGCCTGGGCCCGGGGTGGGGCCTGGGCAGGGCGGGGCCGGGAAACTCACCGGGATCTTGCTGGGGTGCTGGTCGCGGATCTGCTGCACCTCCTTACAGCGGTCGGCTGCGAACGCGGTCAGTCGGGCTGTGAGGCCGGGCCAGGCCCAGGTCCTCTCCGCGGCTCCGCCCCGCCGGTCCCAGGGCCGGCCCCGGCCCCGCCCCAGCCCCCGCCCCCGGGGCCGTCAGGCCCCACAGCCCCTGGCACCTAACGTGGTGGGGAGGCGGGCGGCCCCCACCCAGGCCCGAGCCGGCCTCCCAGCCCGGGGTCCGGCCCGAGCCTGACGTCACGGGGCTGACGTCACCTGCGGCAGTCGGGGTCGGTCGGCCTCCCGGAGCCCCCTGCCCCGCGCTCGCGGATCGCCCGCCGGGCCTCACCGAAGCTCCGCCGCTGCTTGAAAGGCCGGTCCGAGGGCATCGCGCGGGCCCGGCGGGGCGCGCAGGCCGGGGCTCCGGGGCGCGCCTGAGGAGGTGGCTGCGGTTCGGGGGTTTCGGGGGCTCGCGCCTCACGTTCAAGGGCTCCGGGGCTCGCGCTGAGCCCGGCGGCGGCGGCTGCGGGAGGTAACTCGCCCGGTGACGTCAGGTCACAACATTCCTTAAAGGGGAGGCCGGCGCGCCGCTCCCATTGGGCCGACGCAAAACCCGCCCGCCCGGACTCGTGACGTCACGGCGCAGAGAGCTTGGATTCTCGGCCCGGGATGCGGAGGGGCGGGGCCCAGGGCGCGTCACAGTCCCGTGACGTCATGGCCTGCGCGGCACCTCTCCCCCCACGCCGGGACTGCAGTGAGACTGGGAGGACCGCGGGGAAGGGCCGTGAGCCCAGGGCCCCCGCGCCTTCACGGGGCAAGGGCCAGAGGACGGAAAGCAAGGCGCTAGAAAGAACACTCAGGGTTTAAACAGAATTCTAGAATTGAAAAATAGAATATTGAAATTCAAGTCTCAAAGGATGGGGTAAGAAAGCAGATTAAGACACAGCAGAAGAGAAAATCACGGAATTGGAGGATTTTAACGAGAGAGACAGGGGATGAAGAATGTAAGAGGAAGTGACAATGATAACATGAGAAAGAACTCACAGGCCCAGAGTTCTAGAAGCAGAACAAATGTGGAGAGGCAGTTCCTGAAGGAGAGCTTCCTAAATTGATTAAAGACCAGGATCCTCACTTAAGATCCACGGCAGGATAAATAAAAATAAAATCAACACCTAGACACTTTGTGGTGAATTTGCAGAACTCCAAAGAATAAAAAATCTTAAAAACTACCAAAGGAGGATGGATTAACTAAAAATATTACACCAAAAATAGCTTTCTCAGCAGCAAGTATAGATGCCAGAATAAATGTAATCTTTTTAAACCGCTGAAAGAAAAATACCATCAACCAGTTATTAATCTGTGACTTAAGAGTGAGGGAGAGGCCGGGCGTGAAGGCTCACACCTGTAATCCTAGCACTCTGGGAGGCAGGAGGATCATTTGAGCTCAGAAGTTCTAGACTAAGCAAGAGCGGGGACCTCATCTCTACCAAAAATAGAAAAAATTAGCCAGGCATGGTGGCGCATGCCTGTAGTCCCAGCTACACGGGAGGCTGAGGCAGAAAGATGGCTTGAGCGCAGGACTTTGAGGTTGCTGTGAGCTGGGCTGGCGCCACGGCACTCTAGCCCAGGCAACAGAGTGAGACTCTGTCTCAAAAAAAAAACCCTAAAAAACTGAAAGAGTGGAACTAGAGTGCTCCTAACACAAAGAAATGATAAATGCCCAAGGTGATGGATGGATATCCCAATTACCTTGATATGATTGATTCACATTGTATGTCTATATCAAATGACAGTATATAAGGAGAAATTGCCACGTCATCTACCCTTCATCATAGTGGGAGATTTAAGACCTCTTTTAGTAACTTACAGACCAAACAGCCAAAAAAGAATATAAAAGATTTTATACAATTAATAATTCTGATTAGTAGACCCCAATAGAGTCCCGAGCCCAGCACCTTACTTTCAAGCACACAAGGAACATTTACAACAAATAACCTAACTATTAGGGCACAAGACACCTCAACAGATATCAAATATCAATTTCAGACAGACCATATTCTTTGACCACAGAAAGACAAGAGCCAAGTAAGCTCCAAATGTTTGGAAATTTATAAATAACTCTTTACTCAAAGATGAAATCATATAGAAATGAAAAATACTTAGATCAAACCAAAAATGAGGATAGATATAAAAACTTGGGGGAGGGGCAGCTAAAGCAGCATTTAGAAGATTTACAGCCTTATTAACTAAGAAGAAATGTAGAAAATCAATGAGCAGAGTGTCAAATTTAAAAAAGAGTAATAGTATAAACCCAAAGAAAGTGAAAGGAACATAATGAAGAGAAGTTGATGAAATAAAAGAAAAACACTTGTATGATCATAAAACATAGCTGGAGACCAATAAAATAAACTGTGCAAAAGGAACATACCTACCAATACCACAGAAAGGCCAAAAAAAAAATAATAACAACCCGAGAATATTATAAACTCCATGCAAGTAAATGGACAACTATATAGAAAAAAATTGCCAAAACTAATTTTAAAAGAAATGGACAAACTGAGTAGCTTTATGTCTATTAAGGAGATTGAAGAAAACAAAATTGAAAAGCTACTCATCAAAAATCCAACTAATCTAAATTGTTTTCTAGGTGAGTTCTACCAAATAAAATAAAAAACCCCAACCTGCAGTAAGCATAACAGTAAAGCACTGGATCATACGGTGTATATGGTGAAACATGAGCATTATTCCCTTTAAAGCCACGAACAAAGGGTCACTGAACAAAATTCAGTACTGTATGGAGGTCCTGAGCCCCAAGACAAAAGGACCAAAGCTATTAATATCATTCACAGCCAGAAAATCCAAAGGAATATAAATAAAAGATGTGTGTAACTAATAAAGTCTGACAACATCTGATCCTGAGTTTCAGAGGAATGTGGAAAATTGGGAATTCTTTACACTGCTGCTGGGGGTATAAATAATTTCAGCCACATTGGAGAGCATTTTGGCAAAATCTACCCAAACTGAAGATGCCTTCTTACACACCAGGAATTTCACTTGTAGGTGCACACAGGAGCCTGAGGAAATGTGGTTAAGAATGTTGATTGTGGGCCAGGCGTAGTGGCTCACGCCTGTAATCCTAACACTCTGGGAGGCCGAGGCGGGCGGATCGCTCAAGGTCAGGAGTTCGAAACCAGCCTGAGCAAGAGCGAGACCCCGTCTCTACTAAAAATAGAAAGAAATTAATTGGCCAACTAAAAATATATAGAAAAAAATTAGCCGGGCATGGTGGCACATGCCTGTAGTCCCAGTTACTCACTCTGGAGGCTGAGGCAGAAGGATTGCTTGAGCCCAGGAGTTTGAGGTTGCTGTGAACTAGGCTGACGCCACAGCACTCTAGCCTGGGCAACAGAGACTCTGACTCAAAAAAAAAAAAAAAAAAGAATGTTGATTTTTAACATTTTCATAATTGCTAAAAATTGGGAGCCACCTACATATCTTATTAAACAGTTTACTGGCTGGTCACGCTGGCTTGTGCCTGTAATCCCAGCACTTTGGGAGGCTGAGGAGGGAGGATCTCTTGATAAGTGGGAGTTCGAGGTTATCGTGAACTGTAATCATGCCAATATACTCCAGCCTGGGCAACAGAGTGAGACCCTATCTAATAAATAAATAAACTTAACTAAATAACTAAGTTGCTGTAATAGAATTACATGCTGTTTTAATGAAAGATGGAGAGCAAGGTTAGCAAACTTTTCCTTTAAAGGGCCAGACAGTAAATATTACAGGCTTTGCAGACCACGTGGTCTCTGGCAACCACTCCCCTTGGCACGTGAGAGCAGCCTTAGACAACCCAAACGGGCGTGGCTGCATCCCAGTAAAACTTTATTTACTCAGACAGACTTGGCCTGAGGGCCTTAGTTTGCTGACTGTTGATCCAGGGCTGTGCGTGTCAAAGTGGACAAACATCACAAACACAAGGTCACAGGAGATTGAGTGTGATCAGAGCCATTAGGGCAGCAGACAGAACTGGGTCAGCCATGGCCTTGGGAAGTGGTTACACCTGTCTTTTGTCAGACTCAGCCCTGCTGAGGTTAGAGTCGGGGAGGAGTGCCCATCCCCCAAACTCCAATCCTCACCTGATAGGCAGCAGGACTGGCTCTCCCTCCTTCAGTCCTCTAGGCTCCCTCCTCTGCCCCATCACCCCTGCATCCAGTGGCCTGGCCTCTACTCCATGTCTCTCTACTCGAATGCCTAGCAGACATCTCAAACTTGACCTACCCAAAACAAACCCATGATCTTCCCCCAACATGTGCTCCAAGTGTATTTCAGGCCAAAACCTTTGGAGTCCTCCTTGCCTCTTTTCTTTCCTTCACTGCCCCTACCGCTGCCAGCCTTCCACTCTGCCCCAAGTCCAACCCATGCTCAAATCCTATTGGTGTACCTTCAAGATAGCTCCAGAATATGACCACATCTCACCACCACCATCTCCTGCTGGTCTCCTGCTCTGGCCTTGCCTCCTTCAGTCTGACCTCACTAGTGACAAGAATGATCCTATACACACAGGAGTCGGGTCACACTGTCCCCGCACTCCCCTCATCCAGAGTTAAAAGCCAAAGGCTGAAGGTGTCCCGAGGCCTGTGGGATCTGGCTCCCAGCTGCTCCCCTTCCCTCCTTGACTTCAGCCACACTGGCCTCTGCTACTCCAGGAATCCCCAAAACGCTCATACCCAGGGCCTTTGCCTGGAACATCCTTCCCCAGATCTCCGAGTGGCTCACACCCTCACCTCCTTCAAGTCTTGCTTCAAGTGCCTCCTCAGGCCTTCCTGAGTGATCTTATTTAACATTGCAGGCTCCCCTCTCATTCCCTATCCTCCCTCCCAGCTCCTTCATTTTCTGCCAGAGCACTCATCACCTAATATGCTATAGCATTTTTAGAGCATTTTATTATGAAAATGTTCACACACAACACTTGAAATAATTGTGCGGTGACCTCCCTAGACCCACCAGTTACATTCTATTAATATTAACATTTTGCTCCATCTGCTTTATCACTTCTTTATCCATTCATGTTGCATTTCAGAGTAAACTGCAGACATTAATTCACTTTCTCCCTCAATCTTTCATACTAATATCAACATGTTTTTGGTTTTTTCTTCTTTTGGGGGGTAAAATTTCCATACAATGACACCATCACCATCTATGACATGCACAGATGTTAAAGGTACTGTCTGGTGAGTCTGACAAGTATACACACCTGTGTAACCCAAGCCCCTATCAATACTCAGAACATGACTGTCCCCTTCGGAGCCTTCCCTCCGGCCTCTCCCGAGCCACCTCCACGCCCTCCCCAGAGGAAGCACCATTCTGATCTTTCTCCATAGAGCAACCTGTTGGTCTGAAACTGTATGTAGATGGAATCATACAGTATGTCTTCTTTTGGGTCTGGCTTCTTTAACTCAACAAAGTTTTTGAGGTTCACCCGTGCTATTGCAGACATAGGCATTTCTTTACATTGCTGAGTAGGTTTCAATGTGTGGATGGATACTTGGGCTGTTTCCAGTTTGTGGCTGTTGTGAAATAAAGCTGCTATGAACATTCTCGTAACAGTCTTTGTGTGGACATACTCTTTTGTTTCAGTTGGACAAATACCTAGGAGTAGAATTGCTGGGTGGAGGGGTAGGAGTGTATTTACTTTTAGAAGAAATTACCAGACCTTTTCCCAAAGTGTTCCATTTTAGACTCCTATCAAATATATATGGGAGTTCTAGTTGCTCTGTATCCTTGCAGACATTTCATATTGTCATTCTTTTTAATTTTAGCCATTTCGGTGGGTGTGTAGTGGTATCTCATTGTAGTTTTAAATTTAATATTTATTATAAAATCTCTTTCCTTTTTCCTTCCCACTAAAATGCAAGCCCCTTAAGGGCAGAGTTTTTTGTTTGTTTTTTAAGAGGTGAGATATGGCTCTGTTTGTCGCCCGGGCTCAAGTACAGTGGTGCAATCATAGCTCACTGCAGCCTCAAACTCCTGGGCTCATGTGATCCTCTGACCTCAGCCTCCTGAGTAGCTGGGACTACAGGCATGCACTGCCATGCTTGGATAATTTTTTTTTTTTTTTGAGACAGTCTCACTCTGTTGCCCGGGCTAGAGTGCTGTGGCGTCAGCCTAGCTTACAGCAACCTCAAACTCCTGGGCTCAGGCAATCCTCCTGCCTCCGCCTCCTGAGTAGCTGGGACTACAGGCATACGCCACCATGCCCAGCTAATTTTTTCTACATATTTTTAGTTGGCTAATTAATTTATTTCTATTTTTAGTAGAGACAGGGTCTCGCTTTTGCTCAGGCTGGTTTCGAACTCCTGACCTTGAGCAATCCCCACCTCCCAGAGTGCTAGGATTACAGGCATGAGTGTTTGAATGAGTGACCTCTCCTTTGGGTCCCCACATTGTGGTCTCTCCATGCCACTGGCCAGCTAAAGGGTGCATCTGCCCTGGGCACGAGCAGGGGCTGAGGCTCTGCCCAGCACTGCTGCCGGTGCTAAGAGAATCAGAGGGGTTTGGGGAAACAAAGGTTCAGTTCTGGGAAGTGTCTCACTCATGGTCAAGCACACCCTCCCCACTACTCTGCTCCCAGCCCCTCATTCCTGCCATTCTGTGACTTCTGACTTGAACTCGTGGTGAGAAAAGACACAGAGGGACCCTTGGCTGGCTTGTCACATGAGTAACCCTGGCCTGGGTGGCCACTAATTACTGTGTGATTGTGGGCAGATCGTACTCCCTCAGCCTGTTTGCTCCTTTACATGATGGCAGGCAGGCCAGAGACAGACCGGGTCCTAAGCTTTGCCACTTACTGAGTAACTTTGAGGCATCTCTTTCCCCTGGAGCTTCAAAGTTCCTTTATCTGCAAAGCTGAGACAGTATCAGAACGTGGCTCTGAGGTTGAGGATGAGTGAGTGACTCAGGAAGCCAGGGAGTCCTGGGGGAAACAGGGCCTGGAATTAGCTGGACACCCTTAGCACCAGCGTGCAGTGGTGCCTTGTTTAAGGAGATGAACCCGCTTGTGAAATGGGCCTCACATTGGGAGGACCCGGAAGGATTAAATCTGAGTCACGGTCATTATCTCTGAGTAAGGATTGGTTGTTTCTGTTTACAGACTCGGAGTGGCATTTTCCAAAGATTGTAGTGACTGAAACTCACCCAGGGGTCCCAGACTGCCCCACCCTCATTCCCCTGGGCTCGCTGGGAAAGTGGAGGCAAGACCACCAACCCCACTGCCCACGTGGGGTCTCAGGCCTGGCCGTTCCCTTCCTCTGGGCCTCACTGCCCTCACGTGTCTCCCAGTGCTCAGGCCTCCGCGGTTCTGACCCCTCCTCCCTGAACAACAGGGCCCGGCTGCCACCCTCCTACTTTGTCCTCAAGCCCTCAGAGCTGGCTGGTCACCTGGGGTAGCCTCCCCTTGGCCTTTCCAGCCTCCAGCTGCACCTCAGCTCTCCTCAGTCGCTCATGGGGTCCTGGGTCCCGTCCACTGTTCACACCCAGCAGTGCCTCCGTCACGACAGTGACGCCCCGATCCCCACTTCCAGACTGCCTGCAGGTGTCCGGTCTAGGCCCTGCCTCTTTTTTTTATTCATTCTTTTTCTGCCCTCTGACCTATTCATACATGAGGCCCTGCTTCTTTTTTTTTTTTTTTTTTTTTTTTTGAGGCCCTGCTTCTTGAGCGAAGGTTGCCTCTGAGGTTTAGGCTCCTGAAACTCAACACAGCCAGGGGAAGTGACCGTCCTCCCCAAACCTGTGCGTGCAGCTGATCCCCACCTGCCCTGCAGAGTCCTCCCACGCCCATCTGTCCCCTCCTGCCCCAGACCGCGCCTCACCACGGTGCCTCCCCCGCAGAAGCAAGGCCGGCTCGCTGACGGCTGCCCTTCCCCACATGGCCCAGCAGGACTCTAGCAGTCACTCCCCCCTCCACTTCCTTCGCTGCCCAGCACAGATTCCACAGCCCATCATGATAATCACTTCCAAAAGTCCTTAACTCCCTCTTCAGCTGAATTAACCTGGCAAAATCCCCAAGTTTACAGTTGCACCTGTGGCTGGAGAAGATGCCAAAGTGCCGACTCTGCGGCAAAGCTCAGCCCGGCTGCCCTCCCCACTCCGCGCTCCCCGTGAGAGTGTGTCCCCGTCACTCGGCTCCGCAACACGAGCCTCGCTCCGCTGCCCTTCGTGCGCAGTGGAATCGCCGTCCCTGTTCTAAGGCCAGAGCTTCCACCTGTGCCCCGTGCAGCCTTCCTCGCACATAGCATGACCCTGTCTCAGAAAAAGAATTTTAAAAAATTATCCAAGCATGGCAGTGCATGCCTTTGCCCCTGAGGCCCTCAGTATCCGCGGCCCCAGCAAACAAACATGTTCCCCTTCTCCCCAGCGACTTCTCTGCTCCCTTCCTAACCTTGGCGCTTGTCTGCAGCTGCTCCTTCACCTTCTCCCTGGACTCTCTCCTGAACCCACCGCAGCTGGGCTCCCCTCCCACCAATGCCCCTGGCGCCACAGGCACGGCCCGCGTCGCTGAATCCTGCCGTCACACCTCTGTCCTCTTTCCACTCACCTCTTACTGGCCTCTGATGACCACTTCCTCCTCTCTGCAGTTCTTTCTCTCTTGGCTTCTATGGCAGAGACCGTGACTGGAACGCCAGCAGCTATTGTCCCTGTCCCCCTGTGAAAGGAGCCCTGAAAGTTTTTCAGTGCACTGTGCACCCAGCTAGAAGACTTGATGCCCCAGCACCCACACGGCTGCTAGCAGCAAGGGGACTAAACTACCGTTAATAAAGCCTAAGTGGAAAGGGCTGGGTGGGACTTCTGGGCAATCTCCTTAAAGGGAAAGGGTACATACATCCTTTACCCCCATCCTCCATCAGCTGCCTGAAATTTAGAAGTGATGGCCAGGGCTCCAGCAGCTTTCTTGAATCACGAGAACAAGGGGGTGGTGGAACTGAAAGTTGAAAGGAGCCGGGTCCCTGATGACTGTGTGGAGTCACCATTCCGGCCCTAGACTGCTGACCAGATCAACTTTTCTCTTGCTTAAGCCACTGTTACTTTGGGCTTAAACTGACTGGAATCCTAATGAACCAGCTTCTGACCCCCTGGCTCTCCTGGCCTCCTGCTCCTCAAGCTGACCTGCACAGGTGGAATGTCCCAAGTGATGCCTTCAGACCTCTCCTCGCCTCTCCACTCTCTTCCCTCTCTCACTCTGGCGAATTCATTGGAAGCTCCTTAGCTTTAAATACCAATCACGGACTGACAGCTGCAAATCTATGTCCAGAGCGGACTGGCAGAATTGAATATTCAACGATCCATTCGACATATGCACTGATATCTAGTAGGCTCAAATTAAGCAGGCCGGTTCAGAACTGCTGGTCCTCTCTTACCCTCCAAAGCTCCCTAATCATCCCCATCTCAGTAAGCGCAGCACCTGCTTGCCCTAGCAGGCACCCAGGAGTCTCCCCGAATGTCTCATTCCCTCACTTCCCACGATCAAAGCCCAGCAGCAAGTCCTGGCACTTTCCTTTTGGAACCCCCTTCTGGCCCCCTGTAAGCCCTCTGGTCCACGCCACCATCAGTCCTCACCTGGCTGACTAGCCTCTGACTCCACTCGGCCCCACACCCTCCACAGAGCCGCCAGGGTGCAAAATGTGTGTACGTTTTTAAAGAGTAGTTTTGTGCTTGTGGTGGGTTCCCTTTGGTCTACTACAGACTGCCCCTGGAGTTCTAGGTAACTCTGCTCCTTCTTAGTTACTTCATTGGAAAGGGCTGGGAAGTGCTGGCTCATCATAAGCATACTGTTAGGTTATTACAAACTTTCCAAATTTAATTTTTACCCAAATACTTGTGGCATAAAAAAATCAAATTGCACTTTAAATACTTACAGCTGTTCCTTCTGATGTTTGCCTTCCTGTCTCTATGCACCATGGTTTCCTATTTCTTTAGTTCTTAGCATGGAAGGCGATTGAGTCGACTTCCCCTCCACTCCCCTGCAGGTTATAGCGCCTTCAAGGGTGCCGGAGTCCACCTAGGTGGCTGTTGTCCACAGCTGAATCACATAACATGCTCTGGATTTGCTTTCTATTGTGTAATTTTTTATTTTATTGCCATTTTGGCTTAACTTTTTTCTTTTGTTTTCTATGAACCAATACTAAATGATCCCTAAATCTCTGGCAGAACTAAAAATCTCTGAGTACATTCAAATGCATCAATCTGTCAGTTTCATTTTTTTCTTGGCGACATCCCTTCCACCCTGCTGGCACTTGCCCTCTGGGTTTACTGCCCAGCACTCTTCCCCACCATCTGGAAGTGTCCCCTTTGTCTCTCTCTTGCGTAGGAATCTCTAATTGCCTGGATACTGAGTCTTAACTTCCTTTGTTTCTCTCCCTTGTTTTGATGAAGTACATTCATCAGTAGCTTATGGAGAAAGGATACATAGGAGATGAATACATGCAACCTTACAATTCTGAAAATATTTATATTATTCTTGACTAATAGTATGGCTGGGTAGAGAACTCTAGGTTGTCAATGATTTTCTCAGAATTTTGAGGGCATTGCACCACTTGCTTCTAGTTTTTGGTAATGCTGTGGGGGTGTCCAATGCGGTTTTGATTCTAATCTCTAGTATTGTTTTTTTGTTTTGTCTCTCTCTGGATCTTGTCCACAGTGTTCTGAGACTTCACGATGATGGGCTTAGTATGGGTCTTTAAAAAAATTAATTACTCTGGACTCTCAGATCTTTTATTCTGGAAATTCATGTTCTTAGTTCTGGAATTTTTTTTTTTTCTTTTTTTGAGACAGACTCTCGCTCTGTTGCCCAGGCTGGAGTGCTGTGGCGTCAGCCTAGCTCACAGCAACCTCAAACTCCTGGGCTCAAGCAATCCTCCTGCCTCAGCCTCCCAAGAAGTTGGGACTACAGGTGCGTGCCATCACACCTAATTTTTTCTATTTTTAGTAGGGACAGGGTCTCACTCTTGTCCAGGGCTCAGGCTGGTCTTGAATTCCTGACCCCAAGTGATCGTCCTGCCTTGGCCTCCCAGAGTGCTAGGATTACAGGCATGAGCCACTGCATCCAGCCTAGAAATTTTTCTTACAGTCTCTTGTTGATAATTTTCTTGTCTCTATTTTCTCTTTCTGGAACCCTGTTAATCAGGGCTGAATATCTTAGACTGATCCTACAATTTTCTTAACTTTTCCATTTTCTCTTTCTAAGTTGGGAGAGTTCATCAACTTTATCTTGCAACCTTTCTATTGAATTTATTACCTTCATATTTTATTTAAAAAAATTTTTTTTTCTATTTTTAGTAAAGACAGTCTCACTCTTACTCAGGCTGGTCTCGAACTCCTGAGCTCACACAATCCTACCACTTCAGCCTCCCAGAGTGCTAGGATTACAGGTGTGAGCCGATACACCTGGCCTCCGAGGTGTATTTTTAATCTTTCAAGAGTTCTTCCTCATCTCTGAATGATATTTTGTTATAGCCTCCTGTATTCTTAACCATGGCCTATAAGGCCCTGTGATACTGTTCTCAACCCTAGCTGCATTTCACAAAAACCTCAGGAGCTTTTAAAAACTAGTGATGTGCAGGGCTTACTCTCAGGGATATATGACTTAGTAGTCTGGGAAGAAGCCCAAGCATAGTTTTGTTTTTGTTTTTTTTAAACTGGCTGTCTCATCTCCACTAGAATGTAAGCTCTTATCACCATGTCCTTTATGTCTAGACTGGAGCCTGGCACATGGGAAGCATTCACTAAACACCTGTTGAGGGAATAAACAAAGCACTGTTTGTAAAGGAAGATTACTGTAAAATAAGAACAAATTATAGGCAACCGGCTACTTTTGTTTGTGTTTTCCCTAAATATATATGAAAATCTAATGCCCAACAATTAAACAGTAGTCTCACATGTCAAAAAGGTATTCAAAATCTGGAGAATTAAAAAGTATCATGAAATTCCCTATTTCACTCAGCCTTTTAGGGAAAGTCACTAACAACATATTCATTTGAGCTAGGATGTTAAAAGTGAATTACCTTCATTCATCTTAGTTTCTGCTGAGACCCCTTAGATATAGTCCCTGGGCCAAGGAGACAAGAAAGACCAACACAGGACTGCAAAACCAGGTGGCTCCAAGGGATCTCACACTTCTATTTGGTCTGTGGCCTACAGGAGAGCTGGAAGTTAAGGGGACAATTTTTAGAGGCTACTGATGTGTGTGAGTCTCACCACCCATGGGGAGCTGTGGGGTTTCTGCTTCACCACGAATCAACAGAGGGAGAGTGTGCAGAGGGGGACCTTGAGAGCCAGGGGCCAAAAGGAAAGTGAGAAGGGGTCAGCCGGAAAGAGCTCATCATCCACGGGAAAAGGACTGTGGGCAGGAGCTGCCCATGCCAGACAGAAGGGGTGGTGGAGGCACGCCCCTGAAAACTCATGAAAAACACACCAGAAGTGAAAGGTTCAGCTTTAACACTCACTAGGCTCAGAGAACCAGAAGCCCGTTCACAACAGTATGGGTAAACCATGAACTTTCCTCTCCCCATCTCGTCGTTCTCTTAGCAACATAGGCAAAAGAGGTGAGGGCACAAGGTGGGCAAATAAAATAAAGGGCAAAACCAAACACTTGCTGCTGTCCTGCAGAGCTGGGCTCCCAGCAGGCCCAAGCTGGGGAAGGGTTGTCTCCAAACGCAGTTCAAAGCGTCCTTTTCGTACTTGACTGGTGCGTCACCTCCCCAGGGCGGGGCTTGCCCTACAGTCCACCGAGGGGGCAGGGGAACGGCCAGCCCTGGAGAATAAATGTAAAGACTGTGGGAGACCAACATCAAGTTGCCTTTGATCTAATTGAGCTTGTTTACCGTAGCGGCAGGACTAGCATTTTGAACATGTTCTGGAATTGTGTTATTTTCCTTCTTACTTGAATGTATGATCCATCAGCTTATGCTCGCTGAGCAGTGGAGGGCGTCTTAATAATTTGATGTGTTTGTTAACTTAGTGGTTTCTACCTGCTGTGCAGTGCTGGTGGAATGTATGAGACCTCCATTTCTCATTTTTTCCTATTCTGGTAATTTGGCAAATAAAGACAAGCCAGAAGTTGGTGTGGAAAGATGAAGATTCTCAATGAAACAATGTACAAAAGTGCAGTTGGTTTCAGAACCAAAATATGAAAAAGGAGAAAGCCTATAATCCTGGAAGTGTTTTTAGTTTTTGGAGAATTGGTAATACCAGCTCACAGAGGTAATACCAGATCGGAATTCTGAGGTGGCGGCATGAACGGCGAAAGGAGACGGCAGCTGCAGCATTTCCCCACGCAGCAGGCCCTGCCCAGGGACCCCAGACAAGAGCTGCACCTTGGAGGGCAAAAGCCATACCTGGGGGAAATCAGAACAGGGGTTGCCTCTGGGGAGTCAGCTGGATTGATTGGGAAGCAGCAGGATCAACCTTTCTGGGGTCATGTGTCCTTGAAAAGGGGGTGAGGCTACACAGGGGTCAGCACTTGTCACTTAAGATTTGTGCATTTCACTGTGTGTACATCTTACCCATCCTCCAAAAAAGGAAACAGACTAATGATGTGCACAATGAAGAGTTTAGGGGTGTGTACTGTCTGCAATATACTTTGAAATGCATCGAAAATAAGATGGATGGAGGAATGGAGAGTTACGTGACACACAAATATAGCAAAATGGTTAACTACAGAATTTAGGTGGAAGGTATACAATTTTTTCAATTTCTCTGTATGTTTGAAAATTTTCATAATAAATACTGGGCATGGACACAACTTTGCTATTTCGGCAAATGAACTTCTGAAACCCAGAAACCATGCCCTTCCCTCCTGGCCTAGGGAGCTGTCAGTTTCTAACCTTGACAGGTACTGTATTCTTGTACACTTGCTACTTTTAAGTACAGAAACACTAGGATTTTGCACATATAATACCGTTACAGACTTTTAAAAATCTGAATTTTGATATCTTGAGTCCAGGGAGTTATACTTGCTGCGTTACAAACTCAAATGCACCCAAGGTGGGCTTCCGATGTATGAAATCCCACTACTTGAGGGACTGGAAGAGCAACTCTATTTTCACAAGTCATCAGGTTTTCCCCAAAGACATACTGAGCCTAAATTTTCCCTAGGACCTTCATGGAACAGTTTTGGATAGAGAACTTTAACGCAAACAAGAGGGAGTAGCAGAGGGACAGGCCCCCAAACCTTATTCCAATCCTTGCTCTGGAGCCAGAACACCTCCCTCCAGGGACCAACCCCCCCCCACTAGAAACCAGACCTCACCCCCCCTGACCTGCTTCCCCATTACCCTTCTTGGAGAAACTCAAGCCAGAAGGACAGGGGAGCCTCAGACGTGGATCCCGTTCTCTAACAGCTTCTGAGGACAAAAGGAAGATACTGGTGGCCATACCCCACTTTCTTTTAAAACAAGGAATCCAGGAGATAATTACCACATGGAGTCTCTCTCAAGGGTTCCTCCTGGGCTCACAGGGACAGGGTGAACAGTAGTGTTTCCCAGAGTACCAATTTTACTTGAAGATTGGGGGGAAACTATTTGAAAGGATTATTTTTATGTTAAGATATTATAAAGTAGAAAATTCTTATTTTCTTTATAGGGTATGGATTAGGGTTAGGGGTTAGGGTTAGCATGAGGGTACGGGTGAGCACTTAAAATAGGAACTCATAAAGGAATTTTGCCAAGCCCTGATAAACTGTACCCCTAAACTCCCAAGGGTACATGTTTTACTCTTCTGATACCATTAAGAAAACTTCACTGGAAAATCTGGAAAAGCATTTTTGCTAGATGAAGAACTCACACTGTAGACAGGGTGACTTCGGGGGCAGGGAGAAGGACAATGGACGGGGATTTCCAGGCTCACAATACAGCTTTGGGTCTTTTTCCTGTGTAACCAAAAAAAGAAGACAAAAAGAAAAACCTAAAAAGTAAATACATGTGGCTTCTGGAGGAAAAAAGCCAGGGTGCTTCTGGAGGATGGGTGGCCCGGAGCCTCACTGAGCACAGGCAAGTCCTAGGAACCCCATTCTAAGGTCTACAGGGGCAGATGTTCACCCAGGGCGAGCTCAATCTGGTGAATGGGAGAGACCAGCCAGGTCTCCGGGGTGGGCAGTGTGGAAAGAGCAGGGCTATCTGAATTAGAGACTACGCTCCTGGCTGCCGGGCCTTAGGCAAGCCATTCTCCAGACCCCAATTCCTCACCTCTTAGGTGGCTTTCACACTCTGCAGGGGGTACTGTGAGGTGGTATCTACTACACGTGACAACCAGGTGCATTCTGGGTCCTCAATAAACATCACTCTACTACTTTCCCCAGTGCAGTGCAGTAGAAAAAAATCTTTCAAAACACTGGCAAGAGTGGGAAATGATAAAAAGGGCGTCTAGGGACAAGAGGCCCAGAAACTGGGGCACCAATTATATACCAAGCTACACTCAGTGAGTGTGGCCACAGGCGCATCAGGAGCAGGTCTCTCAGAGGCCATGGGCACTGTCTGCCACCAGGGGCTGGGGAGGCACCTGGCTCAATCTTCAGACCATGTGATTCCACAGGAAGAGAGAGCCTTGTCAACCTAGTGTTTAAAGACACAACAGCAGGGTAAGCATTTCAGTTATTTTTAGTTAAAGAAAAACAGCTTTTTCCAAGGGCAACAAAGTGAACTGAAGGTCAGAAGGAAGCTGGGTGTGGGCTTCTCACAAGCTCTTGCTCCAAAACCTGGAAGTGAGGAAAGAGAACCCTCCTGGGGACTCTGGGGAGATTGGCGCAGCAGGGGGATTCCTTTGGCAGGGTGGACAGAGCTGCCAGCCCAACCATGGTCACTGGATTGATTTGAGTGGGCTCTAAGGCGATTTCCACATGCCAGTCTGCTGACATGATGAACATTATTCTTGGGGGGCATTAAATTAAAGAATGACACAAGGAGCCAAAGAGTGGCTTATTCGGTTGGATTCTGGATCACAATCAGGAAATAGTCTTTATCTGCAAAAGAAAAAAAGGAAAAAAAAAATCAAATCACTAAATGTCAAATGAGAGAAAAACATAATAGAACAACTATATAATTGAATCACCAACCATAAAATGGGGGGAGGGGAGAAGAGCAATAAAAAGCATCAGTGTTCTGGCTAATTCCACTTGCTGGGAAAATAGAAGACAAACTTGTGAGTTTCCTGTGGGAGCTCCTGCAAGTGGAGTCTCGCCCTTTCCCGGCAGCGGCCACGCTGCAGCGCATCCTCTGTTCTGATCCTTCCCACAGAAGTAACATCAGATAAGCAGGAGATGGTCCCTGTTTTCCAAGTGGGGACACTCAGGTTCAGAGAGTTTCAATGAACTGCCTGAGGCAGCAGTTCCCAAACTAGAGGGCATCCCAATCACCTGCAGGCTGCCCGGCTCCACCCCTAGGGCTGCTGATTCAGTGGGTCTGGGCAGAGCACAAGAATTTTCATTTCTGCCAAGTTCCCAGATGCTGCTGCTGCAGGTTCTGAGAGAACCATTAGCTTGAGGTTACCCAGCTAGTTAGTGTCAAAGATGGAATTCCAACCATAACCTCACTGATCTTGGGTTAATGTCAGTTTTTGTTTTAAGCTCAGCTGTTGGCTTTCCAGATCCTTCGGGACAAGAAAATTTCAAAGGCACTAGGTCAAAAAGGGACAAAGCTGCCTGGATTCCAGCGCTAGTAAGAAGAAATGTCCACCATGAAATCACAGTAAGTACAAGTCCTCTGAGGGTGAGTATGACCGCCTCTCATTCTATAGAAGGGGAAATTGGAGAAGCAGGGTGTTTCAACTTTGCCCACTTAATAATCAAACCACAAACATTTACCAAAGCTTCCATGTGTCCTGGTCTGGGTTAACCACTTTCATGTGGCACCTCAATGAATTCTCAAATCACTCAGAGAACACTGGGGCTCAGAGTTAAATGACTTGCCCAAGCCAAGGAAAATATAGGGCAGGGGTGGGATGGAGTTGGGGAGAGGATGGGTTTGACCCCAGACTCAAAACTCCTCTGTCTGCTACCCCCTGCTGAGCATGAGCGAAATGGCAGGACCTCAGCCATGTCTGCTTTGTGGCTGTTCAGATTCAAGCCTAAACCTTGGTTCTTCCCATTATGATGGGTTGTTGTGACTGGATAAGAAATAGAAATTAAATGACTGACAGTTCCATGGCTAAGCAATCTGCACAGATAAAAAAAAAATCACTAATAAAAGTAGAAATAATTGGCTGGGCGCAGTGGTTCATGCCTCCCATGCAGTGGGAGACTGAGGCGGGAGGATCACTTGAGGCCAGCAGTTTGAGACCAGCCTGAGCAAGAGTGAAATCCCATCTCTACAAAAAAATAGAAAACTTAGCCAGGGGTGGTGGCATGTGTCTGTAGTCCCAGCTACTCAGGAGGCTGAGGCAGGAGGATTGCTTGAGCCCAGGAATGTGAGGTTGCTGTGAGCTATGATCGTGCCACAGCACTCTAGCCCGGGTGACAGAGCGAGACCCTGTCTCAAAAAAAATTTAAAAAAAGAAATAATTAAGTCATGGATATAAACAGACACAATAATGCCAGTGTTTTTAATTCCAAATTATCAAACTCTAAATCCAATAATAACACCTCAAGTGCTTTGTGAGACTTAGCGTGTTAGAAGTTATTTATGCTGAATTTCCTCAGCTTTATTTTGGTGAGGTGAAAACCTCACTCAAGTGAAAATCAAAACTCTTGTCTTAAAATGCCTCTTTACATGGGCTGTTCTGGGTTAGGATGGGGTGAAATTTGGTACATATGAGTTCAGCCAAACTGTCTGAAACCACCTGCTATTTGTGGCCTGGGAAGCAGCTTCTCAGTTGGATCAATGAGTCATATCAGGTGGGTAGGAAGGCCGACAGATCTCCTTCCTGGGCTGGGCTACTCCACTTGCTCACCAAGTGTAGGGTGCTAATTACAGTCCCATGGGGCCACCTCATACAGAGCAGCTACGCCTGTTTGGCTGGGGCCTGCCCCAGAGCCATGCTCTATGACAACCCTAAAGCAATCCAGCCTTAATGCCTCCAAGGCTCTGGTCAGTGGTCCTGCCCACAGGAGTTCTGGCATCAAAACCCAGTATTTTTTCTTGGCCATAGCACAGTGGGTGTGTCCAAGTGTGAAACCACTGTTCTGTATCCTAAATCCCATGCCCCAGACATCCCTGACCCCATCCCCACTGCTAACCCACCCCTAACACAGCAGTGGGGTATCAGCGATGGAGGAAGTTCAGGAAGTCATTCATTCAGTTATTCAACAGCTATTTGTTAAATGCTTGTAAGTCCCTGCCCTCATGGAACTTCCTGTCTAGTGGAGGAGACAGACTTAAAAATGCAGATAAGCATCTGGTTAGCCAAGTGACAAGGACAGAGTGTTCTGGGCAGCAGGACAGCATGTGGGAGGGCCCCAGGGAGAGGGGTTTGAGGTTCTAAGAGGCAGCTGTGAGGCTAATCTGAAGAAACACTCACTGAGTTGAAGACGACCCCAAAGGTGTCATACACAGCCTCCAGTGGGACAAGATGTGTGTGTGTGGAGAGAGAGAGAGAGAGAGGGAGAGTGAGAGAGAGAGAGGGAGAGGGAGAGAGGGAGAGGGAGAGGGGGAGAGGGGGAGGGGGAGAGGGGGGGGGGGAGAGAGAGAGTGCGAGCGCGCGCGCGAGTGAGCGCACACAAGCATGTGTGCTCCCTGCAGGCCTCTGTGTACTGTCCAGGCGAGGGTCTGGCCACTTGATCCTCGCCTCCACTGACTAGGCTGTGGGGTCTGTGGGCCTGTGACCCTCCTGAGGAGAACCCCTAACTTGGGAGCTGCCCACCTTGAACTCAAGAACCAACCACAGTCATGGACTCTAAATGCCTGCAGGTCCTCAAGGCCAAGCTGGAGACACCTCTGCTGCCAAGCCGAGACATGGATGGCTGGGTGCTTCCAGATGAGTCTTGCCCTTCCAGAGGAGACAGCCTCAGAAGCTTTAAGCCATGAGAATGCCCACTGGAGAGTCTGCCTGATTTGGAGACCACATCTACCCTAACCTCACACTCTGAGCTCCCATGTGGGCCACTGGGGAGCACAAGGTCGGCTCTGCTGCACAGGGTGAGTAGAGGGACCATTCCTGGCCGGATTTTAGGGAAGTGCAGCTTTGTCTTCTGTAGTCACACAGCATGGAGTCTTGGGAGGATTTCAGTTCAAATTTGATTCCAAGGCTTTTATCCTCAACCCAAGACAACACACTCAACCAGACAGGGGGTCTCAGGAGATCGGAGCAGCACTGACCCTTACCTAACATTTTATGGATGTGGGCATGGAGGTGTTCTGTGACTTGCCCAGAGTCACACTTATAAGAGATAAAGCCAGGAAAACAGATTCTATGCCTCCTGCAGTCTCTTCCCGGACGGATCAGGCATCAGTCGGCAGGGGATGCATTAAACAGCATACAGCATATTTTTGAAATAAATGGCTCTGAAGTTATCCTTATATTCTTCTTTGTGACTAATGTGCTCTGTTCTCACTCCTCTAGGGAGTGTCCCAGGGAGACTGGGCTCTCTGGGTGTGGGCTCCTATGACTGGCTCTCTGGTTCTTTCCTTCTCATCCCTCTAGGAAGGTGGGCTGGGCTGGGGCAGGCTGGGGACATAACTAATGTCGGTGTATTGCTGGGAGTGGCTGACCCCCCATCAAATTACCTCAGATTCTGCAGCCTCAGATTCTTCACCATCCGTGTTGCCAAGGCCAGGGGCACTCACTGTCCCCAGACTCCCCGCTGCCTTCCTTCATCCAGGCCATAATCACAACCATATAACTTCCTGCCCTAAAAACCTCTGCTCACAGGATCAAGACCATATAGCTGAGTTTGGTGTTCATGGCCACTTCTAAACTGGACCAAAGTCTCACCTCCCACTCCTTCCCACACACTCTGATGTCCCAGATCAGCTGCACTGCAACCTGAGTGCACCAGCACGTGCGCCAGTGACTCCCACACATGCAGCTCCGAGGCTCAGCCAAAGAGGGGCACGGGAGAGAAAGAAGAATGACAGAAACCATCCTGGAGGATCTGCCATTCTAGGCCCGAGTGAGAGTGAGGGAAGGCAGGGCAGGAGAGGTGGCCCTGCTGTTCCCTCCTGGGCTCCCAGTCCTGGGGGCTCCTCCAAGGATGAGCGTCTCATCACCCTGAAATGGTGCTAAGGCCTAAAGACAGGCTGCGGTTGCACCACGCTGCCCCCACGTGCGAGCCCAGCACTTTGTGTAAAACACACACAGCAATCTGTTCCAGTGCTGGAGGAAAAGCCAGTATACGAGGCCTAGAGAGACAGGACTGTCCTTTACAAGTGGCAAAGAACAATTTTTCAGGGAATAAAATGACTATATGGTATTTTTGCTTTTCATTTTGGTTCAGAATCACTGAATTCTTTTTTTTCCAAACATGGCTTTCCTGCCCCTTCACCTTGCACACACTCTTTCCTGACCCTCAAGATTTAGCTCCCATGTCCCCTCTTCTGGGAGGCCTTTGCCCACGGCCCCAGGCAGACCTTATGAGACCCTCCTCTCTGTCTCAAATGCCCCTATGAATTCCCCCATGTCAGGGCAGAAGTGATGCTGTGTTATGCTACCTTCCCCTTGAGTCTGGGACTCCCCTCTGTGGCCCAGAGACACTGTGAGGATTTGCTAGGGGACATTAGCTAGGGGCTGGCTGGACAGTGAGGTATCATCTCAATTCCTTTAACTTCTCATACCCTTCTTGGACCCTCTGGAGACACCAATGTGCCAGGCCTTCCTCATAAGCCATGGAGAATGTGCTGTGAGGGTCTGCTCCTAAGTGGGGACGTGGAACACCCCTTACCTGGTGCAACCATAATTTCATTTTTCTTGGAGCGAATTCGAAGAAAGGTGAGGTCATTCTGGGGGTCAATTTCACGCACAGTGCTCCGAGCTTTCAAGATGAAGTTGTGCATAAGGTTGGCATACTGTGTGGTGGTGGGATTGTCCATGGTGCTCTTGATGGGAATGCCTGAGGGGAGAACAGATGGAGACTGAGCAGTACGTTGGAGCCCCTTCCTGCCAAGCTCCCACTGCACACCCCTAATTCTAGAGCACGAGACTGGCAGTTAACAATCACTGACACTATTCACAGAGGGCTTGCTATGTGACAGGCACAGTGCTGAGCACAAGTATGTCAGCACGTGGTATCACTTCATGAGTCAATTAGGCAACAGGAGCACTGAGCAGCGAGGTGACCCATCTGTAGTCACACAGGAGGTAAGCAGTGGGGCAGGGCTCACATGGGGGTCTGCCGGCTCCACCACTGGGCTCCTTTCCCAGGGCTGCGCTGCCTTGACTGGCTTCCAGCAATGAGAGGAGAGACTATCATTCATAATGCTTAGAACCAAACCAGGAAGACAGCTCTTAAAATTTCTAAATATTGAAAAGTGGGAATAAGAAAAAAAAGGTCAACTTGTGTTAGGACATAACCATCACCATTTCCACCCAGGGGAGGCTCACAGCCCAGCTGTAAACACACTGTCTACATACATAATTGTGCCCCCAAATTAAAGTATGTTTCTATGTCTATACATAACCTTTGTAAACAGCATTGCTACCTCTTTCAAAGAGCCCACGATGTGGACAGTCCACAGAGTTCACCATTCCTCTGTTGCTGGGTATTCAGGCCGGGCTTTTTACAGCAAATCAACTGCATGATGAACATCATGGTGCACCAAACCTTTTGTTTTGAGGATTGCTTCCTTGAGATGGACTATTAAATGGACCTGCTCCACTGGACAGTGCCTATGGTCATGGAGGTGAGGAATGTGGCTCAACTTGAGCCACCCAGGCCACAACTGGGTCATCAGGTGCCTGTGACTTGTCTGTGACATATCAGAAGGCTCCATCCATGACCCCACCAGCTGACATCCACTTGTGAAGAATGTGGCTCCTCACACACAAGTGGCCCGACTTTGGGCCCAGGACCTGCTAATCTGGTCCATAACTGACTAGCCTAGGGGTCACCAAAGGCAGTCATCCTCAGGCCTGCCCACTGGGTGGCAAGAAACTGGCCCAACCTTGTCTTCTTAGGGCACCAGGAACACGGTCAGTTGTGGCCCAGATCAGCAGGGTCCTGGGCCCCAATCTGACCTAGGCTTACACCCTGGCTCTGCCCCTTCACAGCTATGTGGCCTTGGCAAGTGGTTTAACTAACCTCTCTAGCCTCCACTGCCCCATCTGTAAAATAATGTCTATGCTTCAAAGTGCTGCTGTGAGAACTGCATAAGGCTTAATTCATTTAAGAATGTTTAGGGCCGGGCGCGGTGGCTCACGCCTGTAATCCTAGCACTCTGGGGAGGCCGAG
>VBSM01001118.1:33014081-33027737 GCA_008086735.1 Cheirogaleus medius | reverse complement strand
CCAAGAGACGGTGTCTCACTATGTTGCCCAGGCTGGACTTGAACTCCTGAGCTCAAGCGTTCCTCCTGCCTCAGCCTCCTGAGTACGGTATCTGAATTTTAAATAGAGTTATTTTAAGTCTTATGAAATGAGATTATTTTTTACTCTGACATATGATAGTGGGAATGCATTATTATGAACTTCAGTTTTAAACCACTCCATTTGATGAAACAAATGAGGTCCTTCTCTCCCGACTAGGCTGTGGAATGCTGCCTTCCCCAACCCTCCCCGCAAAAGAGCAGAAGAATAACTCAATTGCTCATTTTGTTTTTATTTCAACGTAACATGCAGTAAAAAAATTAACAGGATTTATTAGCATTTACAATGCTTACAAAGAAAAGGATTCTAAAAGCAATTTAGTTAAAAAAGCTCTAATTAAACACAATAAATCTATTTCCAAATATTCAGTTTGGACCAAAATTTAAGATAACATCTGATAGATATTTACGTCTGCTGTCTATTTGCAGTATTTTTATATAATCTCTGATTCTTGGGATATCCAGCCCCCATTTTTCTAACACAGCAGGGAAGACATATACATGTGGCCATTTAAATTAAAGGAAGAAATGGAATAGGGAGATCCCAGGCTGCAAAAATATATACAAGCATTTACCTTTTCAAGAACTAAACGTTTCTTTCATAAAAATATTAAATAGCCAAGCCCTATAGAACTAGGGCCAGGGCTACTTCAAATATAACTATTCTGTATTTTAAAAATATAGGGCAGAAAGCCTTTTGGGTGATATTTATACATTTTCACACAATATTTCTAGGTCCCTAAATGAATCATGAAGCATTATGTAGAACCAAAAAAGTCTATTTTCTTACATTATCTCTTAATTTAATCTCATAAATCTCTAGTAATTATTGTATGTAACTATGTTTCAGTATGAGAATTCACCTCAATAGGAAGTCTTTATAGAAGGCTTATTCTTCACAGCCTATATTACCAAAGTTCAGACTTATATAATGAATGGACAGTTGGCAAACATTCGCTCTGTAAGACAAAGCAATAGCATTTTTTCCCCCTACCAACAAAAAGGCAGAGTCCCTACTTTGGAAACAACTAGGGCTTTTAGAGACCACACATTTTCTGGGGTATGTGAAATAAAAAACAAATATAGGGTTGAAGAGAATCTAATCTCCTCCTTTACCCTGACAATTTCTTGATGAGGCAATCTTTTCATTCACGTAAGTCTGCTTTATGATGGCAATGTCTCAGAGTACAGATGTACAAGTTTAAAAAAAAAATGTTTTTATTGTTCCAGGATGTAAATAGAAGAGCAGTTAGGGAGAAAATCCATTTTCTTTCCATAAGGGAACAGGGGTCTGATACTTTCTGCTTATTCTTGGCTTAATGCTCCTTGTTCATGCTATGCTACTGAAACATGGCAAAGTCTCTGTTACGTGAGTTTTGAGGTTGTCCTCAGGTTCACCTGTAATAGGGACTCAGCTGGCTTAGGCTTCATTCACTGCCCATAAAGTCAAATGTATGACAGCAGCCATCTTGAAAGTCTAAGCTAGGCCAAGTGAAAAGAATTAACTACAGAAAAATTCAAAGTGCATTAATCAGTTACTATTGGATCAGTCTAAAATTAAATAGTCATGAGAAAAAAACGGAAAACTTGCTAAAATTTTTAGGGGTGAAAATAATATTTCAGATGAGGAATATCAATCCAGTTCAGGACAATGTAAAGAATGGAAATAACTACTACAACATATGTTAGTGAAATGATAAATTTGAAGACTTTTAATTCACACAGAGAATAAATTTCTGTGGTTACTAGATGTTATCTTCCATTCTTTTTTAGCCAGTATTATAGCTCTCCCTCCCAAATGAAAATGTGGTTTTAGAAATTGTTTCACTGACTTCTGTTTGGACTAGAAAGCACTCTGGTTACAAACTGAACTCCTTTGCAATTAAATATACCTGAAATTGTTGGATTATGATAAAATTATAAAGCTTCAATTATGCAGAGGAACATAGAAAAGTCATCAATAATGGCCTTAGATGAATTCAGCTAAATTAATTCCAATCCTAGGTTAACTTTAAAAACAACAGTGAAGGAACCACAGTGTAAATATTGTTTGTAAAGTTTCATTTCCAAATGAAGAGAGGTATGAAGTCATTTGCAGGCTGGGACCAATTCTTCCCTGTATTCAAATTGATAAAACTACCTTGTAGAGAGATACAAGAGTCTTGCCTCACTTCCAGGAAGTGCATAGATTCATGCTCCACAAAGGAAAAACAACAGTCAGGCCAGGCTGAAATGAGAGGGAGAGCACAAGCCACAAGTTTGCTCACAACCCCAGAAGCTGGGCTGAGCTTGCACTTTAATACCTCTTACCAAGAGGCTTAATAGGAAGATCTTGTATATTGCAGTTACCAAGGGACTTCCCTGCATATCTGCAGAATCTCTGAAAGAAAAAAACCTACTCCCAAGTGAGACTTTTCACACATATACAAAATTGTTAAGGAAACAATCTAGTCTAGTGGAATAAGACAAGGCAGATTTCATTGCTGTGTTAAATCTCATATTAGGTAAGGTTTTGACTAGTCATGTGCAGATCTGATTTCTGGAAACACTGAGTAGAAATCCAGAATCACTGGGAGATAAATCTCAATGATAACATTAATTTACTTACACTCAGATAACTCTCTAAACAGTCACAGTCCAATTTTACAACTAGATGTGCAACAGGCAGAGAAGGAAAAGGACAAACATTGCAAATAACTTCTTGTCCTTTCATGGTGCAAATTCTCAGAAGTCACTCTTGTCCAAATCCTTCTGTTTCTTCAATGGCAAACAACAGCTTTTCCTTCAGTTGCTCGTAGCTCTTGTATGGTGGCAGGTCTAGGCGGTTAAAGCTAAAAGTAACAATTATTAGTTTGAGAAATGGAAATTTACAAAGAATCAAATAGGCAGTGTACTATAGCAACACTGGTTTTAAAGTCAGGCAAACCTGGATTCAAATATCAATTCTGTAACTGACTGTAACTGACCATAACATAATTGTAAACTTATAATTATGACTTTTATTAGTTATCGCAAATTAAAACATGGAACCTCACAAAGTAATGAGGCTGGTTTTCAAGTGTGACTGAGATAAGCTGTTTACAACAGTATAATTACAGCACAGCACAGTATGTTTCAAGTTTGAAAAAAGCAAGGGGTTAGAGGTCAAATCAAAACACGTGTATAAGATCAATGTGCAAAAATCAACGGTACTTCTATATACTAGCAATGAACAATCTGAAATGAGATTAAGAAAATAATTCCATTTACAATAGCATCAAAAAGTAAAATACATAATAAATTTAACAAAAGAAATATAAGACTTATATAATAAAAACCACAAAACAGTGTTGAAATAAAATAAAGATGACCTAAATAAATGGAAAGACATATCCATAGATCAGAAGACTTCATATTGTTAGGATGGCAATATTCCCCAAATTGATCTACTGATTCAAAGAAGTCCATATCAAAATCACAGCCAAACTCTGTGTAGAAACGGACAAGCTGATCCTAATATTCATAAGGAAATCCAAGAGGCCCAAAATAGCCAGAACAACCTTGAAAAGCTGGAATATACAGGCTTCCCAATTTCAAAACCTACTACAAAGCTACAGTAATCAAGGCAATGTGGTACTGTCATTAAGGATAGACATTTAGATCAATAGGACAGAATTGAGAATCTAGAAAAAAATCCACATATTTAAGGTCAACTGATTTTCAACAAGGGTGCCAAGATGATTCAATGGAGAATAGAATAGTCCATTCAACAAATGATGCTAAGACAACTGGATATTTGCATGCAAAAAAATGAAGCCAGAATTCTACTTCATACCATACACAAAAAGACTCATAATGGATCACAGACCTAAATACAAAGAGGCAAAACTATAAAATTCTTACAAAACATAAAGTAAGTCTTTGTGACCTTCAGCGATAATTTCTTTCTTCCTTTTTTTTTTTTTTAGACAGTCTCACATATGTTGCCCGGGTTAGAGTGCCGTGGCATCAGCCTAGCTCACAGCAACCTCAAACTCCTAGGCTCAAGCAATTCTGCATCAGCCTCCCGAGTAGCTGGGACTACAGGCATGCGCCATCATGCCCAGCTAATTTTTTCTATATATTTTTAGTTGTCTAGCTAATTTCTTTCTATTTTTAGTAGAGACGGGTCTCACTCTTGCTCAGGCTGGTCTTGAACTCTTGACCTTGAGCGATCCTCCCACCTTGGCCTCCCAGAGTGCTAGGATTACAGGTGTGAGCCACCATGCCCAGCTGTGATAATTTCTTATATATGATACCAAACCCATAAACAACCAAAGAAAAAAGACACGCTGAACTTCATCAAAATTCAACTTTTGTGCTTCAAAGAATACGATAAAGTGAAACGACAACCCACAAAATAGGAAAAAGTGTTTGCAAATCGTATCTGATAAAGGACTGGTATCAAGAATATATAATATAAAGAACTCTTACAACTCAAACAAAACAAAAATGAACAAAGGGTAGACATTTCTCCAAAGATATACAAATGGCCAATAAGCACATTAAAAGATGCTCAACATTGGCCGGGCGCGGTGGCTCACGCCTGTAATCCTAGCACTCTGGGAGGCCGAGGCGGGTGGATAGCTCAAGGTCAGGAGTTCGAAACCAGCCTGACCAAGAGCGAGACCTCGTCTCTACTAAAAATAGAAATACATTAATTGGCCAACTAAAATATATAGAAAAAATTAGCCGGGCATGGTGGCGCATGCCTGTAGTCCCAGCTACTCGGGAGGCTGAGGCAGAAGGATTGCTTGAGCCCAGGAGCTTGAGGTTGCTATGAGCTAGGCTGACGCCACGGCACTCACCCTAGCCTGGGCAACAAAGTAAGACTCTGTCTCAAAAATAAATAAATAAATAAATAAATAAAAAAAAGATGCTCAACATCATTGTTCATTAGGGAAATTCAAATAAAAACCACACCATTATGGCTATTATAAAAAAAAAAAAAAAAGAAAACCCACGAGTTGACAAGGATGTGAAGAAATTAGAACCCTTCTGCACTACTGGTGGAAATGTAAACTGGTATAGCCACTATGGAAAATAGTATGGCAATTTCCCCCAAAATTAAAAATAGAATTACCACATGATCAAGCAATTCCACTTCTGGATATATACCCAAAAGAACTGAAAGCAGGGACATGAATAGACATTTGTACACCTCTATTTTTAGCAGCATTATTCAAAATAGCCAAAGGGGATAATAACCTAAGTATCCATTGGGTTAATAATATTCCAGTGGAATATTATTCAGCCTTAAAAAGGAAGGAAATGCTGATACATGCTACAACATGGATGAACCCTGAAGACATTATTCTAAGTGCAATGAGCCAGTCACAAAAGGACAAATAAGGTATGATCCCACACTTATGAAGTACTTAACGCACTCAAAAATCATAGAGAGACATAAAGTCGAATGGTGGTTGTCAGGAGCTGAGGAGAGGGAGTAATGATGATTTAATGAGTACTGTTTCAATTTTACAAGTTGGAAAAAGTTTTGGAGATGGATGGTGGTGATGACTGCACAACAATGTGAATGTACTTAATGCCACAGTATTGTACACACTTAAAAGTGGCAAATTCTATGTTATGTATATTTTACCACAAATAAAAATTAATTTTAAAAAGGAATGAAATATTGATATATGCTAAAGCATGGATGAACCCTGAAAACATGCTAAGTGAAAGAAGGTAGACACAAAAGGCTATATATATTCTGATTCCCTTTACATGAAATGTCCAGAATAGGAAAATCCATAGAGACAGAGAAAGTAGTAGGTGAGTGGTAACCAAAGGCTGCATGGGGTGGAGAGGGATTGACTGCTAATGGGTACAGGGTTCTTTCCAGGGTGAAATATATGTTCTGGGATTAGTGGTGATGGTTGCACAACCTTGCAAATACATTAAAAGCCACTGAATTGCATAGGGTGAATATTATGGCATGTAAGTTATGTATCAATAAAAGTAAAGGGCCGGCTGCAGTGGCTCACACCTGTAATCCTAGTACTTTGGGAGGCCAAAGTGGGAGGACTGCTTGAGATCAGGGATTTGAGACCAGCCTGAGCAAGAGCAAGACTCCATCTTTACAAAAAATAGGATAATTAGCTAGGCCTGGTGGCACATGCCTGTAAGTCCCAGCTACTCAGGAGGCTGAGCCCAGGAATTTGAGGTTGCAGTGAGCTTTGAGGATGCCACTACACTCTAGCCCAGGTGACAGAGTGAGACCCTGTCTCGAAAAATAAATAAAAAATAAGTGTTATTTAAAAAACAAAACAAAACAAAAAAATGCATGTATGTACATGTATAAAAACTTAAAGGAACAGATAATAAAACAGTGAAAAGGTCAGATGGGGGAAAAAAGGAATACCCAGCAAGAACCATATATGACCACTGAAATATATCCCACAAAATAAAGTTCAAATATTGTTGCATTAAGTTGAATTCCAACATATTACTGTATTTGAGATAAGATTAGGGTTGTTTTTTAGTTCTGTACATTTTTGGAAATGTGATTAAACTACATTTAAAATGAGAAAATAGTGGTTATTATGTTAGAAAGTAAGTCTCTTAACTATGATTTCTTTCTCTGCCTTCTGAGAAAAGTTAGAAGAATTCTAAATATAATTCAGAGGTGGGAAAAAGGATTGACTGCAAATGGTCATAAAGGATAATTTATGGGTGGAGAAAATGCTCTAAAACTGGATTACAATGATGGTTGCAGTACTCTGTAAATCTAAATATCATTAAATTAAAATGGATAAATTTTATGGTATATAAATAATGTCTCAAAAAAGCTGCTGAAAACAATTCATGGAGGCAATTATCCTAAGTGAAGTAATTCAAGAACAGAAAAATGCCACATAGAGTGGTATAATGGGCAATGGTGACTCACAAGGGGGGAGAGAGGGAGTGAGGGACGAAAAATTACCCATGGGTACAATGTATGCTACCCACGTGATAGGTCCACCAAAAGCCCAGACTCTACCACTATACAATATATACATGTAACAGAATTTAACATGTACCCCCATATTTATTAAAATAATAAAAATTCAATACCATAGGGAAAATATTTCATTTCTAACTGGCTTTAAATAGCTACAGGATAACTGGAAAAAGGCTATTTATTTTCTCTATTCTCATTTTACTTACCAGGTATGACTTCTGGGTAACCAATTTTCTTTCCCAACTTTTTCAATGCAGAATTTCTGTGGTCCATTGCTCCCTAAAACATAATGAAATCATGAACAGTTGGTTAGTATGATTCTCAAAATGTGCTCCCTAATCCAGTAGCATCAGTATCACCAGGGAACTTAGAATCACAAATCCACAGGGCCTATATACACCTCAGCCTACTGAATCAGAAATTCAGCAATAAGTTTTATCTAGCATTCCTTAGCCAGAATAACACACTGTTGTGATTAATAATACCTCACATAAGAACACACAAAAAGCTTAATTTTAGTAGTTTTATATACAATAAGGAAATTATATTCCATTGTCTTATACAATAAAACTTGATTTAAATATAGAATTGTTAAAACTTTATGAAAATAAACATTGTAGTGAATTCAATATTGATAATGTTTGAACCTACAAGTCCTGTAGAGCATACTATTACATACCCACACCCACACCCCAATTCTTATCTCTCATTTACCTTCTGTTAGAGATAGCTGTGAATGGTGATCATAAAGCAATGGTTTTTTAACAGGTCAGTACTGCTCCCTAGGAAGCATTGATTGGTGATCACAATGACTGGTAGTGCTACTACGTTTTTTAATTAGAATGGGCAAATGTTCTACAACATGTGGGACTGTCAGGCACTGAGAATTTTCTCATGTCCCACCTAACTAAAACTAGTACAAATATAAATTGTAGTACTTTTGTATTTAATAACACTGAATTTTTTTCACAAGTAGTTATGTAAAAAATCCAGTAAGCTCTCTCTACTCAATATATTAGAAAATTTCTTCTTTTTTAAGATGGGATCTTGCTGTGTTGCTCAGGCTAGAGTGCTGTAGCTCACAGGTGTAATCATAGCATGCTAAACCCTTGAACACCTGAGGTCAAGTGATGCTCCTGCTTCATGCTCCTGAGTAGCTAGGACTATAGGCTTGTACCATCACACCCAGAAGTATTTCTAACTACACAGATGGAAAGGCATTTAATAGTGCAAATTAATATGCAATAAAGAAGATTCTGAATTGTTTCTAATAGATTTAAAATCAAATATTTTAATAGCAGACATATGAAAGAAATTTTAGTGGATTTCATTAATAAAGACTATTTTACAAATATGTCATATTACTATCATCCTGACTGCTTTCTAAAATTTTATGGAATAAGAAATATAGTTTTAAAAATTATATAATGAAATTATTTATAGTTTATCTGCTGTTTTCAATCTTACTCCGACAATGTCCCTAAATCATACAACTGCTATGTAGACTCTTACACCTATGTTCCTATTTTCGCCCACCTGTCAAATGTTGTCTCAGAGGCCTTTTTACATATCAGAACCTTGGTCTGTAGTGGGATCTCATGAAATGAGGTATATTTTCATACTATACTTTTAAGATCTACATCATTTTTCTCCACTTTGACAATCCATAAATAATTTTGGCAGGTGTATTGTCCTTATGTTATTTAGGTTATTTTCCTCTTTTTCTTATCATATATATTTGTCAATTATTTCTTATCTTTTCCATCTGTTCTTTCATTTTCCAATGCTGCTTATACAGAATGGCTTCTGATCTTCTCTTAAATCCAAACCTTTTCTTGTAAGTAGGAACAAGTATATGACTACTTAATTATAATCTTCTAACATAGTTATATCTAAATATACATGTATTGAAATACATAATATTTCATTATAAGTCATTTTTAAAAAAATTTCTCCTTTATATTACAGTCAGTGCTATGAATATATATTCTCTGGAGATTGTAGATAGGTTATTTCATCTAAAAATCAGAATATTAAAGGGCATATATTATACATATTTATTAATGAAAATGGGATGTTAGATCTGGTAAGGTCAAGAACCACTAAATTAAAGAACTCCTGAACTCAAGCAATCTTCCCACCTCAGCCTCCAGAATGCTAAGATTACAGGAGTGAGCCACGGCACCCAGCCTGAATGAACAGATTTTTATAAACATTGTTATCCTACTGAGTTAAACTGTGCGTTTCAGTCTGAGCATTAAAAATTTCTACAGAAGTAAAAACTACAAAATGATTTAAAAGTTTATACCAATGCAGAGTAACTGGGACTAGTTAAGAAAATGGTTATCTTTGTCTTTGTTGTTTCTGATAAGCTGTATACATGTGTATGTAAAGTAGTGTGATAAATAATTTTCTGTATAGGAAAAATGACCCTGTATACATACCCATGAGATCAGCAAATCCTCCTACTGGCAATCGGCAGGTTCCAGTTACAAACTGCAGAAGTCTCATTCTCTTCTCATTATCTATTTCTTTAACAAACTGTTAAAAGCACATTTAAAGAGATATATAAGTCATATATTACATTCATCAAATTAAAGAAGAAAGAAAAATGATCATTTCAAATCATAAAGGAACCTGCTGTGTCCACTGCACTAGATAATTACTTTACCCAACAATATGGATGGAGTGGGCATTTCCATGTTTGTCATAGCCCCAATTACCTTCCCCTAAATAATTCTTAGGATCACATTCTTAAAGGCAGATAGAAAAAGAGTGGTCTGGGCCTGAGAGTTCCCTATTCATGCAGTTTCAAGATCAGCTCTTCTAGGGCAGCACCTCCTTTCCCCCAGGATCTGCCTCAGCCTCCCAAGTAGCTGGGACTACAGGTGCACACCACCACGCCCAGCTGATTTTTCTATTTTTAGTAGAGACAGGGTCTCGCTCTTGCTCAGGCTGGTCTCAACTGATACACGCTGGTACATTTTGTTCTGTAACTCATTTCCAAATGTGCTAAGCAAATTCTAAGAAATTATACTAATAGAAATAAATTTAGAAACAAACCTGCCAAAACCACATGATTTGTTTGCTTGTCCTTGTGTAATGACGGTAGATGGCATGTCTTTGCCAGTCATTCAAATCAATCTCTTGCATTCCACATAAAAGGACCTTTAGGGATAAAAAAGACAAATTGTTTCTTTAGGTAACTATACAAAAAATGTTAGACATAGATAAGGAAAGACTAATATTAAACACAGTTTATAAAAACAAATTAATCAGCAGGCTTTGGTTTGTAAACTGTACATCAAGAATTATATCTACATTACTCATGAAGGCAAAGTTCCATGTATGATGTCATATCTATACACATATTCAGGGAAATAAGTCACTCAATTGTAGAGAAGCCCTAACACTAATACTATTGGGGGGGGGTAATACTCTTCTTTTATCTTTGGATGAATTATGGTTTTCTATAACCACTGGGGATGCTTCAAAACAACTTGCTAGCAAAAAAATACTACTGCAACTGGAAAGATGGGAAAGTGAGTTGAAAGAAGACATTTGAAGGCATTGTTTACTATTATGCTGCAGGGGAATGAAGGAAATCTCATTACCTCTAATTCCTTTGCATCAAAGTATTGCAAATACTGCTGGGGAAGAATTTCATTAAAGCCCTCAAAGAAAGCTTGTGTCTGTTCTTCAACACCTCGAGATAACCTCCATTCAGCTACCATTCTGGCAAATAAATATAAAAAAGCTATTAGGAACTTCAGATTTTACCTTTAAATTCTAAGTATAAAAATAAAATTTAAAAATGTATTATGAGGGGCTGGGCTCGGTGGCTCATGCCTATAATCCTAGCACTCTGGGAGCCTAGGCGGGTGGATTGCTTAAGGTCAGGAGTTTGAAACCAGCCTGAGCAAGAGTGAGACCCTGTTTATACTAAAAATGGAAAGAAATTAATTAGCCAAATAAAATATATAGAAAAAATTAGCAGGGCATGGTGGCGAATGCCTGTAGTCCCAGCTACTCAGGAGGCTGAGGCAGAAGGATCCCTTGAGCCCAGGAGTTTGAAGTTGCTGTGAGCTAGGCTGATGCCACAGCACTCTAGCCTGGGCAACAGAGTGAGACTCTGTCTCAAAAAAAAAAAATGTATTATGAAAAATCTCAAGTATAGCTTAGAGTATAATGAAACCCTTGTACACATATCCAAGCTTTATCACAATGCCAATTTTATTTCATCTATGCCCCTACTCACACTTGAGGTATAAGATAATTTCATTTCATTTAATTATTTAATTAATTTTTGTGACAGGGTCTTGCTCTGTGTCACCCCAGATAGAGTGCAATGGTGTCATCATAGCTCACTGCAACCTTAAACTTCTGGGCTTGAGCAATCTTCCTGCCTCAACTTCCTAAGTAGTTGGGACTACAGGCATGTGCCACCATACCCGGCTAATTTTTCTATTTTTTGTAGAGACGGGGTCTCGCTTGTGCTCAATCTGGTATCAAATTCCTGGTCTCAGACTCCCAGTCTCAATGATCCTCCCACCTTGGCCTCCCAAAGTGCTAGGATTACAGGCATGAGCCAGTGTGCTCGGCCTATAATTTCATTTTAAACAAATATATCAGTATATGTCCGTAGAAAATGAAGATTCTTTTGGAAAACAAACACACCATTATTCTATAATCCTAGAATTCTAAATCTAGTAAAAATATCCTTCAAAAATGAATGTGAAATAAAGATGTTTTCACATAAAAGCTGAGAAAATTTATCACCAGATGCACACTATGAGAAATGGTAAACAAAGTTTTTAAAGCTAAAGGGAAATGATCCTAGATGGAAAAATGGATCTGTGGTAAGAAATGAAGAGTACTAGAAATGGTAATGTAAGTAAAATAAAAGACTATTTTTTTATTATTTCCTCAGAAAAACCTATTGATTACTTAAAACAAGAATAACAGCAAAGTATTATGAGATTTATAACATGTAGAAAAAAATATGACAATAATGGCACAGCACAATATGACAAAATGGTTGGAGTGAGATAAATGGAATTATACTATTATGACTTTATATTATACAAGAGGTAGTGTAATATTAATTTTAGGTAGACAGGGATATGTTAAAGATGTGTATTATTATAATCATTAGAGTCACCACTAAAAAAGTTAAAACAAAGAGGTATAGCTAGAGAAACCAACAAGAGATTTTTTTTTAAAAAAAAGTAAAAATTGGTCTATTAATTCAAAGAAGGCAGGAATGAAGGGACAGAGGAAGCTGGGAAAAATAAGAAACAAATAATAATGGTTAGACTTAACCTCAACCACATCAGTGATGACATTAAATATAAATTTTCTAAACACTCCAATTATTATAAAGTAGGGATTATCTGACTGGATAAAAATAATAAGACCTAAGAATATGCTGCTTATGAGAAACACTTCTAAATACAATGACAGAAATAGAAAGTAAAAAGACAGAGGAAGATATACCATACATATACTAATCACTATAAAGTTGTAATGGATATGTAATACTAAAAAAAGTAGACTTTAGGACAAGGGATACTACCACAAATAAAGAATGACGTTTCATAGAGTCAACTCATCAAATAAGCATTCAAAATAAATGAAGCAAAAAATACGACTGAAAGAACAGACACATATTTATAATTTAAGAATATTCCTCACACATTTGATAGAACAGACCAAAAAAAGAGTAAGGATATAGAAAACCTTAATACTATCAACCAACTTGATCTAAATGACATTTATAGAACACTAACCAAATAATGGCAATATACATTTTCAAGTGCACAAAATAGACCACACGTTGGGTTATAAACACAAGTATCAAAACATCTACAATCACTGAAATAATACAGAGAATGTTCCTTGAGCACAACAGAATTGAATTAAAAAACAGAACGGTGTTTGGAAAATCATCAGATATTTGGAAATTTAAAGAGTATACTACTACTTCTATTTATTTATTTATTTATTTTTTAAGAGACACGATTTCACTGCACCCAGGCTGCTTGAGTGCAGTGGTGTGATCATAGCCACTGCAGCCTTGAACTCCTGGGCTCAACCAATCCTCCTGCCTCAGTCTCCTGAGTAGCTAGGACTATAGGCATGTACCACCACACCCACCTATTTAAAAAATATTTTGCAGAGATGTGGTCTTGCTATGTTCCTCAGGCTGGTCTTGTACTCCTGGTCTCAAGTGATCATCCCACCGTGGCCTCCCAAAGTGCTGGAATTACAGGTATGAGCCACTGCAGCTGGCCTAAATATTATACTTCTAAATAACTTAAGGATCAAAGAAGAAACTGTAAGGGACATTAGAAAATATTTTGAACTTAATGATAATGAAAAATGCAGCATATTGAAATTTGTGAGATGTAGCTAAAGTAGTGCTTAGTTGGAAATGTATAGCTTTAAATGCCTGTATTAGAAAATCAAGAGGATTCAAATCACTGATCCAGAACATATAAAGAACTCCTACAATTAAGCAGGGCATGTTGGTGTGTACCTGTAGTCCCAGCTACTCAGGAGGATCACATGAGGCCAGGAGTTCAAGGCCAGCCTGAGCAACATAGTGAAACTTAT
>VBSM01001118.1:32980499-33005065 GCA_008086735.1 Cheirogaleus medius | reverse complement strand
ACCTCGGCCTCCCAGAGTGCTAGGATTACAGGCGTGAGCCACTGAGCCCAGCCCCTTTTCATTTATTCTTAAATGAAACTCTTGACATGTAACTGAGCAGGGTGCTATCTACATTTCTTGCCATTATTTTGTTAGAGATTTTTGTTTCTCAGTGTGGCCACGTGACTTATGTCTGGCTAATAAGTTCCTAGTGGAAGTGGTATGAGACTTTCAGAAAGGCTCTTTTTAAAAGAGAGCTGAGGTAGCTAGGAAAGGTGTTTGGTTTCCCCCTCCTCCCTTACAATTTGCCCTTTCTCCATATTCCAGCCTGGAGTGTAACTGTGATAGCTGAAGTTTCAGCAGCAGTCACAGATCATGAGGTGACCTTGAGGATGGAGACCATGCTCTGGAATGGCAGAAAGAAACTTCTATCACTAATACCATGGGGTTTCCCAGATTGCCCTGGACTTCACATCACTGGATTACATGGCTTTCCTCCTGAACTACTTTTAATTTCATTTTCTAAATGTTTGATGTATTTTAATGTAGAACTGTAAGTGATTCTGTATTGACCTTATATTCTGTGACATTGTCAAATTCACTCACTAGTTCTAGCAGTTTTTCCTCTATTCCTTTTGGTTTTCTATATACACAATTATGTTATCTGTATAGGGAAAATAAGACAGTTTAACGTCTTCCTTTTCCAATCTATGTATCTTTTATTTCTTTTTATCTCATTGCACTGGCTAGAACTATCAATACAATGTTGAATGGAAGTAGTGACAGTAGATATCCTTGCCTTAGTCTTGATCTCATGGGTATTTCATCATTAAGTGTGATGTAGGTTTTTCATAGATGCCGTGTTTCAGGTAAGAAAGTTTCCAAGAAAGCTGCGAGTTTATCATAAACTTGCATTGTATTTTGTCAAAAGCTTTTCCTGAGATGATCATATAAAATTTTCTCCTTTAGTCTGATAATATGGTAAATTACATTGATTTCTGTATACTGAATCAACCTTGCATTACTAGGATAAACTCCACTTCATGATAGTATAATATCCCTTTTATATCTGGCTGGATTCAATTTGTCATTATTTTGTTAGGGATTTTTATACCTATGTTCATAGAAGTATTAGTTCATAATTAATAATTTTCCTTATTTATACTGTTCTTGTCTGATTTTGATATCAGGGTTATAAAAGTCTCATAAAATGAGTTAGGAAGTGTTTCCATGTTTTATATTTTACAAAAGAATTTGAATAAGATTGATTTTATTACTCAGAAGTTTGATATTTGAATTTACCAGTGAAGCCATCCAGGCCAGAATTTTCTGTATGGGAAAATTCTTTAATTATAGATTCGATTTCTTTACTAGATATAGGGCTATTTGGATTTACTATTTGTTCTTATGTCCATTTTGGTGACCTGTATCTTTCAAGGAATTTGTTCATTTGATCTAAAATGTCAAATTTATTGGCATAAATATACGCTTTATTATCCTTTTAATGCCTATAGAATATGTGGTGATGTTCCTCTTTTTTACTAGGTTTACTAGGGACTGTCAATATTATTAATCTTTTCCAAAGATTCAATTTCTACTTTTGTTTTTTTGTTTCCTTTCTTGTATTTACTTTGAGCTTAATAACTTTTCTTTTTCTAACTTAAGGTAAAAGCAGAGATCATTGATTTTATAAGTTTCTTATTTTCTAATCTAGTCCTTTAAAGTAATAAATTTCCCTCTGAGGAATACATTAGCTAAATCCAACAAATTGTGATATGTTGTATTTTTATTACTCAGTACAAAATATTTTCTAATTTGTACCACTGGACTTTTTAAATGATAGAAATATAATTCTATCTTATATAAGCAACTATGGTTTTGTGGTTTTCTGTTATATGCACCCAAACTTAATGGTAACTAAAATGAATGATACAATAATATCTACTGATAATTTATTTCCATATCTAAATTACTTCTGCAATTTCATTAATACACAATTGGCCTGATTTCCAAGTTTCTGCTTTAAACATGAAAGTTTTTAATATGCAGAAGTATAAAATTAAAAGGTAATTTTAGTCAACATAGTATTCAAAATTCTAGTCAGAGCAATTAGGCAAGAAAAAAATATAAAAGGCATCCAAATTGGAAAAGAAGAAGTAAAATTATGTTTGATCCTATGTGTAGAAGATATAAAACATTCTATGCAAAAAAACTTAGAATAAGCAAATTCAGTGAAGTAGCAGGATACAGAGTCAGCACACAATAATCAGTTCCATTTCTACACACTAACAACAAACAATATGAAAAGAAAATTAAGGAAACAATTCCATTTACAATAGCATTAAAAAGAATACTTAGGAATTAAGCAAAGGAGTAAAAGACTTCTGCACTGAAAACTGCAAAGCACTGATGAAATAAATTTAAAAAGGCATAACAGAAAGATATCCATATTCATGAATTGGAAGACTTATTATTATTAAGATGACCGTATGGTCATACCTGAAGTGATCCACAGATTCAGTGTAATCTCCTATCAAAATCCCAATGACATTTTGTGCAGAAACAGAAAAATCCATCCTAAAATTCATATGGAATCTTAAGGGACCCTGAATAGCCAAAACTTTGAAAAAGAAGAACAAAGTTGGAAGACACATACTTCTTGATTTCCAAAACTTGCTACAAAGCTATAGTAATCAACAGTATGGTACTTGCATAAAGACAGACATACAGGCTGGGCGCCGTGGCTCACACCTGTAATCCTTGCATTCTAGGAGGCCAAGGTGGGAGGATTGCTTGAGGTCAGGAGTTCAAGACCAGCCTGAGCAAGAGTGAGACCCTGTCTTTACTAAAAATAGAAAAAATTAGTCGGGTGTGGTTGCGTGTGCCTGTAGTTCCAGCTACTCAGGAGACTGAGGCAGGAGGATCACTTGAGCCTAGGGGTTTGAGGTTGCTGTGAGCTAGGCTGATTCCATAGCACTCTAGCCCAGACAACAGAGTAAGACTCTGTCTCAAAAAAAAAAAAAAAAAAGACAGACATACAGACCAATGGAATAGAATACAGAGCTCAGAAATAAACTCTTGCATATATGGTCAAAGGATTTTTGACAAGGGTGCCAAGACCAAGCAATGGGGAAAGGATAGTCTTTTCAACAAATTGTGCTGGGGAAATTTGATATCTAATGTGAAAGAATAAAGCTGGAACCTTACACAACACCATATACAAAAATTAACTCAAAATGGATCAAAGACCTAAATGTAAGAGCTAAAACTGTAAGATGATCAGAAGAAAACTTAGGAGAAAAACTTTATGACATTGGATTTGGTAATGACTTCTTAGATATGACACCAAAAGCATAGGTGACAAAAAAGATAAAACAAACTGGACTTCAAAATTTAAAACTTTGTGTATCAAAGTATCTAGAGTAAAAAGGAAACCCACATAATGGGAGAAAATATTAATACTCACAATATACTAAGAACTCCTAAAACTCAACAAGAAAGCAAAGGACTTGAAGAGACATATCCTGAAAGAAGATACACAAATGGCCACAAAGCACATGAAAAGATACTCAACATTACAAATCATTAGAAAAATACAAATGAAAACCATAGTGAGACACCACTTCATACCTATTAGGATGTCTATTATAAAACAAACAAAAAACACAAAATGACAGAAGAGTTGAGGATGTGGAGAAATTGGAATTCTTTTACACTGCTGATGGGAATGTAAAATGGTGTCACCACTGTGGAAAACAGTATGGTGGTTCTCCAAAAATTTAAATATAAATTACCATTCAATCTAGCAATTCCACTTCTGGGTATATAAACAAAAGTCAAAGCAGCCAAAATGTGGAAACAATGCAAATGTCCATGGATAAACAAAATGTGATATATACATACAATGGAATATTATTCAGTTTTAAAAGGAATGAAACTCTGATACATGCTACAACATGAATAAACCTTGAAGATATGATGCTTAGTAAAATAAGCTAGACACAAATGGATAAATATTGTATGATTCCACTAATATGAAGCACGTAGAGTAGTCAAATCCATAGAGACAGAAAGTAGAGCAGTAGTTACCAGGTCTGGCTGGAGAAAGGATGGAATGGGAAGTTATTATTTAATGGGTACAAAGTTTCACTATGGAATGATAAAAATATTCTGGAGATGGATGGTGGTAGTGGTTGTGTAACAATGTAAATGTACTTAATGCCAATACGCTGTACACATAAAAATGGTTAAAATAGGAAACTTTATGTTACATATATTTTACCACATTAAAAACCCAAAACAAAACATTAAGCAAATAAAATAAAAAGTTACCTTTCAAAAATGGGTGGGGGGAGTAATGGGAGCTTTTAAAGTTAAAAGGTAATGGAAATGAAAGAAGCAGAAATCTAAAATCAGAGATTGGTAAGCAGTACTACACTAATAATTTCTAAATAGTTTCATTTAGTGCTATGAACAGATGGTAACAAATATGAAAAATCTCTAGGATAAAGCATCCAAGAGAGACACAGAAACACAAAATATTTAGTGAACTGGCAAGCCAACTCAACAAATAGTAAGACTCCCACTTCTTCCTAATTCAGATCTTTATATCAAAATCTGAGGAAATAATTTTACTTTTAATCTACCATGTTTAAAAATGTTTAGAAAACTTACAGGGCAGATTTTCCTGTGCGGGGATCTATATAGGTGGTGGTTCTTCTATTGTGGTCCACAAAATAAGGAATTCCATCCACTGTGAATCTCATTTCCCAACCTTCAGGTAAAGGCTTTTCATTTAATTGACTACAAAACATAGGACAAAAATATTAACAAAAATTATTAAAGAGTTGTTTGTTTGCCAAGTATAGAAACTAAAAATACCCATAAAGGTAGCAGAAATCTTTTAGAAAACCATTTAATCCAGTATTTTCATTTCTGTGCTAGCTATCTTTATCTGGCATCCTACAAACATAAAATTCCACTCAGTCTTCTGTCTTGTTGGCCTATGTTCCCCATGTGCCTAATGACCTACCTTAAACATCTCATGGTAACGAAGTTCTGCCCATTCTGCTTTATAGGTCTTCATGTTCATCCCTATTTTTAATCCTCAACACCATTCTTTCTCTGGTTTTGTCTCTTTCCACACTTTCTCAACAGCCACCTAACTGGTTTTTCTGCCTCTAAGCTCACGCTGGCTCTACTCTTATATTGATATTGCTGACAGAATATTTTCCTAAAATAGAGATCTAATGAAATTAGTTCTCTCTTTAAAGGGCTATCATTGTCCCACCACTACCAAAGATTAAGATCTAAAGTCCTTGTATTGCACTGACTCAGCCTGCATATTTTAGCCTCCATGTTCCATTTCAGATTTATCTCTACACCCAAATCTCCAACTCTCTTCCATGAATCCTCTGATTTCATAGTATATGGCTACTCAGCATTTCCCTAAATAAGACATGATGTGACACACCTCCAAGTGAAGCCTTTCCCCTTGTCCAAAATACCTGTTATTCTTCTGCTAAGACAACTCAAATGTTCTTTATAAAGTATTCCTATCCACTTAATACTTATCTTTATACCTTGAAAACTCTGTGGCCTTAGGCAAGCTACTTAAACTCTCTAAACTTCAGTTTCTTTATCCGTAAAATGGAGATAATAATGTCTATGTAATAAGACTGTATGAGGAATAAGTGAGACAAATAAAAAGTAAAGCACACAGTAAGATTCCAAATTGTAGCTATTATTACTCCTATTGCTACTATAGATTGATCATTCTCTTCAGGTTCTCAAAGTACTTCCTACATACTGCTAGCACATCATTTATTACATATTTTGGTTTGTGTATTTGGCAACAACTTCTCACCTTGCAAATATTACATAAGTTTTAGAACAGGAACTAGATTATAAGGCAATAGTGATATATAAATGACTTAATTATAATATTTCATATATTAAAATAATTGATGCATTAGCATAAATATTCAAAACTACTTATGAGTGAGATTAAGAATTTTTACATTTCATAATATTAAATATAAGAATGAATAGGGAGCTATAAGAATGATTACTCCCTTTGTTGTCTTTATTTGTATATTCTGAGATAATGGAAGCCAGTCTTTTTAGTTGGTTAGGTGTAATAAATGCTGCAAATTTTATCCATATGTGCCAGTTCATTTTTTCCTGTTTTACAGCTTCGGTTTTCTCATGATGGGTTTGGTATGAGAGAAAACAATGGAAATGTTCAAGTTCACATCGGAGAGGATGAAAGGGAAGGCTGGGAGGCATTTAGGCTCACTGCTGTAGAGAGCCACTATTGCTGTTGACAGTGTCACTTTCCTCAAGTGGCTGTCGGCAGTGTCATTTTCCTCAAGTGTACTTCAGAAGAACAAAGGGCTGAGAACCATCGCCTAGAATCATTTTTCTAAATTATGTCAAAAGGCTAAGAATATTTAGCTTTATTCATAAAACTGAATACAACTATCTTCTCTCTACTTGGCTCATTTGCCTAATGACCCACTCTAAATATAAATTGCCAAAAATGTAAAAAAAGAGGTTTGTAACAAATAAGAGCCACCTAACTAGTTTTTCTGCCTCTAGTCTCACTCTGGCCCTACTCTTGTATTGATGTAATTTGTTGTAATTATATTTGCAAGATGGACTCAGTAACAAGTTGTCTTGAAAATAAAATTAAAGAACTAGGTCATTTGTGTTATTTGTTAAAATATGATTCTAACTTTAGCTCTATGACATTAAAGGTCCAAGGGCAACAAAAAAATGGTAGAAAATTACAGAAAGGTGAATTGTTCAATTCTATCCTTAGAAATAGAATTTAAAGAACTAAAAATGCAACCTTTGAAATTCTTCCTTCTTTCCTTTTTGGAAATTGAATAAATTTAAGTAAAATACAATAACTCCATAAAAAACACTATCATTTACTGGCAGCAATAAATAGCTACATTAAATTTAAAGCACACCTTCTATTTAATAACAGAAGTTATTCAAATTTTTGAGCCATGGAATATGGGTAGTGAAGAATTAATCAGGGCCGGGCGTGGTGGCTCACGCCTGTAATCCTAGCACTCTGGGAGGCCGAGGCGGGTGGATTGCTCAAGGTCAGGAGTTTGAAACCAGCCTGAGCGAGATCCCGTCTCTACTAAAAACAGAAAGAAATTAACTGACCAACTAAAAATATATACAGAAAAAATTAGCCGGGCATGGTGGCGCATGCCTGCAGTCCCAGCTACTCGAGAGGCTGAGGCAGGAGGAGCGCTTGAGCCCAGGAGATTGAGGTTGCTGTGAGCTAGGCTGACGCCACGGCACTCACTCTAGCCTGGGCAACAAAGTGACACTTTGTCTCAAAAAAAAAAAAAAAAAAAAAGAATTAATCATCCCCAAAGAGAGATCTGGCCATTGCCCTCCGCTACTAGGTAGTTATCTTTGGGCCTCTGGAATGTACTATTGCCTGTTAGGAGTATCTTTGTTTACCTGAGGACTTTAATCACTGGACAGCCAACAATGTGATTTATGATGGAGGCTTTGGGATATACCATATAAGTTCCAAATTCTGGAGGAACTAGAGACTGAAGGTATTAACCCAAACAACCAGTAAGGCCTTAAGACAAAAGGTCAGCCAACAGGGCAGTATGTGGTGATCAAGCCCCACAAAAACTCTAGATAACAAAGACTTCCCTGGTTGGCCAATACTCAACATCAATGTGTACTGTCCCACAACAATGCTGGGTATTTGGAACCCTCCCTGACTCTGCCCTATCCATGCCTTCCTTCTGCTGGTTCTAGTTTGTATCCTTTCTCTATAACAAATATGATTGTGTAGTAAGTTCTGAGTATTTCTAGTGAATTATCATACCCAAAAGTGGTTGCAGGGATCCCCAAATTTGTAGGCTGTTGGTCTGAAATGAGTGGTCCTGAAGACTCCCGAACTTGTGGCTGATGTCTGAAGTGAGGACAGTCTTATGGAAGACTATGCACTCTTTGACTGTATGGTCTGCCAAATTCCTTGCAGAATAGAAGAACACTCTGGCAGTCTGATAAAAGCAGACTTGAACTGTATCCTCTCCCCAAATGCGTATGTTTAAATCCTAGCCACCACTACCTCAAAATGTGACCTTATTTGAAAACAGAGTCAGTGTAGATGTATTAGTTAAGATGAGGTCATACTGAAGTATGGTGGGCCACTAATCCCATAGGACTGATGTCCCTATTAAAAAAGGAATCTTAGACACGGAGACATACACAAAGGAAGAATGCCATGTGAAGATTGGAGGTTATGCTGCCATAAGCCGAGGAATTACAAAAAGCTAGGAGAAAGGCCTGGAACAGATCGTTCTCTATTGCCTTCAGAGGGAGCATGGTCCCACTAACACCTTGATCTCAAACTTCTAGCCTCCAGAACTGTGAGACAGTAAATTTCTGTTGTTTAAGTCACTCCATTTATGGTACTTTATTAAGGTAGCCCTAGCAAAGTAAAACACACACTATTACATAATGTTACAGATAAGCAATTATATGTAAATAGATATCAAAACATTAAAAAGACAATCTTGTGATAATATATATGTCTCTTTATTAATACCTAACTAGCAAGTTCTTGCAATGATGTACATAAACAGTATTTTAGATATCTACAACCACCACAGAATACTTTAAAACCCTTGCCATTTCTACTGGTGGCAAAGTCCCAGGCATTGCCGATCACACTAGCTTATTCCCTACATTCATAATGGAAGAAAATACTAAATTTTAGGTAAAGGTTAGAGAAATTGAATATGTATCTTTTTCCCTCTAAGTCACATACTCTGAATTCTATCCAGTAATATCTGGTTAAGAAACTCTGCTTTAGAATTACTAATCTGTTCTTAATACTAATAAATATATAAGTGAATATTTTGAATATATAAGTGTATTCTCATGTTTCAGTGAGGTTTTTCTCCTATACTCTCAAGAAACTTTCAAGCTTTCCATTATATAAAAGCAATAATATAATTTTTTTCTCTTTCCCAAGTCTATAGGTGATTAATGTTTAATTTAAGGCCTTTGGTGAAAGAACATGTAACTCTGATCTTCATAACTGAGTCAGAAATAAAGTATTAATACAATCTTTGAGAGATTATGTATATACTAGTAACTAAAAGGTCTTACCCCTGACTTCTGGGGTCTTCCCACTGTGTAATTCGAGTGTTGTGGTTGACAAAATATACTCTGCCATTGCTGTCTGTTCTCTTCTCTTAAAAAAAAAAAAAAAAGCAAAGTATTAGCATAGTCTTCCTCAAAATAAAACAAAATGATCTCAGTTCACCTATTTCTCATTACATTGTTGATTTTGTAGTTTTTAAGTCACAGCTTTAAAAGGTTTAATTTAATAGCAAATTTGTTCCCCATGTATACAGGTTCTATATATATACTGCTGATATCAACATTTCTTGGAAGAGGCTGTGAAAAACAGAACATTTCAAAGGTAGACACACTTGCAAACTGAAGGCTCATCTACTTAATGATAGTACAAAGTACCATGGCTATAAAACTGATTTCTTACTTTGTTGAAAAATCACATGATAAACAGTACTGAAATTACTGAACATCAAATTTGAATGCACGTCAGAACACTTTGACTTGATGAATAGTAAAACCAGAATGAACAGTAAAACCAGAAACTTCTTGTTCTTCTATGTATTCTTTCATAGCAACTATGAAAATGACAAAATACACTTGATGGGTAAAACCAACTATACAAAGCCCCAATAGACTACATTGTTGAACCAAAACCATTCTTGGTTCTCCAGCCTCTATAGTATGCAAGTGTTAAAATTCTCCATTGACCAGCAGTGCTCAGTGGCATATGAGCCTGTAATCCCTGCTAATTTGGAGGCTGACAAGGATCACTTGAGGCCAGGAGTTCAAGGCTATTGTGCATTATGATCACATATCTGTGAATAGTCACTGCACTATAGCCAGCGAAACATAGTGAGATCCTTGCCTCTTAAAAAAGAAATTATTCACTGTCAGCTTATAAGGTGGTAATGTCTAGTCCTAGCATATAAAAGTCTGAAAAAGTGACAAAGTTAAACTTTTCCATGTACATATGGTGTCAAAAAAATAATGCTGTCAATCTCAGAATGAAAACACTGGCAATAAACCGGGATTCTATTTCCAGGGTCAATCCTGAGGGTATGTCAGGTGGGTCTCCTCATCTGATACAGTAACCAGCATTGTCACTGGTTCTACAAATAAGGTATATGCCCCAAAGGCAGAAAGCCATAAAGCAGTGTTCAGACTGAGTAGTACGATACTCATTCAGCAAGAGGGTACCACTTCAATTTCAGGAGTGGAAAACTTAAAAATAAGCAGACTGTACAACAGCAGGGCAAGAAGCTGATAACCTGGATAAGCTGGTTCTTTAGAAGCAGTATTTTAGCAAAATGTTGTGTTGTTAGCTCAAGTAAAAATGAGAAAGATCTGGATAATGTGGAAAATGGTAAATACAGAAGGGAAGCTTGCAGGAAAAGTTTTTCTAATAAAGGCCACATAGCCTACAATTCAGGTTTCTATGAGCAAGAGGCAATTTTTCCTACAGCTGCTCCAGGGAAAGAATAAAATGGTCTGTTTCTGACCATGACCATAAAGCAGGTCATAGTTTTTCTGCAATAAAGTTAAGAGGATAAATAATGACCTTCAGATATATTCTTTTAGTGCACCAATTTCTCCTTCTGTAACACAGATATACAACTCTAGAAATAAAGCTGGGAAACCATCCATGTCTGGGAATGCAATCTGACAGGTCAGGTTTAATATGCCTCATAAGGGTAAAATCCTCTCTTCTAAAGTACTTCAGACCAACTATTCACTGACCACTCTGAGGCTCTACTAGAGCCAGCGAATTCCTTACCTTCAGACTGCCAGGCTTTGGTGAAAACAGAAATTCACAACTTTCATATGTCCTCCTTTTATTATAAGCTAATAACAGTAACAGTTATAAGTGTAGCCTGATATACTTTTTACTTTTTTTTTTAAATTGTACAAAGTATTTTAACAAAAAAAGTTTGTTTTCCAAAGACACTGGTATTTAATTATTATTCTCACTCCACAAGACTCACATGAAAATAAAACACTTCTAATAGGAAAGGAGAAAAAAATCAAATGAAAAGAAAGAAAAGAAAAGTTCAAATTCACAGCATCTGAATTACTTCTGGACTCTCTTTCTGGTTCTTGAATGGGTTTGTGTGGCCTCCTCTGTCTGTGTATTTGAGCATTCCATATGTTCAACACTAGATTCTGTGCTTTCTTCAATTTCTTCCTTTTGCTTCTTTGTTGCTGTTTTTGCTTTCAAACCTCCATTCTTCACAACACTGAGGTCCAGTTTGCCATCACCCTTACTTCCTATAGTTTTTAGTCCTTGCAGAAGAATGACTCGTAAATTTTGATAAATAGGTTTTTCAGTATAGCCCAGTAATTTCACTGTTTCCATGTATTTAGCTATGTCACCTGGTTTGTTTTTCTCAGAAAACATTTGTCCATCAAACCTGCAATATTTTATCTATATCTAATTTTGGAATCTCTAACATATTTAGGATCTTTCAAATTATCCTCCCAAGGAAGATGGCCAGTCAGCCACTGGATCATGCAATAACCAAGTATTTCCAAATCACCATGTCTTGATGGGGCCACGCCAATTATGTGCATCGATGCTAGTGAATTCAATGGTGCCATCATGACACCTTTTGGGGTCTTCTTTGTATTCTTTATGAACTCCTTCTGAGCAGTACCGATAAACAAGGCCATAATCTACCAACTACATCTGGGTCAGGATTCTTGTAGCTCAGAAGACTTGAGGCCTTGATATCTCCATGTACATACTCATGCTCGTGAATATATTCGAGAAAATCCAGAATTTTTTTTTTTTTTTTGAGACAGAGTCTCACTCTGTTGCCCAGGCTAGAGTGCCATGGCGTCAGTCTAGCTCACGGCAACCTCAAACTCCTGGGCTCAAGCGATCCTTCTGCCTCAGCCTTATGAGTAGCTGGGACTACAGGCATGCGTCACCATGCCCGGCTAATTTTTTCTATATATTTTTAGTTGGCCGATTAATTTCTTTCTATTTATAGTAGAGATGGGGTCTTGCTCTTGCTCAGGCTGGTTTCGAACTCCTGACCTTGAGTGATCCGCCCGCCTCAGCCTCCTAGAGTGCAAAGATTACAGGCGTGAGCCACCACGCCCAGCCTGCGAATTCTTAAGCTTAGCTGCAAGACAGTTTTCCGAGAAAACTTTTTGGCATTTGCTTCATATATTTTCTGAAGGTCACTCCCAAAGTGATCCATTATCATAAACCTGTAACTTTTTCCATTTTTATCATGTAGACCAGACCCCCAATACTTAGAACACCCAGGTATGTCAGTTTATGGGTATGAATCCAGTTTTGTATTTGCTCTGGTTTAGCAGCTCGCTGGTAGAACTTTAATTCAGTAAAAAGAGGTCCATTGTCACTGGGTTCCACTTTTACAACACAGGGTGCGTCACTGCCAACTGATTTTGAAGAATTTATATCAGCAAGATATATACAGCCAAAGCCACCTTGGCCAATGGGTAATCCCACTTTCCATTCCTTTTTTGCCATGTCAGTTACTATCTCCCCAACTGCAAATTGTTCTGCAAGATGTCTCTTTGCAGGGCACTGTCTTCCAGTTTGAGCTGCTTTTACATGAGGCATTTTCACCAGAGCCGCAGGCTGGACGCTTTCTGCCCAGTGCGAACTTCCCACTGCTTTTGCCGACTCCCACTTTTTACCTTTTTGATTCACAGACTTCTATATTTTGAGGATAATGCCTTAATGAAAGAGCGATGTGATTTCTCAAAGAAAGGATTATACAGCCAGTATTATTTATTAGCCAGATTTATGTAATCTTGACAAGTCAATTGTTTTCTTCATTACTCAGTAATGTTAGAGCAATTAATCTTGGTACAAATGTTTCCTGACAAGACTATGTAGAAATAACACTTTCTGAGTTTACCACAGTATTATGAAATGTCTTCAGTTCTTTGAGATAAAACTCTACCTGGTCCCATAATTCACTTTATTTTGCTGTTCTCCATTTTCTATATTCTCTTTTGCTTCCATGCAAAACTGTTTCTATATTGCCATCTTTATTCTGGCACCTGGCCACAGTGCTATGACCATTATATAACACCATAAAACAGAACCTGGTAGGGCAGGTCCATTTTAAAGTCTATTAAAAAAATTTTAATAACTAACGTACCAAATACACTCAATAACAAAGCGCACTCACATGCTCCATGATGTAGGGCACGAAGTCGCCACTCTCACATGTTCTCCTTTTACTGTTCTATCAGATAATGCCAACTTACCCAAACTCTGAACTGTGTTTTAGAAAAACCAATGTGATCACAATTTGCTAATCTTTTTATTCTGAAATGATTATTACTCACAGGATACTGCAAAAATTGTGCAGAGTTTCAGTACCCTTCAACTAGTTTCCTCCAAAGATAACATCTTAAATAGCTACAGGACAATATTGAAACCAAGAAATGACATTGGTGCATTACTGTTAACTGCATACCTTTTTACTCCACTTTATAATGTAAAACTGAACCAATTTATGTGAATATATGCTTCTATGCACTTTTGTGCCATGCACAGATTCATATGATCACCACAACAATCAAGATATAGAACTGTTCCATCATCACATAAAAACCCCCTTATTTTACCTTTTGTATATGCACCCACCTCCCACCTACCCTGTCTCCTGACAATTACTAATCTGTTCTGCATCTCTAGTTTTATCCTTTTAAGAATGTTATATAAACTGAATCATACAGTATGTAATCTTTTGAGACTGATTTTTTTCAGCAAGTATAATGCCCTTGAGGTCCACTGAGATTGTTGTATCAATAGTTTATTCCCTTTTTATTGCTGAGTGATCAATATTTTTAAACTTCTGAAGAATAAAATAATTCTAAATTCCAACAAAAGTGTTTTGTAATAAAACAATCAATGTAGAATGTTTGAGGAGTCTAATGCCTACGTGGCACTCTAAATTAAACTGATATACCCAAAAAACTTCCCAGATATTCACTCAACCATAGGCAAAGTACCATCTATAAACATTTGATTTTCAAATGACAAAATTAAAAAATAAATAAATTTCAAAAACACAGACAAAAAACTGACAGAAAAGAATTCAATGAAAAATCTCATGTGACTTACCCCATCCAGGTGGCAAAGGACCAAGAGGATCAAATTCTTTATTTTGTGATGTAGTAAACAAATCTTGATTCTAAAAAGAATCAAAAAGTGGTGAAATGATGAACAACTTAAGCAGGTTATTTGAGAGCGAGCTTGAGTTCTGATTTGCCTTCTCTGGCCATGTACAACATAACACATCTAACAGAGTTCACATTTTAGGGAAGCATAACACGGTTATAGATAAATGCCAATATACTTTAGTTTGGTGAACTTAAAAAAAAACTTTACAAACATTATCTAACATTTAAAATTATTTAAAATTTATTACAGGACGGGCGAAGTGGCTCACACCTGTAATTCTAGCACTCTGGGAGGCCGAGGCGGGAAGATTGCTCAAGGTCAGGAGTTCGAAACCAGCCTGAGCAAGAGTGAGACCTCGTCTCTACTAAAAATAGAAATTAATTGGCCAACTAAAAATATATATAGAAAATATTAGCCGGGCATGGTGGCACATGCCTGTAGTCCCAGCTACTTGGGAAGCTGAGGCTGAAGGATTACTTGAGCACAGGAGTTTGAGGTTGCTGTGAGCTAGGCTGACATGACGGCACTCTAGCCCAGGCAACAGAGTGGGACTCTGTCTCAAAAAAAAAAAAAGAAAAAAATAATTATTACAAATGCATAATCCTTACCCCCAAAATGAGCATTTTTTTCCTTTTTACTACAAATTGTACTATATAAATAATATAAAAATTAGAAAATATATAACCCCCCATCATTTATAATACCAGTACCAAAGCCATCAGATAGCTGAGAAAAATCTTGCAGGTATAACTTGAAAACAGAAGATCACATAGAGAACATGGAATATACAAAGAATTATGAGAAGAGAGTGATGGGAGCGGGAAGAGCAATCTGTCAGATGCTCAGTTACAGGTTAACCTGTAACTGCCTTGGCCTCCCAGAGTGCTAGGATTACAGGTGTGAGCCACTGCGCCCAGCCTTCCCCATTCCCCATTCTTTTTGCTGAAGCAAAAAAATCAAACATCATTTCACGCCTATATATTTTAGCAAACCTTTCTAAAATCTGTGGACGCTTTTTTACATAATCACAATCTCATTATTGCACCTTGCAAAGAATCAATGTTAATTTTGTTATCATTGAATACCTCATTAAATGCCAATTGCTTATTTGTTAAAATCAGGATACAAATAAAGTCCTCACATTGCATTTGGTTATATCTCTCTTTTTTTTATATTTATTTTTTTATTTCAGCATATTATAGGGGTACAAATATTACAGTTATGTATATTGCCCATGCCCCCCTCCCCCCTCGAGGCAGAGCCCCAAGCATGACCATCCCCCATACGTGGTTATATCTCTTAAGTCTCAATCTAGAGTGGCTCCCCCACTGTCTCTTTTTGTTTCTTTCCCCCCCCCCATGTCACTGATCTATTGAATTACAGGTTAACTGATTGAGTTTTAAAGGATATGAGAGATATTTCATTTCTGATTTAACAGCTCTTAGAGGACAGAGCTGTCTATTCATTCCACGAATATTTGCTGAGCACCCACTATATCCCAGGATCAGGGATTTCATTCCTTCCTTTTTCTGGTGGTTTTTAAGGGAAGCAGATACAGACTCAAATGCCTTCAGGGTCCACGTAGGTAAGAAAAATAAGGCACTGGGGGGAAAACTGCACAGGGCTTGCCTGGTCTAAAAGAGGCAGTAGGTACAGACACACCTTGATTTGTTGCTCTTTGCTTGATTGTACTCCACAGATACCATGTTTTTTACAAACTTAAGGTTTGTGGCAACTCTGCATTGAGCAAATCTGTTGGTGCTATTTTTCTAATAGCACGTGCTCACTTTGTGTCTTTATGTGACATTTTGGTAATACAATATTTTGAATCTTTTAATTATGATTATATTTGTTATAGTGATCTGTGATCAGTGATCTTTGAGGTTATCATTGTAATTGTTTTGGGGTGCCACAAACTTCACCCATATCAGGCAGTGAATTTTTTTTTATTACGGGCTGACACCCCACGTGAGCCCTCTGCACACAGCCCAACACCCGCCACCCGAGCCCTCTGCACACAGCCCCATAACTCCCCCCCAGGTGAGCCCTCTGCACATGGCCCCACAACCCCCCACGTGAGTCCTCTGCACATGGCCCCACAACCCCCCACGTGAGTCCTCTGCACACAGGCTGAAGCCCCCCAGGTGAGCCCTCTCAGGCAGCGAATTTAATTGGTAATTATTGTGTATGTTCTAATGGCTCCATGGACTAGCCATTCCCCATCTCTCCTTCTTCTCTGGCTTCCCTATTCCCTCCACAATATGGAAATTAGGCCAATTAATCACCCTAGAATGGCCTCTAAGTGCTAACTAAAGTGAAAGGAAGAGTAGCACCTCTCTCACTAAGATAGACTGAAAGCAAGGCCTCTTGTGCCAGTTAGTCAAGTTGTAAATACAAAGGAAAAGTTCTTGAAGGAAATTAAAAGTGCTATTCCAGTGAATACATGAATGATAAGAAAGCAAAACAGACTTATTGTTTATATGGAGAAAATGTGAGTGGTCTGGGTGAAAGATCAAACCAGCCACAACATTCCCTTAAGCCAAAGCCTAACCCAGAGCAAGGTCCTAACTCTTTAATTCTATGAAAGCTGAGAGAGGAAGCTGCAGAAGAAAAGTTGGAAACTAGCAGAGGTTGATTCATGAAGTTTAAAGAAAAAAAGCTGTCTCATAACATATTAAATAAAAGTGCAAGGTAAAACAGCAAGTTCTGATGGAGAAGCTGCAGCAAGTTATCCAGAAGATCTAGTAAGATAATGGATGAAGGTGATACACTAAACAACAGATATTCAATGTAGATGAAATAGCCTTTTATTGGGATAAAGTGCCTCTAGGACTTTCATAGCTAGAGAGGAGAATTAAAAAAGATAAAAAAATTAAAAAATTTAAAAAAAAAAAAAAAAAAGAAGATAGAGCTGTCAAGAACTGGCCTTGCTCCTCCTGATAGATACAATTATGAAAAGGAGTGAAAGCAGGGAGGACAGCGGGAAATACTATCAAAATACAAAAGGTTTGAGCCCAAGTTCTATATAATGGTCTGAAAAGTCTGGCATATGACAAATTGTATTGACAATTCTTTGTGATCCAAACCTAACTTAGTCACTGGCTCTCCCCAGACAGATAAACTGGGGACATGCACACAGTAAAGCCATGGGCCAGGAAGAGCCATTATACAGTGTTACATCATCAACCATATCCATTTTGAGATTAAAAATGCTGGGTGTATGAGTCTACTGCCCTGTAACAAGGGTCAGTACAACAGTGGTGGACAAAGACTCCTTTATATACCCAATAAACAGACTATTCCTCAGCAACATCCTGTTACCCCACCATTTTTTAAGTAGATGGTATTAAGAATGTTAAAAAAAATTCAGTTCAGTTCACATCTTTGGCTATGTTAAGAGTAACTAAAATAGGTCGTTCAAATTCTATATAATTTAGAACCACTCTATAACAAAGAAAAAGTAAGAATTTCAGAAAATGGGTCAGATTATTTTGGACGGTGAGGGGGGTAAAAAAAAGAACATGGATAATGACATAAAAGCTGTAATTCAAAAAAATTCCAAAGACCCTGAATACTAAATTGATCAAGTTTATAAGAATCAATACATACAGTAGGTACCCCAGAAATTTGCTGAATCTGTCTTCAAAAAGAATGTTTTGAAAGATTATGTACTGCAAAAATGAGATAAAGGGCACATTTACAGTTGTGAATATGAAGGAGAAAAGAAATGAGAACATTTCTAAGCATCTAGTATGCGCCAAACATATTAGAAAATTTTACAGAATCCTCAGGAAAAAAAAAACCCTCTGAGGCAATTTTCTATCTGTATGTATCTCTATATATATATTTTTACAGATAAAGTAGATCAGTCTTGATGAGGTTAAATAACTTGCTCAAAAGCATATAGAAAAAGTAACTGTGGAACCAGGATTTGAACTCAGATATGTCTGACTCCAAAGCCCATGCTCTATCCACTGGACACTCATGTGGAAACTAGTTTTTAAAAAGGCAGGCAAGCTAGGCTTTCAAACCTATAAGAAATTTGGCCAGGTATACCAAGGGTGATTATAATTTACAAAGAAAGGAAGAAGTAAAATAGCACAGAAAAAAACGAAAAAAAGGTAAAGGTAGATTAGGGACAAAAATTAATTTCACCTCTTCAATGACCAGGAAGTAGAATATAGTAACTTCTTTCCAGAGAAATCGGTAGGAAAAATTGTTATATGAAAGAAAGTATCTTAATCATATCCAGGGAGTAAAGGGAAGGCTGCTGATATAAAGGTGAATTTGTCCACATCAGTGAGTGATAACTACTATGATGACGAGGTATAAAAAAATACCAATATGGAGAAAAGGGGAAAAGGTAATGTCTAGTGAAGACAGGAATATGAAAGGGATAGTTTTAGTCTGATGGATTCTAATAGGGCTAACAGTGACTCAGTTGATGGAAAGAGATGGCGATGGAGAGGGTCAGCTTTTCTTGAGCTCTGGGAAAATTGGTTTTCTTTTGTTTAAGTTCTTCTTTTTTTTTTTTTTTTAATTTTTTTTGAGACCGGGTCTCACTCTTGCTCAGGTTGGTCTTGAACTCCTGAGCTCAAGCAATCCTCCTGCCTCGCGGCCTTTCAGAGTGCTAGGATTACAGGCATGTGCCACCATGCCTGGCTTATGTTTATATTCTATGTGTCACTCAAATCCATCTTGTAGAATAGAATCGAATTTCTCAAAGTACTATTTTTCTTTCATTAGAGAAAAGATCCATGATACCTCATGATTTGAGAGATTATAAAATTCCTAGCACTTGGCCGAGCACTGTGGCTTGTACCTATAATCCCAGCACTTTGGGAGGCTGATACAGGAGGCTAGCTTGAGTCCAGGATTTCGAGATTGGCCTCAGCAATATAGTGAGATGCCATCTCTAAAAAGAATTTTTTTTAAATTAGCCAGGAATGGTGGCACATGCCTGTAGTCCTAACAACTTGGGAGGCTGAGATAGGAGGATCGCTTTAGCCCATGAGTTTGAGGTTACAGCAAGCTATGATCAAACCACTGCTCTCCAACCTGGGTGAAAAAGTGAGACCCTGTCTCTTAAAACAAAACAAAAACCTAGCACCAAAGATTTCACAGCAAATAAAGCATTAATATATTTTGGTGTACTTATCACTATTACTGCAATATTACTCTAAAGGAAAATAAATAAAATTTAAACCATTTGTTTCCAGAAAGGAAATGTTTTTATACCAAAGGTATTATAATATAGTTCTGAAGCCAGAATAATATGTTTAGAATAATCCCCAGAAGGAATCAAATTTCTTCAGTCTCACAGAGTACCAAATAACTTATTAGGTAAGCTTTACATTCATTCATTTATTCATTCATTTTTGAGACAAGGTCTTGCTCCATCACCCAGGCTGGAGTGCAGTGGTGTGATCATAACTCACGGTAGCCTCGAACTTCTGGGCTCAAGCAATCCTCCTATTTCAGCTTCCCAAGTAGCTAGGACTATAGGCATACACCACCGCGCCTGGCTAATTTTTTAATAGAGATGGGGTCTACATTGCCCAGGCTGGTTTCGAACTCCTGGCCATAAGCGATCCTCTCGCCTCAGCCTCCTAAAATGCTGGAATTACAGGCATGAGCCACCGTGCCTAGCAAAGCTTTACCTTCAAATGTTAAAAAGTGATTCATCTCTATCATCAGTTCTGTACAATCACTTAAGAGCCAAGTGCTCTGAGATCCAAGTTTTCAAATGGTTCTGGTAAGTTAAGACAGTACTAAATTTAGGATTGTTTTAATTCTTTTTAAACTGTTTGGGTTTATTTTTACTATTCTTTTGTTCATGAATTTTAAGTTGCCCTAACTTCTCTTTTGTTTATTTTTTACATTAAAAAGAAAAGGAAGTTGGACTTTAGGAAACTAGAAAAAGGAAAGAATAGATCACATACACAGAATACTCCAGACAAGGTCTAAAAATACTTATTACCAGCAACAACTGGATTGCCATCCTATTTATATCTTCTTTTTAGTGCTTTACATGACATACGTAGGGAAGGGTTAAAAACTGAATACTCTTATTAGTTTATTATACAACAGGCTACTCACCCCATAAATGAATCTCTGGTTAAACTGCTGCATTGCTCCTTGAAGTTGACTACGTTGTAGCTGCCACTGTTCATAGTTCCGGACAGATTCCAGCGTTGGCCTCTGCCATGTTGTTGTTCTTGTGAAATGGTCAACATAATAAATACGTCCCATGTTGTCAACCCGCCGTTCCCAGCTAAATCAGAACAAAAACAAGCTAATTCAACAAATACTTGTGAAACAGATATAAGATTTTACCTTGAGAAACTACTTTTGATTTATCTGAAGTCTTTATTTTTTTAAATGGTCTATAAGTGAACTTAAGAGGGAGGTACTAAAAATGTGTTTCTTGAAAGTTAAGATGTATTGGTCAGGCCCTTAAAATGCAATGTATAGTCAGTAAATGAGTCTCAAGCAGTCATTAAGAAAAACGTTTTCAGTTTCTTTCCAATGTTCTTTTTACTGTTGCAATCTTATTAGGGACACAAATTGTATATATAGCTTTTCACAGATATCAAAAAGCACTTTTTCAAAAGAATACAACTACTTTCTTATTTATCATTTTAAATGGGTGTAAAATATTTAATTAAGTAAATGTTGATACAATAACTCGGTCATTTCTACATGGTTTGCTTAGGGTTATTTCCAATATTCTGATATTGTAAATAGTAAAATAATAAGTATGCTTAATACAGTAAACTTTTCTTCTTCCTTTGAATTATTTTAGGATAAATTTTCTGGAGAGGATTACTAAGGGTATATACATTATTACGGAGATATACAGATAGATATACGTGCTTTCTTTAAGAGGTGTAACTAATTTACACTACCACTAGCAATTTATGAGATAAAGTTCCTTACAAACACTTGATTTTTTCTTCCTTTTTTTTTTGGTGGCAATAGTGGGGATAGAACCCAGGTTCGACACGTGATATTATCTGCTAATTTAATAAGTAAAACAGTACCTTTTACGTGTATATTTCTGTAAGATCATTAGCAAGGATATATATTTTTCCATGTTTGTTACTTTCCTCCGGACTAAAAAATAATTTTTCTTCCAATTATTTTATATAGTGTGAACATTAAATGCTTAACCCCATGTACTAATATTTACTTCAGTTCCCTAACTATTTTACGATGACTTCACTATTAAAGTTTTTTTACGTACTAAGAACTTTATCTTCATATATATGATAGGGGCTATGACTCTTATTCAGTTAAATAATTTGAAGAAATTATTTCTTGAAGAAATTAATCCTAAAACTCTATAACTCTGAGCCAGGTAAATAGTTCAGAAAGGAAAATTTGAAGAACAAGATCTATGGAATCTTTAGGTCAGAAATGAGTGAAAACAAGATTCATTCATCATGCTCTCAATTAATTCTCTTTGGCTTTCTTCTTTCTAGTTTATACCTACCACCAGACAAAGTAGATAGAAAAAGGACAGGAAGAGGGAAAACAGAAATGTAGGCAATATTGTGTACACATATAACCCACAATTCTGAATAAACAAAATTTGTTCTTTTTTAATTCAGATACTTACCCAGGAGGCAGAGGTTCTGGTCTATCCCACGTTGTTCTTTTTTCAACATGATCTACATAGTAAACTCGCCCATGCTGGTCCACTCTCTGCTCCCAACTTAAACACAAAATTTAAAAGGCTGGTAGGGTATTTGTGTGAGTAGCTTGGCTTTTTAATTCTGTGTTAGCCTTTTTACCTTAAATGACCACATTATAGAACTGAGGCTAACAAGCATAGCAGTTTATAAAGAAGATATCAAAAGAATTTAGGAATAAAGTTAAGAAATGTCATCATCTTTTGAGGGTGGCACATAGTTAATGAGATTTCTTCCATACAAGTATCTGCTCTAAGAAACAAACTGTATTTCTAAAGACAAATTGTATTTCTAAAGGTTGATTCATCTAGGAGACCAAAGTCACTCTCAATCTGATCAGGGTATTTGCAGGACTTACATAGAAAAGAATACTATAATTAATATTATGAAAGCTGAACAAAGACTGAAGGGCAATAGTTTGTTTGGGTGCTAGAAAAACTGAAATAAAAGAAGGGAGAAGTCTAAGGATTGGTCAATCTGAGTATTCTAGCCTCTTCAGTAAAGTTAGCCCCAAAGTGAAGAAGATAGTAGTAAACCATCATAGCTTGGAAATAGCAGTGACTTCTAAGAGCACTCACCTTCTTTTTGCCAATCCCTTCCACAAACAACCTTCTAGTTTGGCTTCTCATGTAGGCTTACCAAAATGAAAATGGCCTAACTACCAATACAAGTAATCTGTGTAATAATTAAAATTCTTATCATAAGTCTATTAACTTACCAGCCAATTAATTTTGATTAGCATTCTTGGCTCCGGATTAATTTGAATGCCACAATGTCTATATGTATAAAATTATACTTAACAATATTATTAATCTTAAAAATAAGCAGAGATTAAAATGGGATTATGAGTACTACTTTTCTCGGTTTTCTAAATAATCTATTACTTTGTTATAAATCATTTTATGACCCAAAAAATTTGATTTTAAAAAGAAATTCCCCCCTCAAAAAACAAAAGCAATCTAAATTAGGTGATTATTTTGACTTGGCCTTGGTTAGTGCTTTCAGAGTCCTTTAATAAAAAAGTATATTCTTCCACTTTGCCCTAGAAATGAAGGGGAGATTTCAAATATGGTAAAGCTTTGTTGACTTCAGATCCTAGAAAATTAGTAACAATGGCTTGAAGACAGTTTGTGAAAGAATGGAATTTAGTATTATTTTCCTGAATATATGCAGAAAGGTAAAGAAAACAAATGTTAATCAAAAAAGTTACTCACCCAGGCGGTAGGGGAGCTTGAGTTACAGGATTTAATGGCCTAGGGCCTGAGCCTCCAGATATAGTAAGAGGAATTATTAATCCAGATGTTGCTCCTTCCGATGTATTTGTATTTGTTGGTGGTAGAGAGCCAGTACTAGATCCATCACTTTCAGAAGTGGCAGATGGTGAACCATTGACAGATGCTAAAAAAGATGTGAGGAAAATGGGAAAAGAATCTTTTATTTTCTGAAATCTAATTTCAAGATAGCATTTTAACTTTATAAAATAAGGCAGGTGACAAATATAAAATTTAAGATGTGTACACACAGGTGAAAATTACTTAAAATAAATAATGGGAAATAGTCAATGTTCTCACCTAGGTCCTGTCTACCCCTATGTTTCATTATTAATTACAAAGCATATACAGATTTGCTGATTTACTGATGTCACAGGAATAAAAACTTTTAGAAAGGAAAGCACTAGTATTCCTTGGTATTGTTTAAGTTCATTCAGTAATTTTCCAAATCCTTAAAACTATTTTCCTATGAGATCCTGCATATTAGAGACCAATTTTTGATTCTGCTTTTAATATGGAAGATCTGGCTGATAAGTAATAATATTCTTACACTTAGTTATTGATCACTTATTACATCTTTAAGAAATACTTGTTGACAAAACAATTCCTAGAGGAAGTCAACAATATTATAACAAAGAGGTATATAATCTTAAACACTTGGAATACATTGTTAACAAAATTATCTATAGAGGAAGGGGAAGATGTATAATTATTAATAAATACAAACTCATTTAATGAAATGATTTGTGGACACCAATTTGCTTTTCTAATATTTGGTTTAATTACTTTGGTTTAATTACATTCTCTACCCACCTACAATAAAAAGATTAAAGATTTGTTCTGGCTAATTAGAAAAATGGATACTCTACCTAAGATGTTCACATTTTTATGAAATAAAATATGCTCATTTGTTGTGTAATTTTAGCTTTAAAATCTGGATTACTTAGCATTGTTGGGTTATTTGCCATTTACTTATTGTCTTTTTGAAGAATATACTGAGAATAAGCAACCAAATCCCTGACTATATGACGTGCTATGTCACACAGTTACAAACCATGCAAGAAAGCTTCAATGTTATCTGTACTGTCTATACTTTATATAATGCTCATGTGATTTTCACTCTCAATAGAGCACTGCCTCAGTAACTTCACACTGGAAAGAAAATTTAGGGGAAAGGAATTTCTTGGTTACTTACAGAAAAATTATTCATGGCCAAAATCTCAAATGTAAAAATACAGCCAGAAAACTGATCTGAAAGGATCTCCTGCCGGGCGCAGTGGCTCACGCCTGTAATCCTAGCACTCTGGGAGGCCGAGGTGG
>VBSM01001118.1:32965317-32980399 GCA_008086735.1 Cheirogaleus medius | reverse complement strand
AAAAAAAAAAAAAAAAAAAAAAGGATCTCCTGACATTTACCTGAGGATCAATTCCCAAACAGAACATTATTTACAATCACAGTATTAAGGGCTGGAATACACACCTGGTCTACGTGGGGTGGGTGGAGGTGGTCGTGAAGGTCTTGGAGGCCTTGAAGGTTTAAAACCGCCATTTGAGAGTGATGGAGAATTATTTCCATCGAGCCTCCTACTTTCACCAGCTCCTACATCCTCAGGGTCATCTGAGCCATTTGTGTTCACTCTGGGTAAGAAAGACGGAAAAAGAAGTGGAGGAGAAAATTAATGAATGCTCTTTGAATTTAAGGAAAAAACCAGCAGGAAGACAAAGACTTTAGTTTTAGTAGCTTGAAAAAAAGCTTCCTAAATGTTAGGCCAGCCTTATCAAATACTTGAAGAGCCCTTTGATAGAATCCTATATAAAACTCCCAGAGCCTATCCAAATAGAGTGAAGGGTTGCCAAAAGACACAGAAACACTTGGGACCATTCAAAACTACTACGTATGCTGGTTCATATTTCAAGTCAGTCTTCAGAAGGCCCTGTATAAGCAGGAACAAAGTCAAGTTCTCAAAATCCCAATGCCCTAGAAAGAGTACTATTTTATCATAAACACAGATAACTACACCATCATTTCTTCATTTCCATTGGCTAGTAATACTTTAAGTTTGAAGTAGGGTTGGCTTTCCCACACCAGGATAATGAAGTATGCTTATTTCCCAGGGACTGGGCACCATCCCCATACCCCAGTAAAAAGGTATACAAAATGTTCAAAGTTAGTGATCTAGAGTAGAAGTGCCCACAGACCTTTTTTTTTTTTTTTTTTTAAGAGCTGTCCTTTCTTCAAATCAATGACATCATTTAGAGGGAAAGAGAAGGGGGAAAGACACTAATAGGAAATGTGACATTGAAAACTGCTACTACTACTGTCAGCTAAATATAGTTGATACCTTTTCCCACGGGGGATCTAGTCATGGATTAGAAACAAGAGCAAGAGTAGCCAATTTAGAGATGCCTCAGGTAAGGCTCTGATATCTACTACCCGAAAACCACTACACAGTGTTAACTAATACTTTTAGGACTTTCAGGAAAAGCTTGAATAAAATAAAATCTAACATATTCAAGAAATAGAGAGGCAGAACCATGTATCAAATTGTCTTTTTCCCCTCATAATACATGTACTGCTGTGTTTTTATCTTGTTTTTAATAAAAAATTGTATATATTTAAAGTATACAACATATTTTGATATACATAGTGAAATAATTACTGGAGTGAAGTTAATTAACATATCTATCTCCCCAAATATTTATATTTTAAAAATTATTTTCAAACTATGTTTCCCAGAAATCCTTTAGAGCTTTTGTACTCAAAGTGTTATCTTTGGACCAAAAGCATGGATAGCACATAGGAACTTGTCAGAAATGCACAATCTTGGAACCCATTCCAGACCTACTGTATCAGAACTAGCATTTTTAACAACATCCTCAGATTACATGTAGAGACTGTAAGGTATAACAATCAATGCTCTAGGGGTTCATCAAATGCTTATTTTGAATAAACGGAACGCCTCAGTAACTGGCAGTCAGCACCTAATTAGTGTTGACTGCCTGCAGGAAGGCGAAACCACCCAAGAATATGGTTTGAATGAAGGACATTCCATTTTGACACTGCTCCCCTTCCTCTACATGAGATCTCCAAACTCAATTTGAGACTCTGAGTATTGCCTCTTCATACCATTTTAAGAGATTACTTTGCTTGATGACTTGGGATACAGAAAAAAAAAAAAAAAAGATTACTAATTAGTTTGAAAGAAGGGTCTTGCTGCTTTTTAAATGACAGGTAACAATTGGTAGCAAGGACCAAAAGTGAGAAATTGAGGTTTCTAGGTCTGATTCTGCTACTGATGAGTTTACGTGACCAAAGAAAGTTACTTAATTTTTCTGTACCTCAAAATTCATTATTTTCACTACATGATTCCTAAAAACTTTACAGCTAGATTATTCATCCTAAATTGCACATCCAGTGATAGATAAGTTTTAGGGATATGCAACAGAGGAGGAACATTAAGGATGTGAGGTAAATCTGCCATGATAAAGGTGCAGAAGAAACTGGATTCCAAAAATGCTATGGTTTGTTGCTGAGGATTAAAATTTGGGGATTTTAACACCTATGCTATTCACCTTTCTAACATCTTATATATATATATATATAAAAGATGTATAAAAATATATATATATGTATATATATATATTTTTTTGAGACAGTCTTACTCCGTTGCCCAGGCTAGAGTGCCATGGCGTCAGCCTAGTTCACAGCAACCTCAAATTCCTGGGCTTAAGTGATCCTCCTGCCTCAGCCTCCCGAGTAGCTGGGACTACAGGCACATACCACCGTGCCCAGCTAATTTTTTCTATTGTTAGTTGTTTGGCTAATTTCTTTCTATTTTTATACTAGAGACGGGGTCTCGTTCTTGCTCAGGCTGGTCTCAAACTCCTGAGCTCAAGCAATCCTCCCGCCTCAGCCTCCCAGAGTGCTAGGATTACAGGCGTCAGCCACCATGCCCAGCCCCTTAAATTTCTTTGATACTTAAAATTGATCCTCTTCCTAGATCTTGAACTCTAAAATCCCTCCAAGTACAACTTCCTATTCATTCTACCTGCCTCCTACAGTATATTTTATTCAGTCTCATCATGACCTTCGACCTCCTCAATCTTCACAGTTCATCACCTCCCTTCAAGTCTCGCTTGGCCTTCATTATAGGCTACTTTCCCTAGTACTTTTATAATAATTCCTTCCTCCTTGCCCAACGGCCTTCCCTTCCCCAGCAATCCTTTCACTACAACTAATCCCTCCATCTACTTTTTCCACCACTGTTTTTGTGGCCAAAATGTAATACTGAAGAATGTTCCAGTTGAGAAGTCGGGTATATTTTAGCAGAGCAAATAAACTAGGTAAGGTAGCATATTAAAGAAGCAGACTGTTCTACAAAAGGTCCTGATAAATTTTCCACTGGGGCCAGTAAGGAAAAGTTCTGAGGTTTTCACTTCCCATGACTCACAATATAAAAAGTCTTTTCCCCCTTGTTTCCCCCCCCCCTTGTTTTTTATTTTTTCTGGAGATAGGGTCTCACTCTGTCACCTGGGCTAGAGTTCAGTGGCATCAGTGCAGATTACAGCTCACTGAAACCTTGAACTCCTGGGCTCAAGTGATCCTCCTGCCTCAGCCTCCCGAGTAGCTGGGACTACAGGTGCACACAACTACACCTGGATAATTTCTCTATTTTTAATAGAGACAAGGTCCTGCTATATTGTTCAGACTGCCCCCAACCACCCCTCCCCTTATTAAAAAGATGATATTACAGCTCAAGTCTCCTGAGAGACAGGGAATTAGAAATGACAGATGACAATGACAACCTAGTAGTGACACCATAGGTTCAATATTCATAGATTAATATACCGGTGTTAAAATTAACAGCAATAAAAAAATTAATAATTTGGTAGGAAAAAGAGTGCTTACTAGGTTCTATATGATCATACAGACCTAGGAAAAACAAAAAAATTAAAATTGTGCTTTTTCAGTCTGTATCTTTCTATATGGGCAGTATTCAACTTCTTAAAGCTGGATTATGTCAAAGAGACTGAGAGAAAATGGGCTATAGTTCATATTATTTAGCAACTTCAACTGGGCTATCTATACTGCTTGGAAATTCCTCTTCTCCAAAATGACAATTATCTGCTATCTCTCAACTTTCTACCTTACCTTAAAATTTCTTTGTGTCACTAACCATCTTCATTGTTTCTCATGTCTGAAAAAGTCTCTCTCTGCTTCTTCAAGGCTAATTTGTCTATGTGTCCTTGTTGCAGACTATATCTTCTAGGACCTTCCAATATTATTTAATGCCTTTCTTATATCTTCATCATATTCCTTCTAGATCCTTCCTCCCAAAATAAATAAAATCAAACCCCCAACCTAAAATGCTTCATCAATCCTAACTGCTCCTCAAACTGTTTTTTCTCATTCCCCTTTCCTTCATTTTTATATTTATGCAACTAATGAAGACAGTGCATTTTAATTTTTCAAAAAGACTTTCAAAGTGAAAAGGTAACTTCTAATCATAAAATAAAAATTACTTGCAATCCCACATCCTGAAAATAATTACCGCTAAAATATGGGAATATCTCTTGCCAGCCCTTTTTCACTGGGTATGACTGCAATCATACAATGTACAATGGTTTCGTACCAAGTGGATTTTTATTTGTTTTGTTACTCATTAATACTGGGCATTTCACCCAGATTATTCAAAAACATTTTGAATGAGTGTAAATCATATGGACATACCATAATGTAATCATTTTCTTTTTGCTGGTCTTTTTTTTTATATTAATATTTTTGATTTCCTTCAGATAGATTACCAAAATAGAATAGCTGGGCCAAAGCATGTAAATATTTTGAAGGCTGAAATACTGATTGCTAAATTGTTAAAAAAAAAAAAAAAAAAAAGTTGGGGGGGGCAAGAAATGAGCTATCAAAACATATATTTTTTAAAGGTCATAACTGATCTGTTCTTTTATCAGCTGGATATGAAAATGCCCATTTCACCATAAAATTTTAAAATCTTTGCCAAATTGGTAAATAAAAATGTTAATGCTGTTTTCTTTAATGAAGTTGAATAATATTTCATATAATTACAGGCCATTTGAGGTTTTTCATGAACTGTATATATGTTTTTTGTACATTTTTCTATTATTGGAGAATAGTTTTCCTCACTTGTAAGAGCACTTTACAATCTGAGGATACTCATCATCTATCATATTGGTTAAGTATTTCCTTTGTTTTTGTTTTTAAATATATGTTTTATATTTCTATATAATTAAATTTATTCAGCAATGAATTAACTATTTATATTTTTTTCTAAAGGTTTCATAGTTTCATTTTTTGAAATCAATTTAAAAACCAACTTGGAATCTACTCTGATCTTGGGATAAACTAAGGCACTGATTTTTCTTTTACAAACAGCCAGCTTTCCCCAGTTTATTAATCTAAGATCTCCTTTTCTTCTGCAGCATTGACAGTGTTAAATATCCCATCTTTTAAAACACATTTTTCTATTACCTTATTTCATACTGCTTTTGTAATCTTGTACTCCCACTTCTAACTTTCCCTTCTTTGGTTTGTCCTCTTCCTCTCATTTCCTAAATATAGGTCCCTATGGTTCTTTCTTGTCCTCCTTTTCCTTCTCCACAGATTTTCCCCTAAGAACTGAAATTCCATGATTTCAAAGTTATCTCTGAGAATGATTCCCAAATTAGAATCTCTACTGTTTGTCTCACTCCCATCCTCTGATATCGAATTATCATCTAAAAGCAGGAGATTTAGAGTAAGCCTCTCATCTTAAAAGGTCCTTCCTCACTCCTAAACTCTCCCTTTCCTCCTATGTTTTGGTTCTATGGGTGATACTGCTATCCTTCCCAGGCAATTTTACTTTTGACACTGTATATATGTTTTTCTTCCTGTGCCTTTTGACACTCAATATCTAAGTCCCACTGATCCCACGTTCATATTCTCCCTATACTTTTCCATAATCACTGACCCATTTCTAGTCTTTGTTACCTCTCAGTGGATTACTATATAACAACTTCCCACATAGGTCTTTCAACCTTCACTCACCACCATATAATGCAAACTATAACCACTAACAAAAATAACTTTTCCGGCCGGGCGCGGTGGCTCACAAGTGTAATCTTAGCACTCTGGGAGGCTGAGGCGGGTGGATCGCTCAAGGTCAGGAGTTTGAAACCAGCCTGTGCAAGAGTGAGACTCCGTCTCTACTAAAAATAGAAAGAAATTAATTGGCCAACTAAAAATATATAGAAAAAATTAGCCGGGCATGATGGTGCATGCCTGTAGTCCCAGCTACTTGGGAGGCTAAGGCAGAAGGACTGCTTGAGCCCAGGAGTTTGAGGTTGCTGCGAGCTAGGCTGACACCATGACACTCTAGCCCGGGCAACAGAGTGAGACTCTGCCTCAAAAAATAAATAAATAAATAACTTTTCCTATGGAGTTCTGACCATATCAATCCCCTATTCAAATATTTTAAAAGACATTCCTCCTCTCCATTAAAAAAAGAAAATCTATAAGCCTTTACTTGCAAGCCAAAACCTCCATCTGGCCCTAACCTATCTAATACTAAAAATAACTAACATTTACTGAGGATTAAACACTTACTTATATGGTATCCTCTCAACTTTAGGAGGCAGTAAAGCATGACAGTTATGAGCTCAGGCTCTGAAGGTAAGGCAGCTCCAGGTTCAACTGTGCCACTTACACCATTAACTCTGGAAAGTTTCTTTCCCTTTCTGAGCCTCAGTTTTTTCATCACCTATAAGAGTGACACAGTAATACCTGCCTCACATAAATGTTTAAGGATTAACTGAAAGAACAAGAGACATGCTCAGCATAGTACCTAGCACAAAAGAGGCAACAAATACTAACTGATTGAGTCTACTCTCGAATTCATCATCTGCCATTTCTCCCTTTCAATTACTGTATCTTCAGCCAAACATTGTGACTGGAGATTTCCTATGAAACACCCTGTGCTCTTCCCCACCTCCATGACTTTGTTCTTCTTCCTCTCACTTAGAATCCCTTCCTCCTTCCAATTCCCCAAAAATATGCATGTCCAAATTATAACTATATTTTAAGGTCACAAGTCAAATGTTATTTCTTCCATGAAGCCTTTACACGTTTTATTTTATATACTACTTTACATCTTTTAAAACAATCATGTATTATTTTATAATACTAAACATAAAGAAAAAAACTGTTTAAAAAGAAACAAGATTCAAACTAGCTCTGAAGTAAAATGGTTTAAGATTTAGATGGAGTGGTAATTCCATCAAGTTCTACAAGCTTGAACTTTAAAGAAACAGACTTTGTGATATAACTGAAAAGATATTCCATAATAGTTTGTTGTAATCTTGAGAAAATGTGTGTCTAACCATAGCGGTTCTCAAAGTATAGGCCTTGGTGTAACAGTATCACTATCACCTGAAAACTTGCTAGAAATGCAAATTTGAGCCACACCCCAGACCTTACCAATCAGAACGGTAGATGAGACTTGGTAATCTGTGTTTAACAAGTCCTTAGGATGATTCTGATGTATTCTACAGTTTGAGAATCATGGCCATACTAAAATAGCACTGGTAGTTAATTTTAGTTCCTTTAGTAAGTTTACGTTCTTTTAATGAGGTGTAAGGCTAAAACTGGAAATAGATTTGAAAACTAATTTGGTAATCTATACACAATACAGAATTGTCAGTGAAACCACCACCACCACCATTAGCTTTGAAAAGCAATTAGCACTCATTATGTGCTATGGCTTTGCTTCCTTCTTCTACAATCTTATAAACTTCTGCTTATTTCAACATACACATATACATCTGATCTACACATAAGCTCAGATGTTTATGGACAGGATACAGAATCCCAAAAAGCCAAGATGCTAGTAAAATAAAGTCATAAAAAATATTCAAATCAAAGAGTAACAATCGAGAAGGCACATATAACAAAAAGATCTTAGAACACTAGGCACCAATAATCTTGATACTTCATAAAAGTGACAGAAATATAAACTATCCAGACATACTATGGAGAAAGCAGATCGACAAAACTAATGTTTGAATTAGGATAAAAAGGTAAAATAACCTAAGGCTGTTTAGTAAACTTCCTAAATGATAACTATAGGGGGAGGAGAGGTGGACGCAAAACCTTTGTTCACTAGCTGTATGTTGCCCTGTCTTTTAGTTTTACAGTTATGAAATCTGCCAACAAAAGCAAATGGGAAAAAGGTAGTTACAGGCATGACTACTATACATTATTGTGTAGTAACATTTGACAGCTTACAAAGTGCTTTTCAAACCCACCATTTCAGAGGTGTGTGTGCCCTTTAATAAAAGTAAATGCATAAGAATTCGTGCTTAGCACAAAAGACACACTCAAAGATTTGTCAAGCAATCTCAGAAACCTGGAACATACTATTCCCCAAATTATTTATGACAGTGATTCACATGGGAAGATATATAGCACTGATTAAATAAATGTCATGAAGCAGGGGCTCTAGCATTGCCTTTGCAAGAAATTTATAGGTGTCCAGAATACAAATTTCATGATCGTATTGTAAGAAAGAGACTTTCAAAAAACAAACATGCAACAACACAGTGGCATAACAGAACCTTTTAAAGAGCATATAAAATTCTATCACATTCCCACTTATTAATGCAGATAAAGGCTTATTATACAAAAGAGTTAACTGACCAAAGCAAGCTAAATATTAAAACATTTTATGGGGGATATTTCAGGAATTCAAGAAATCTCCTATTAAACATAATACTAAAAAAGGCATAAGTTGTCTTCAGCCTACAGAGATATTTATGTAATTTTAAAAACCTTTTCTATTGGTTTTTAATCACAGTGAGAAATAAAAGTTATTCTCTGGGCAAAAAGTTACTATTCTATCTCTTGTGAAATTAGTATAGGAGATGATTCTTTGTCATAGGAGTGACTCTATGAAGGTAGATTTCCATTAGGTAAGACACTACAGTTTTATAAACTTTGATTTTCCTGAAGATCTTGATAAGTTGTCTTTAATTTTCTCTTGTATTCTGTGACACTGCTTTTCTGGTTCTTTTGCCCTTCTGACTACTTACTCCTCTATAGTTCATCATCTTCCTACCCGGTACTTACCCACTTTGGGAAAAACAAAGAATACAATGGAATTTTATAACCACTGCACTCTGTAGCTAAGACATGTCACTTAAAGCATTAAGAGTAGAATCATCTCCTTTCCTAATTTTATCTCCTATTATATCAGCTTCCAGGATAACCAATACAAAAAGTTTGTTACGTCAATTAACATTTCCCAAGGCGCTGAACAGTTTTTAGGCCCAAACCTAACGACGGTCAGGCACAAAAGTGCTAAACCTAAGCTCAGAGCAAACAGTTGGTACAAATTTCTGCCCTTTGTAATGAAGGCCCAGAAGACAACACAGCTAGTGGTGACCTTCACACATATGTAAAGCTCCTATCCCAGCTTTCCTAGAAAAGAAGCTTAATAGCCCAGTGATGAAGTGATGACCCTGGCATTTGGAACTTGCTGCCTTTGGAAAGGTGGTGATACATTTACTTTTCCTTTTTTTTGGAGACGGGGTCTTGCTCTGTTTCCCAAGCTGGAGTGTAGTGGCACAATCATAGCTCACTGCAACCTCCAACTCCGGGACTCAAGTGATCCTCCTATGTAACTGGGACTACAGGTGCAGCACCAGCACACCTGGCAAAATTTTTTATTTTTTGTACAGATGGGGGGGTCTCAACATGTTACCCAGGCCAGTCTCAAAATTCTCGGCTCAAGCAATCCTCCCACCTCAGCCTCCCAAAGTGCTGGGATTACAGGTGTGAGCCACTGCACCCAATCTGATATATTTACTTTCTACGAACTGAAGTTGAAGCAAGTATCAGAATTTGGTTGTCCTTGGCCTACTGTAGATAGCTACAGTCGGATAAGAGTCTTCAATCTTTCACAAATATTTCCCTTCTAGTGCACCCTTCGATAGCTCAGCTGGCAGAGTGGAGGACTGTAGACTGGACACACAAATATTTCCCTTCTTACCTTGAGTTCTAAATTGTTTTTCATACAAATTTATTCTTATATCAATCTGACCTTGAAGTTTTGACTAAAATGAATCTTTATTAATTCTCCTTTGTTTACAGAATGATAGGACAATCAATGAACTCTTACCTTGTTTCATCCTTTGGCTTGGAGCCATCTTCATTCTGAGAAGCACCTTTAACATCAAAGTTTAAACAGAAGATGAGTTTCAAGAGAGTAGTTTTCACTTTTTCCTAAACATGCCATATAAGCAAAGTCTTTTATTAAACCTTTCTAATAAAGAACATACAACTTAAATTCCAACATGATTTTAATAGGGAAAATGTGATAAATGTTCTCATGATTGAAATAAGAAAAGCTTTACCAAAATTTTGTGTAAATGCTTATCATTATGTGTAAGAGATGTTAACTAGTAAAGATACATTACTCATGCACTAGTACTTCTGCCTTTTTTGAGATACATGTTTGACTAATTCGAATCTAGTGTTTTAGTAATATTTTGTATCCCAAATACCTCATAAAAAAGTACTGATCACTAGCAGGATGATAAATAAACCTTTAATACCTGTCTTATATAGGAGCCCAGAAAATAGCTTAAAGTATAAGAAAGGCACAAATGAGTTTCAAAGTGGCCAAAATGAAGTTCACAATGTTCATATTTTCTTCCAATTTTATTGATGGAAAATAACCCTAGGATTAAGTCAGGGTCTTAGATGGTAGACAGAGGAGAAGGAAAAAACTATAAAATGCAGAAACAAGAATGCAAGTTCAATAGTCTAGGTCCATTTAGTAAAAGAACAATAGTCCCTGGATATTGTCATAGTTTCAAATAGTCAGATCATTACTATAACACCAGAGCATAATTAGTGGATTAATTTATTAAAAAGACACTCGCTGTGTTGTGGCCACTATACTGTATCATATCTAGCAAGGTTGGCAAATATTTGATCTAGTCTAGAAACAAAACATTTTTAAAATGGTACAGGTAAATGGATAAATAAAATGTGGCACATCTATGCAATGGAAAACTATTTGGCAACAAAAAAGTACTATTAAAACATATAATGTCATGGATGAATCTTTTTGAGATCACATTAAATGAAAGAAGCCGGACACAAAAACATGTATTTTATGATGTCGTTTTTACAAAATATCCAGAAAAGACATATTTTTAGAGATAGAGAATAGTGGTTGCCTGGAGGTCAAGGAAGGAACAAGATTTCCTGTAAATGGGCAAGAAGGATTTTTACTAGAAGGATAAAAATGTTCTAAACCTGATTTACAGTGATAGTTGGATCCCTGTTAAGTTACTAAAAATCATTAAGTTGTACACTTGAAATGGGTGAATTTTATGATATATAAAACACAACTCAATAAAGCTATTAAAATGGTAAAAAAAAAATGACGCAACGAAATACATTTTGGATGTCAAAGGGTAAGTTTCAGTTTTATAAGAATTCTTTCTATATAAAATATATTTCCCTAAAATGGCTGATAAATGGGACATAAATGAAATCAGAAATGACACCAAAATGTCCACCATAAGCTACTAAAATCAGTCAATTAGTATTTTTCTCAAAATTAAGAAAACCACTTGGAATAATCCATTTAAATCTACCATTACCTGCTACTTCTAAACTTTCTCATTTACTACAATGAAACAAAGTTTTGAATCACATGGGCTCTGAGGCCAGACTGCCTGGGTTTGTATCCTAGCTTTGTCACGTACTAACTTTGTGATGTTAGATGTCACGTACTAACTTTGTGATGTTAGAAAAGTATACTTGACTTCCTGTGTCTTTTTCTTCCTGTATAAAATGGGAATAAAGATACCTTCTTCAGAATATTTATGAGAATTAAACATAAAAACACACTTAGAGTCAGTACATACAAGTAGTCCATAAATATTAGCTATTATTGTTTCTCAAAATTTACATCTCTTTGGGAAAGTCTAAACAAGGGCCATTTTTGTGGAATTTTTTCAACATAAAGTGAAACCATAATAGAAATTTATGGCATAAATTATTTAGATTTAATCTTTTGCTTCCAGAGAATAGTTAACAACAAAACTTACACAATGAATGTCTAAGAAGAGAACAATAGCAGTACTTAAATTTGCACTTTGTAAGGGTATTATTCTTTAAAAGTATTCCCAGTACAAATTTCCTTAAGAAAAACTCAATAGATTTCTAAATGTACATGTTTTACCCACAGGAAACTGTGCAAGATCTACCAAGATCTCTTCTATTCAGTGAACTAGTCAAAAGGACTCTCCCACCACAAATAACTAGAGCCTAGATAGAGCAATTTAACACAATGTTCCTATTGTTTGGGTGCCTAGCAATCTCAAAAATAAACAAAAAAGTGAAATGAAGCATGGTAAGTGTGTGTCTGTAGGAGGCTGAGTGAGGTGGGAGGATCACTTGAGCCTACGAGTTTAGGACTATAGCGCTACGCCTGAGAATAGCCACTGCACTCCAGCCTGGGCCACATTGTGAGACCCTATTTCTTTAAAAAAAAAAAAAAAAGAACTGACACAAGAGTAGGAACAGAATGCAATAAACAGGTGAAAAAACAACCTTACCTGTTACCGGCAGGCCATTATCAGCTCTGAGATGAATCAGAAAGCCTTGAGCCTGCAGCAAGGTAGGGGTGCTAAACCAGAAACTGCTACATTAGGCTAGCAAGTGTCTGATCTATTCTAAAAATATACATGTTGGAAAGGAGCTAAAGTGTTCCCAGGTCAGTGGCATATCCTGGCACCTAGCAAAAGCAAAATAAATTTTCTCTGGAGCAAAGAATCCTCAATTTAGACCCGTAAGATTCCAATAGACTAAGAACAAATATAAACTTGCAATAAAAAAAAAAGCATGCACAAATAAAAACAAGCCTCCATGAAGAAACGACATAAAATCATTTATATCCCCAAATATTTCAGATACTGCAGATACTGGAACCATTATAAGGAGAAATGTTAAACAATAACAAAAACTATGTATCAAAAAAATCAGCAATCAAGAAATGAGAAATCATCAAAAAGTGGCATCAGCAACTCTATTCCTAGGTGGAGAAATAAAAGCATATGTCCACACAGAAACTTGTACAAAAATGCTTATAGCAGCATTATTTATAATTCATAATACTCAAAAGGAAATAAGCCAAATGTCTATCAATGGATGGATAAACAAATTGTGGCACATTATATATATCTATATACACATACACACACACACACACACACACAACGGAGTATTCAACCATAAAAAGAAAGGAAGTACTGATACATGCTACAAGTTGGAAGAATCTCAAAAACATTACGCTAAGAATCTAGTAGCAAAAAATCACATGATTCCTTTTATATGATATATCCCAAATAAGGGGCAAATCCACAGAGACAGAAAGATCAGTGGTTACCAGGGGCTGGTGGAGGGAGAAATGGGGTGTTGTTCTAGGGTGACAGACGTTTTGAAACTATTATAGAGAGATGGCAGCTTTGTGAATGTACTAAATGCCACTGAATTGTCCACTTTATAATGGTTAATAGTATGTTATGTAAATTTCACCTCAATTTTGAAAATCCTAAACAAAAAGGGGATATATCTGAAGAAGGAATAAACGTTGTAAAGCTGAAAATGCACGTATCATACCATGGCAATTCCACTCCCAAGTATATACCTTACATAGATCTTTGAACTTGTATATCAATAAACATACGCAAAAATGTTCGATATATCACTGTTCACAATGGCAAAAAACTACATGCAACTCAAGTGTCCTTAAATATAAAATGTATAAACTCTGGTATATTCACCCAGGTTATTATATAGCAGTAAAAGTAAATGAACTACAGATACAATAATATTGGTAAATCTTAAAAGGCAACACTGATACTTCCATAGAGCCTAAGAGAAAATTAAAAGTAATGTACTATTTATTATACATGACAAACATTTTTAAAGATCATGGTAATAATAAATTCAAAATGTGGGATGGTGATTATCTCTAGAGGAAAGATAAGGAATGATATAGGAAGAAAAATATAGGTGGATGCAATGATATTATTAATGTTTTAATTCTTAAGCTGTGTGGTAGTTTCATGAGTGCTCATTTTATTATGCTGGTTTTTATCCTATGTATATTAAATATAACAACATAAATCAAAGTGCTTTGTAAATTGTAAAATTAACGAAGAATACTGTAAAATCTTAGCTGAAATCAACAATGACCGTATCACAGACTTAATACTGCAATTTTTAAAGCAGCACTTATAAAGTAAAATAAAAACAAAAAAGTGTGGAAAGGGAGTTTTACTGGCTTTTTGGGGAAAGTAAGTTAATATTCTGAACATACATAGAAGAATGTTCAAATGTAAGTCAAGTTCTTAAAAATACCATTATGGCACAAAGTTTCTCTCTATAAAATAATTAGTTGGTCCCTAGACCAGTTGAGATCTGCTAAGTTCAAATAATATTTGGTAAAGCAAAAAATTTAGGCATTTCAGAGATAGGCTGTGTCTTAAAAAAAAAAAAAAAACTTAGCCTGGTTCCTTAGAATTTATTATACTTGTAAAAAACATTACTAACATATTCACATGTAAAAATGGTTTTTAACCCTAAAATTAACCTAAAATTAAATGGAACCAAAAAACTAGAGTCTGATACAACAGAGTTTAAAAGGAATCATGTAGATCTGTAGACTACAAAAATAAGTCTACATAAATAGCAAATTAACTAAAGGTTTCTTCCTAAAGACTCATAAAAGCAGATTAATTCTATGCTTAAGAAAGGAAAATACCAGGGCAAATTATGTAGTTGCTTCCTAAAGCAGACAAACAAAGAATATCAAAGAAAACATTACAACTGAGATTTTTAGTAAGATATTAAACTTATTGGGAGGAAAAGGATATAAACCTTGCTACTTTTTATAGTTTTAAAAACAGCTGTTTTATTTATTTTGTCCATTTTTTAGTTATTTTAGGCAGACACAGAAATGTAAGTTTAGTCCCTATTGTTTTATCTCCCAGACAGAAGTCTTAACAACTTTTTCAATATAATTTTTTCTTTCTTGTAAGAAAAAATTGATTTTTTTTTCTTTTTATGAGACAGTGTCACACTCTGTCACCCAAGCTGTGGCGCCATCATAGCTCACTGTAGCCTCCAACTCCCGGGCTCAAGTGATCCCTGTGCCTCAGCCTGCTGAGTAGCTAGGACTACGGGCCCACATCACCACACTTGGCTAATTTTTGTTTGTAGAGATGGGGTTTCACTATGTTGCCCAGGCTGGTCTTTAACTCTTAGCCTTAAACAATCCTCTCGTCTCAGCCCGCTGGGATTACTACAGGCATGTGCCACCATGCCTGGCCCTCATTAGTTTTTAAATAAAGCTTGAAGAAAAACGGGAA
>VBSM01001118.1:32951857-32962817 GCA_008086735.1 Cheirogaleus medius | reverse complement strand
CGGCCTCCCAGAGTGCTAGGATTACAGGCGTGAGCCACTGTGCCCGGCCTGGTTCATTTTTTGAATTGTGAATTAAATGAATGTCATAGATATTCTGGAATCTCAATAAGATGATATCCTCAAGGTGAATGAGACTGTCTTATAAATAATTTAGTTCCCTTTCTACTACTTACTGGCTCTGTGACCTTAGCTGTAATATTGTATTGGCTCTGCCATTTCTACTGATTACTCCAGGAGCTCAATTACAGTGAATAATGTCAAAAAAGAACTGCTTCATGCTAAATCCCTCAATAGTAAATATGTTCCAGTGTACTTATTAGGGATTATTCAGTCGCCTTTATATTTTATAAGTGCCAACTTCAGGCATATCTTACTTTATTGTACTTTGCTTTATTGCACTTTGCAGATAATGCATTTTTTACATATTGAAGGTTTGTAGCAATCCTGTGTTGAGCAAGTCTATTGGTAGTCTACTGGTATCATTTTTCCAACAGCATGTGCTTACTTACTTCATGTCTCTGTGTCACATTTTGGTAATTCCCACAGTATTTGAAACTTTTTCATTATTATGATATCTGCTATGGTGATCTGTGATCAGCAATCTTTGATGTTATACTATTGTAATTGTTTGGGGTGCTACGAACCACACCCATATAAGACAACACACTTAAATGATCAATGTTCTATGTGTTCTGACTCCACCGACTAACTGTTCCCCACCTCTCTCCTTCTCTTTCAGCCTTCCTATTACTTGAGACACAACAATTTTGAAATTAGGCCAATTAATAACCGTACAACGGCCTCTAAGTGTTCAAGTGAAAGGAATAGTTGCACATCTCACACTATAGATGAAAAACTATGAAATAATTAAGTTTAGCAAGGAAGGCATGTCATTGTGAATGCAAAGGAAAAGTTTTTTTGTTTTTTTTTTTTTTTTACAGACCAGGTATATCCAAAGGTTCTTGAAAGAAATTAAAAGTGCTACTCCAGAGAACACATGAATGATTAGAAAGTAAAACAGCCATATTGCTGATATGAAGAAAATCTGAGTGGTCTGAATAGAAGATCAAACGTGCCACAACATTACCTTAAACCAAAGCCTAAGCCAGAGCAAGGCCCTAACTCTCTTTAATTCTATGAAGGCTGAGAGAGGTGAGGAAGCTACGGAAGAAAAGTTGGAAGCTAGCACAAGTTGGTTCACAACACTTAAGGAAAGAACCTATCTCCGTATCATAAAAATACAAGGTGAAACAGCAAGTACTGATGGAGAAACTGCAACAAGTTATCAAGAAGATCTAGCTAGGATAACTGACAAAGGTGGCTATCCCAAACAACAAATTTTCAATATAGACAAAGAGGCTTTCTATTGGAAGAAGATGCCATCTAGGACTTTCATAGCTAGAAAGAAGTAAATTCCTGGTTTCAAAGCTTCAAAAAACAGGCCGACTCTCTTGCTAGAGGCTAAAGCAGCTAGCGATTTTCAGTTGAAGCCAATGCTCACCTATCATTCTAAAAATCCTTGGGCTATTAAGAATTATGCTAAATATACTCTGCCATTTTAAAAATGGAACAACAAAACATGGATGGCAGCACATCTGTTTACAGCATTGTTTACTGAATATAGTAAGCCCACTATTGAGACCTACTGTTCAGAAAAAGAGTCCATTCAAATTACTGCTGCTCATTGACAGTACACCTAGTCACTCAACAGCTCTCATGGACATGTACAAGAAGATGAATGTTGTTTTCATGACTGCTAAAAAAACATCCATTCTGGAGCCCAAGAATCAAGGAGTCATTTTGACTTTCAACCCTTATTATTTAAGAAATACACTTCATAAGGCTATAAGCGGCCACAGACAGTGATTCCTCTGATGGATATAGGCAAAGTAAAATGAAACTCTTCTGGAAAAACATTCATCATTCTGGATGACAGTAAGAACATTCATGATTCATGGGAGGAAATCAAAGTATCAATGTTAAGAGAAGTTTGGAAGAAGTTTATTCCAAACCTCATAGATGACTTTGGGGGAATTCAAGACTTTAGTGGAGGCAGTAACTGCAGCAGGTGTGGTAAAAATAACATGTGAACTATAATGAGAAATGGAGCCTGAAGATGTAACTGAAATGCTGCAATCTCATGATAAAACTTTAAGGGAGGAGTTGCTTCTTATGAATAAGAAAGTAGTCTGTTAAAATGAAATCTACTCCTGGTAAAGGTGCTGTAAACACTGTTGAAATGCCAAAAAAGATTTAGAATATATAAATTTATAATACATAAATTTAGTTGATAAACAGTAGCAGGGTTTGAGAGGACTGACTCCAATTTTGAAAGAAGTTATACTGTGGGTAAAACACTATCAAACAGCATCACATGCTATAGAGAAAAGGCTTTCATGAAAAGAAGAGTCAATCAATGAGACAAACTTCACTGTTCTTATTTTAAGAAATTGCCACAGCCACCACAACCTTCAGCAACCACCCTGATCAGTCAGCAGCCATCAATATCAAGGCAAGATCCTCCACCAGCAAAAAAATGACAACTTGCTAAAGGCTCAGATGACTGTTAGCATTTATTAGCAATAAAGTATTTTTAAACTAACATATGTACATTTTGTTAGACATAATGCTATTGCACACTTAATAGTTTACAATATAGTGTAAACGTAACTTAAAAATACACTTGGAAACCAACATATTTGTGTGACTTGCTTTATTGCGATATTTACTTTATTGCAGTAGTTTAGAACCAAACCTGCAATATCTCTAAGGTATGCCCTTGTATCTAAATACATAACAACATTGAGCACAGTGGATCACACCTGTAATTCCAGCACTTTGGGGTGCCAAGGAGGGAGGATTATTTGAGCCCAGGAGTTCAAGACCAGCCTGAGCAATATAGCTAGACCCTGTCTCTATAAAAAATTTAAAAATTAGCTGGGTGTGGTGGCAAGTGCCTATAATCTTAGCTACTTCAGAGGTTGAACCAAGAAGATTACTTGAGCCCAAGAGTTTGAGGTTGTAGTGAGCTATGATGACACCAAAACACTCCAGCCCAAGCAAGAGACACACCATTTAAATAAATAAATAAACAGCAAGCTATTATTTGGTGCCTTTTAATATCAAAATTCAGACAGTGATTTCTTTTTATGGACATTATATTTAAAAATAAACTGAGGCCAGGTATGGTGTGGTGTCTCATACACCACCATGGAAACATGGCAAGACCCCATCTTCACAAAAAATTAAAAGAATTAGCCAAGTATAATGACACACACCTGTAGTCCTAGCTACTCAGGAGGCTGAGCCAGGAGGATCACTTGATCCCAGGAGTTTGAGGTTGCAGTGAGCTATGATCATGCCAGTGTACTCTACACCCAGCCTGGGCAACGGAGTGATACCTTGTCTCAAAAATAAATAAGTAAACTGAGAATAGTAAAATCTATGAGAATGGATTTAAGAACCACCCTATGTATTCTTTCACAAACAACCAATGAATTAACATGGTCAGGAAAAAAAATGTGAAGATATGTAGCATCAGAAAAATATTAAACTACAAAGGCAATTTTCTCCCTAGTTCTTTTTAATTTCTTTTTTTTATTTATAGAGACAGGGTCTTGTTCTTGTTCAGGCTGGTCTCAAACTCCTGAGCTCAAGCAATTCTCCAGCCTCGGCCCCCAAGAGTGCTAGGATTACAGGCATGAGCCACTGCCTATCTCCCTAATTTTAATGGAACCAAACAATGCCAAGATGTCGGAAATTCCATTTTAGTACTAAACTCTAGTTTTCATTTCTGGCTTATATTCAAAAGTTACAGAAATGGAGCCAATCAAAAAACAAGTGTAATTCCCACCACATATGCTTGTGAGCTGAAGTGGGTTTTGCTTACTTACAACTCATGATTTGTTTAGAGTTCCTACGGTTTTACAAGTAAAACCAATAGTATATTGGACGGAAATGGCAACATTAGCAAATAAGTGTCCTTCAATTTTGACTGCATCATACTAGTTTGTGTGGTATGGGAAATACTATTTCAACTCTCAGAGCTTCATTTCCCTTAACTGAAAATGCAGGTAACGCTTTAAAAAGCTGTGACTGTTAAAGGAAAATGCATGTATACACACCAACACAGTGCTTGTCACATGGTAAGTACTCAACAAACGGCAGCTATTGTATCTGGCAACTCCAACCCTAAAATCCACTGTTGACTTCTAGTTAAAACTTCTCTTTACCTCAAAGAATTAGGTTAAATTCTCACTGTCAATTACTTTTGTACTTGAGTGTAAAACTGGTAACATAGAAATGCTATGTTTTCTACTTCTGTAGGAAATAAACAGTAATGTCATAAGTATATAAATGCAGTTTAGAGATTCTATACCAAAATATGAAGATGGACAAGCTTTACTTTTATTAATTATTAAATATTTTGCATCAGTAATGGTTTCAACTTCTAGGTTAAAAAACTTAGGAAGCTATAAATACTGAGGTTTAGGGTAGTTTGGCAATATAATTTAACTCACATTTTATTTTCCAGATTCTCAATTTATATATAGAAAAAAGGGACTATTATGTGGAGTTCTTGTGAACAGTTCAATTCAAGTGTCAACTCTGAAGCAATATAACCATTTCATAAATCTCTCTCCACCCTCACTAGCCTTAAGGAACCAATCTGAAAGACACACCAGGACTATCTTGAGGGTCCTGCTATTTTAAAAAATCATGAATTAAAGAGGAAGTAGGAAGTCTTCCAACAAAGCAGAAAAAGAAGAATAGCACCTGACAACTGCAAAATGTTCATAATACAGTCTCTTTTTTTTATCAAACTAATCAAGGAATGCATTAATCTGCTCTTTGTCTTGGGCCGTAAAATCTATGTTTCAAGTAAAAATACACTTAGCACATTAGTGATGGAAATATCTGATGAGAATATAGGAGGAAGCCATTTTACTAAATATGCTAGCTGTGCAGCCACTAACTCAGGTGCCACCAGAACCTTTTATTTATTTATTTATTTTTTGAGATAGTGCCTCACTCAGTTGCCCAGGCTAGAGTACAGTGGCATCATCATAGCTCACTGCAACCTCAAACTCCTGGGCACAACCAACCGTCTTGTCTTAGCCTTCCAAGTAGCTGGCACTACAGGCATGTGCCACCACACCTGGGTAATTTTTCTATTTTTGTGGAGATGGGGGTCTATGTTGCTCAGGCTGGTCTTGAACTCCTGGCCTCAAGTGATCCTCCCACTTCAGTCTCTCAAAGTGTTGGGATCACAGATATGAGCCAGGAACTTCTTTTAATCTCAGCTCATGTTTATTCCCCTTTAACACACACTAGTAAATCATAAATTATAAGATATACCAGCACACATGTAATGAACTGGTTTTGTCAAAAGATATCTCTGTAAGTGTAGCCTACAGAAATGAAACAGGAATGGCAAAAGGATTTCAGCTTGTATTGGCTGTCTGGTACAGTACAAAGAAGGATTTGGAGTCATATTTAAACTCTACCAGATGCTGCTACAGACAATAAACTATGCCCACCACTCATACTGGAAGGGATGTGGCATCTACCATGTCATATTAACTGCCATTATTGGCCAACAGGTTTATTGATTTATAAATTAATTCATTACTCATAGGGCCAACTGTGAATTAAACTTCTACTTGGTTGGTTTTTATTTTTCCACTTATATTATTTGGCTAGCTTTTCAACTTACATAAAAATGTTTAAATGTTTTTTATTCATAGAAACAATGCACCAAAAAGAAAATGTTAAGAGTCATCAGTGTGTTTTTTTAAAAGGAAATAAAATCATTTCTTTAATCTGAAATAGAATCAAAATAATTACATACAGCATACTATATACAGTAGCTATGTTATGTAAGAACAATCATTAAAAACTTTACAAAAGTGATCACTTACTTTCTGAACATGTAGTTTCACCATTAGTAACAACTTCAGACTCTAATTGCAGCCCATCAAGACAAATTGACAAGTCTCCTATTGTTTCTGTTGGTTCTTTGTCACCTGCAAGTTGCAAAGTCACAACTACTTCCTCAACTGGAAGAGAATAAAATTACAGGGAAAAAAATGGTCATCTTTTTTGCTGTAAGCCATCTTAACTGTTAAAAATCTCATGTCAGGCCGGACGCGGTGGCTCACACCTGTAATCCTAGCACTTTGGGAGGCCGAGGCAGGAGGATCGCTTGAACTCAGGAGTTCAAGACCAGCCTGAGCAAGAGCGAGACCCCGTCTCTACTAAAAATAGAAAGAAATTAATTGGCCAACTAAAAATATACATAGAAAAAATTAGCCGGGCGTGGTGGCGCATGCCTGTAGTTCCAGCTACTCGGGAGGAGGCTGAGGCAGGAGGATCGCTTGAGCCCAAGAGTTGGAGGTTGCTGTGAGCGAGGCTGACGCCATAGCACTCTAGCCCAGGCAAGAGAGTGAGACTCTGTCTCAAGAAAAACAAACAAACAAACAAAAACTCTCATGTCAGAAAAAATAGAAATATATGTATATATAAATTGTTTTACTGTACTTCACCAAAGGTTTGAGGCTTTTTGACACCAAAACATTTTATTTTAAGAGAACAAAATTTGCTAATGTTTAATATGCAAAATGCAAAATATTAAATATCTCAATAATTTCATTTATTATATTCTATCTTTGTTATTAGAATGTACAGTACACAATGGGTCAGCATAACAACAAAGATTATTTAGCAATGTATACCTGAATTATACTGAGTGAAAATATAATTTAAGAATAGACTGGCCAGGCATGGTGGCTCACCCTGTAATCCTAGCACTCTGGAAGGCCAAGGCAGGTGGATCACTCAAGGTCAGGAGTTTGAAACCAGCCTGAGCAAGAGTGAGACCTCCGCCTCTACTAATAATAGAAAGAAATTAATTGGCCAACTAAAAATATATAGAAAAAATTAGCCGGGCATGGTGGCGCATGCCTGCAGTCCCAGCTACTCAGGAGGCTGAGGTAGGAGGATCGCCCAGGAGTTTGATGTTGCTCATGTAGCCCAGGCAACAGAGTGAGACTCTGTCTCAAAAAAACAAACAAACAAACAAAAAAAAATAGATTATATCTCCTAAGCCCTAAATGAGAAAGAAAATTCTTGGATGTTTTATATAATCAAGGGATAGAAAAAATGTTTTAAAATTATGATATAATGATTCAAACAAGAAACTTACAAATTTTTATATGTCTATAGTCTGTATATAGATAAACATGTAAATAAAACCACAAACTAAAATGAGGAGAATTTTTAAAATAAGCATTTAAAGCCAGGTGTGGTGGTGCACATGGATAGAGGTGGATAGAGGCTGAGGCGGGAAGATCATTTAAGGCCAGGAGTTTGAAGCAGTAGTGTGCTATGATTGCACCTATGAATAGCCACTGTACTCTCGCCTGGGTAACATGCACGATCCTGTCTCAAAATAATACAAAAAAAAAAAAAGCATTTGAAAAGGAAATCTTTCAAAATATTAACCACATAAAAGTGGGATTACTTTTCCCTCCTTCTCCTATGCTCTATATTTTTAGTTTTTCCATAATTGACCGTGTATCTATTATAATAATGCCTATTTACTAAGTAAATAAGCAAATATTTACTAAAAATGTTGAATCAAAAGTGAATGGCCAAACCAAGGTTACTCAGAATACTTTAAATAGTTCAAGATCCTTCTCTCTGTTAATCTTTATAACCAAGTAAACTTAAAGGTATGAACATAAGTCATTATGCATGTTTGGCATATGAATTTCTTCCAGAAAAAACAAACTAGGTACAATTTCTATTACTCTTACATACGTTTCATATTGTTTGACTTTAAAGTTCCATAAATATCTAAGGCAGCAGTTCCCAACAAAACATCAGATTTCAGCGTCTGGTGACTCCACACACGAAAATTTAATTTACTCACAGGGGTGACAATCCTAAAAGTGAAAAAAGGGCAAAAAAATATTATTTTCATTAAATATCACAATGGGATCCTAAAGAAATTATAATTAAGTTTTAATGTTTAAAGTCTTCTCACTGCAACCCTTATAGTTTACTACTGAATAACCAATATTGATTGGCCTATGTTCTGTAATCTTATGAAAACTGTATCTGAGTATTACATGCTTATATGGACATTTTCCCTTGTGGTTGAACTACAGGGACGAATTCACACATGTATTGTTAATAAAAGTAAAACTGCTTATCATGCAACCAACTGTTGGAAAACTAGTTTTACTTTAATAGTATATAAAATTGAAAACTGAATCTACAAATTAAATTCTTATTTTATATCAGGTAGTTTACTGAGCTTGAGGTTACTTCATTTAATTTTCACATTAACCCTGTGAGATGAGAATTATCACTCCCATCTTCAGATCCAGAAGCTGATATTTAGAGAGATTAAGCCAATTGTCCTAGGTCATACAGCCAGTAAGTGGCAGGACTGTAATTTGAATAAAAGCCTTTTATTAAAATTTATATTAAAAAGTTCCTCAGTCAGCAGTAAAATGATTTGAGGATTACATTAGATACATCAAGTTTCATACTGCTAGAGGCAAAGTGCACAGGACAACTATCAAACAAATACAGACTCATTGATATCTTGCTAAATGCCAATAAAGAATGCTTTTCATAATGGTATTTTCCAAAGCAAACTGGGAAATGTGAAATTGCAACAAACATATAAACTATTCTGGTGTCAAGAACTAGAAAAACAGGAATACTATATAACCTACCATAGTCCTATGGTCCAATGCTATGAAGACAAATTCTAGGAATGTTTGAATTTGCCTATGCCTCATTATTTCTGAAATGTGATCAAATCAGGGGTACAAAGAAATACTTTCATCCTTAGAAGTCTACCTGTGTGCCTCATCACCATATTTCTACCACCACTTTAACAACAGGTAGTTTAAACGAACTAAAATTTTTTCACCTCCACATTGCCCCTCTTCTTTGGAAGTACAATTTATTCATTCTCTTTTCAAAATTCACAGATGCTACTTTCAGAAGAGCACATAGAAATCATAACAGGGATGAAATAAAAGGCAAATAAATTTAACTTTACTTTTTTAATATGGGAGAGGGTACATAGAAAGAACATACTGTCAAAGATGGTCTTTACTTATTTCAATTTATTTCTAGAGAGCAGTCTGGAAAGCTTGCTATGTAATAACAGAAGTTATGTTAAAACTGCAGGCCAATCTGCTACAACATAAAAATTCAGGAGAAGAGCTTGATTTTCGAGTTCTCCAAATATCTGGGCTAAACAAACAGCCTACCATCTGGAACTTCAGGAAGAGTTTCTTTTTTCTTAAATTTTAAATCACTAAGGAGTTCATGACATTAACAGCTTAAGAGCTTCAAAGTGCATATCAAGTGAGCACTGACAGTTGTGGGGCGCGGCGACAACGCCATTCTAAGATGGCGCCCGTATCCGGTGGTCATTTTGCTATAAACAACTCTCGAGCATGCGCAGTGTTGGTCAGGTCACAGGAAGTGCCGGTTGTGTAACTATGTAAATGAAGGATGCTAGGTTGCGCCAATGGAAACTGGCGGCATCTCCTTCCCAACCTATCCCCAGAGGTTTCAGGTCCGCCAAGGCCTTAAAAGCGTGTGTGCTTCCCCGTTCGGGGTCTTCCGCATATTGTCAATCTAAGAATATCCCCATTAAAGCCCTGTCAGAAGAACTCCAGTTGCCGTGTCTTCCTTGCTGGCAAGGCGGGCGCGACAGACAGTAGTTGATGGAAATCAGGTGAGCATTCAGTTTATTATTCAGATGAACATCTCTGGCAATTACAGAGGCTGTGACCTTTTACAGATTTCACTTGTTTTTTAAAATTTTTACTCATATATTATTTAATTTAGACTCAATCTATAATGGGCCACTAAGTAAAAAGAGAAAGCCTAAGAAATATTAATGTTGAATTTTAGATATGGAACATCAGAATAATTCTGTAAACAAGCCTCAACATGATCTTCAATAGTTAAATTTCTTTCATTTGTTCAAAATCATCATAAAACACATCAAAATATTCCTAAAACTTCAAAAATCCAGGTTAGATATAGGTATATTAATTTTGTCATTTATTAGGAATAAAGACAATACACATAAGCACGTTATATGAAGAGAAGAGCTTACAGTTTCAAATGTCTCATCTTACCATTTAGAAAAAAAAAAATCCACCTTTTTTTAGTTACTAGCTTATTTCTCTAAGGTAAAAAAATTTAAAAATTCCAAGAATGCAATTTGCCTATATTTGATGTGGTAACAGCTAGTTACATTTCAATCTATATTTTAATACACATTTGGTTCCCAAATCAAATGTACTATTTTTAAATCCATTTGTTGATAAGTCATCCTTTTCCTTCTATTTTAATTTAAAAAGTTATAATTAACCTTCAATGAATATCTGCTATTTTAGATTATAATAGCAACAGTCGGGGCTTTGTCAGTAAGTGTTGAAATTGAGCTATATCCCACTTCTATAAATCTATACGAAACATAAAAACTCCAACATATGAAGATATACGCACATGGATATATACTGCAACACTGTCAAATAGCATATTAGAAATCAACTAATCAATCAACAGAGAACTAGTAAAATAAATTATAATCCATCCATATTAACGAATATTATATAGCTACATAAAGAACGTTAGACCTATACGTAACTCAGCTAGAAAGGTAACTATGATACAGTGTTAAGCATGAAAACAAAATTATAGAATAAAATGCATAGTATAACTTTTTTTAAAACAGAAGAAAACCCTGTGTTGGTTTGTGTGGACACTATAATTTAAAAAATAAAAAAATTTTTAGAAATTATATTTAAAAATAGAGTAAACTATTCATATAACCCTGTACTTCAACTCTGAGGTAAGAAAAGGGCTGCTTCTTCCTCTGTGTGTTTGTATGTAAAAGAAAAAAAAGCAAAATTAAAAA
>VBSM01001118.1:32934638-32951757 GCA_008086735.1 Cheirogaleus medius | reverse complement strand
AAAAAAAAAAAAAGAAAAGAAAAGAAGAAAAAAGTGAAAAGCATTCTTAAAAGTTGCATTTCCACTCACCTACTAAGCAAAATACACTGTAGAAAATACTTTCAAACTTACACTGTAAGGGGTTGCTTCCATTTGGGACTGTTGGTATTGTTGCATTTTTCTGTCTTCTTTGACTGCCCATCTACTGTGACTTCTACATAAGGACTTGGTCCAAACCAATTCTTTTTATTTTCTTTAAGTTTTGCTGATATGACTATGTAAAAGAAAAGGGAAAACATTTCAATATTTGAGATGTTATTTCCTCCTCAAATGAATTTAATTTCACAAAGATTAGGGAAATTATTACTTTCACTCAGAGAAGCAATTTTGCTCTAAAATATTTACTATTTTTATTCACTTATGACACGTACTATTTCCTCTCATCTTAATATACAAATATAGGACTTCCCCAAACAATCCACCCAAATTCCCACTGGCAGACTCCCATGGTCAGTACCAAAAATCCCAGAACTTAGGTCTATTAAAAAGTACACATCAACAAACTTGGTCAACAAATATTTGAATGCCTACCCACAGATACTGTTCTAAACTCTGTGAATAGAGCAGTTAACAGTATAGAAAAGGCACGGGCTCTCAAGGAGATTATATTCTAGTCAGAGAAAAGTTCTTGTGATGAAAAAACAGGTTGATGTGACAGAATATTTCCTGGAAAGAAGAAGGCCTGCTGAGGAAGTACTTACAAGAAACCATCTAAAGGACAAGGAGCCCGCAGGGTAAAGATTGGGAGTGGGAATAAGAAAGCACTCCAGTCAGATGTAAAAGAGATTAGCATATCTGAGGAAAAGCACAGCAAGCACAGGGAAGAATGGTAAATGAAGTGAAACAAACTTTGTATATGAGTTTAGTAAGCCAACGTAAGGAATATGGGTTTTTTCTAAGTGTGCTGCTGGAAAGCCACTGGAAGAATAAGAATTACAAATTGTTGGGGTTTTTTTTCACATTTCGTATTATCTAAGCAAGAACTTCCTATATCGTGCATTTTGACATAGGAACCTTTTAGCCTTCATCCTTAAGTGAGTCATTTTTGCCATGAAATAAATAGCTTTGTCCATGCTGCTTGGAGGGGATACCAAGTATATTAGAATCTAGCAGAGCATCCCATGATTCCCACAGGTGGCAACTCATCGTTCCCCCACAGATGACGTGACATAGCCAAGGAAGTATTCTACCACCCAGGTATCTACTATAGCAGCAAAGTTCAGAGAATGCCAGGGCCCATCAAAGTTAAGGGGCCCCTGAAGTTGCTAGAGGAGTTTATATAGTAGCTGCTTAGAAGCTTAATATACAGTCCAAATTCTGGGCATCAGAGCAGGCACAGTCCCAGGTGGTGGCCCTGAATCTTTGACTTCACATCTTTTTTGCTTATGTCCCTTTTTGGTGGCATCCAAGCCAGCTGCAGGATGACTTTTCTTACAATGTATGCACATTCTGTAAATTAGAGTTTCATTATTGTGAAATACTTGGTATAAAAAAATTGAACAGGATTTGTAATCAATATGCATCATCAAAAACAATCCACCAAAGAAAGAAAAAGAAGAGATGCAAGAGAAGGCTAAAGAAGTAGGCAATAAGGAGCCACTGAAGAATTTTAATAAAAAGGTCATATTTGACAAATTTAATGGGTGCCTACAACATACATCTGGAATTGTTTTGGATACTGAGTATATATAGACGATCAGATTAACAGTGAATATAACTCTGCTGCTGTGGGAAAAAGAAATTGAAAGGGAGACAAAAGTAGGGGGAGATCGCTTGAGCCCAGGAGTTGGAGGTTGCAGTGAGCTCTGATGATGCCACTTCACTTCAGACTGGACGACAAAGTGAGACACTGTCTCCAAAAAGAGAGAGAGAGAGAGAGAAAGATGACAGTGGTTTGGACTAGGGTAGTGAACATCAATATGGGGAAGAATAAATGTTTTCTAAGGAGAACCACCAAGATTAGATTGCATGAGGAAGTTGGGGAAAAGAAGGATAATTTCCATGTTTCTGGCATGATTAACTATGAGTAACTAGATGGAAGATGGTACATTTAATAAGATAGAAAAGATCTAGTAAAGAACAAGTTTGAGGAGAGTGGTAAGGACATGAAAATCAAGAATTTTACAATGAATATATAAAATTTGAGATGCCTATGAGACATCTAAGTAGAAACATGAAGTAGGAAGTCTTTTTCAGAATAGAAAATATTCAAGTGGAGACTAGCCCTATCTGATTAAAATGTACTATTAAAGCTCTAATACTTATTATAAAGCCAAATTTAGTTACAAGATTGCCACAAAAATATAAAATCCTTATTTTTAATACACTTCTGGTCTAAGAAAAGGTGAAATTTCATTATATTTCAGGAGCTCTTGTGGCCCTCTGAAACTGATTAAACCTAGAACAAAAGAGCAATGCAGGCTTGATAGGAAGGAAATGATCTACCCCAAATGGCTTTTTAGAATTCAAACCTCTGAAAGCTATTCTGCCACATAATCCTACACAACCTCACTGGAGCCACTTTAGCAAACTTTAAATGGGGGGACAATGGGTAAGGGAAACTAACACTAATTAGTAAATATTTACCATGTGTCTGGCACTTAAATATTATCATTTCAATACTCATGACGACTCTATGAGATAAGTATTATTATGCTAATTTGTACACATAAAATGACATGGTCAGTGTAATTTAAAAATCTGCCCAAGGGTCATACTACAAAGCCTGGACAGAAGAAACTGTTTAAATGTTCAAACCTCAAAGTCTAGATTACGCAAAACCTTTGTTACAGTCCTATTGTTATACATATTATAAATCAATGTTCTACTCCCTGAAAATTAAAGTCCCATAGTAAATTAAAAGGAAGAATAAAAAACTGTCAATTATAAATTCCAAGAAAAGGGACCAGAAAAAAAATGTTAGTATCATCTGTCACCTGGGTTACTGCAAAAGCCCTCTAAACAATTGTCTGTTTTTACTCTCATTTCTCCTATCCAACCCCTCACAATTACCAGAATCATCTTCCTAGAATAGATGTGATCATCTCATTACTTCAACCGCCTACAAAATGAAGTTTAAATTCTCACGGGGCATTTTACATTGTTTACTATGTAGCTATAACTTACCTTTCTAGCCTTCTTCTAAACCAAATCTCACCCAGCTCTATATTCCAGCCATCCTTAGCTGTTTGCTGTCCCTACAGGGGCCATGCACTTTTATGCCTCTACACCTGTTGCTGCTGCCTCTACTCACAATGACCCTTCTTCCTTTTCTACCCAATAAAATCCTACTTCTTGAGAGACAAACAACCCCTCCCTTTGTTTTGACTGAAAGCTTCCTTAATCCTTAGAGGCTAAATTGTTCCTGCCTCTATGCTTCCATAGCATTTCCATATTTGTGTATGGCTACTACAGCTTTTCATTCTGTCTTAATAGTTTCCATTTACTTAACTCACCCTGTAATTCCCTCATGGCAAGGATGTAGCCAGTCTTTGTAATTTGGACAGCACTTTGTGATTTAATCTGAGTGGCATTTAATACATTTGTTGAACCAAATGATTAGTCATGGCAGAAAACAGAAGTTTCCCTGCTTCATAGTGTGTGTCCCTCTGTTTTGCTTTCTCCCACCTTCTACTTTATAGTCAGTCTCTCTTTCTCACCTCACACACACTATATATAGTTTGCATGGTATAGATTAATATTCCTTTGATCCCTCTATTCTGAAGGTTAATTCTTTGACCTGATGTTGGTTCTTCAGCCTCTCTCTCTGATACAAAATAAATACTTCTGACAGTTTAAATAGGGTGTGATGGCTCACACCTGTAATCTCACTAGGAGGATCCCTTGAGGCCAGGAGTTCAGAGACCAGCCTGAGAAACATGGTGAGACCCTCCATCTCTACAAAAAATTTAAAAATTAGCCAGGTGTGGTGGCATGTGCCTATAGTCCCAGCTACTGGCGAGGCTGAGGGAGAAGGATTGCTTGAGCCCAGGAGTACAAGGTTGCAGTGAGCTATGATAATGCTACTACACTCTAGCCCAGGCAACAGAGTAAGACCCTGTCTCAAAACCAAAACAAAACCAAAAAAAGAAAGTAAAAGTGGATCCTTAGCTTATGCAACCTATTTTGAGAACCAGGAGGCTATAGTGTAGAAGGTAAACAAATAAGGGTACCAAAACTGAACAAACCAGCAGTACAATAAACTAGATAAAAGATAAAACCAGTTGGGCAAGGGCTACCTTTATGGTCAGAAGTTATGATAGGCCACATGAGGTCTCTGTGACAGAACTGTCTTGCCTGGGCAGAATTGGATATAAACTCTTGACTTCAAATCGTAAGTATGAGGGACCTCCCTGGTCCCTAAGCAATCAGAGCTAAATATATAGCATTCTAGTAAATTTGGAAAATGCAGTAAAATTTAAATGCAATTAATAACTAAAATCAAGACAACATCTCTTTGTTAAATAATGAATTTGGAGTAAAGACTGAAAATATAAGAAATTTCTAGCAAACATCAAAGTACTTATTTTGTCCACATAGTATAATGCTAGCATACAATAAGCATCAGACAAAAACACAAATGAACTCGTATAATAGCTGAAGTTATACACAGAATATAATTAAACAGAGAATGGCTAATTAAAGACAGGGAAAGACGTAAGACAGACTCACATCCAAGATAACAGACCCTGGCTAGTGAGAAGAGGCAAAGAGTAGCTGATTCAAGAAATCCAAGAGTAAGAATCACAAGAATATGATGATGGACAGGGAAGTGAAGAGTACCGGATAAAGAAGTTTTAAAAAAATTTAAATATGTGATTCACTAGCCTCTTGATAACAATGTCAACATTTTCATTTCTGGCCATAAACTTAAAATTTACAATAAACATCGATGATTCTTGTTTCAAAAGGTAGAGGTGTAAAGACAAAAAAATTAAAAATTTTAGAAACATCAATGATCTTTCACAAAACAGTACCATTCCTGCCGTTCATTCTGGCTCCTTTTAAAATGTAAGAAAATTGGAATGATAATGTTAGAAGAGAACATTAAAATAAGCAACCAAGCTTTAAAAAGATTTAAGCTTAGATGGCTAAAATATTAGATACGAGTAATACCATAGAGAGAAAGAAATAAGGAATTAGGGAAAAGTGAATATAAATATACTACCCTATACGTACACAGTGTTTTGAAGTTTCCTCAATTCATATACACTGCCTCTTAATAACAATGTGACAAGAATATTAGTATCCTCAGTCCACAGATAAGGAAACTGTCACTCAAAGACATTAGTGACATGCACAAGACTATACAACTATTAAGTATCAGAACCAGGACTAAAATCCAGGGACGTTAACTCCTCTGAAGATAGGGGACATTAGTCTATATAGATTTGCTGATTAAAATGGGATAGGAGAGGGGAGCTAGATGACCTCACCAAGGGTTTAATTGTAGAAGTTTTAATGGTACACCAAAAGTCATTATTCAGTCAAAACATTTAAGCATAAGTAATTATTTATGATTTCCTGCTATAATTTCTGCATCTATGTGACAAATTACACAGGAAAGCTATTGCCCAACCCTCCAATCAATACAGGTACACTGAATTCCTAACAAAAATAGTAACGTTATTTTAAAGCCAACAGAAATTCCCAAAAGGGCTACCTCAGTGAATTACCTTGACTTATGTGAAAATGTAGCACAGAAGACAATCTTTTTATTCAATTCAAACTTGAACTAGTCATGTCATCTGGGTTATTTTATAAATTAGTTAGATTCAAGTTATAGAATGTGTTACTAATGCACTAGAACCGTATTATTTTATGTAAATACCGAAAAGGAAAAGTGAAGATGCCTTTCCTGCCATATTCATAAAGAATTCAGTGAAATTAAAACTCACATCCAAGTTCTCTAAACAATCCATTTAACAACTGCACTATGAATTATTTTTTTAAACCCCTATTTTGCTATAACTTATGATAGGTGCTATTTCCCTAAAATAAATTTTCTGCCCACTCTCACTTAATCTGATAAGGGAGACCAATTAGCAAATGTATATTTAAACAAATATTAAAACAATAGGAATGAGACAAGAAAATAAATTTGAGCAGAACCAGAGTAGGATTTTAATTGCTGACATTAAATTCTCCTCCTATCAGTCTTTCATACCAACTTTCTAAAGTACAAATCTGACTACTCTTTGTTAAAAACCCTGATTATGTCCCATCTCCCTTAGAAATGAATTTTCTCTCTCTCTCTCTTTTTTTTTTGTTAGCCCTGATACACTTGAAGGAGATAACCCACTCCCATTATTCTCCTGGTTCCTCCACCTCCACCACCACCACCACCCACACACATATACACACACAATGCGGCAGTGGCTTTTAGGGGCATTAGAACAAGTTTATGTATTCCCTTTCTTCATGTCTCTTGCTCATGCTCTCTCCTGATTTTTCTATTGTCTACATTTAAATAGTAGCAATCCTTTAAGCAAGCACTACCTCTTTTCCGAGAAACTCTAGTCAATTATTAATCTTTTTACTGTCCGTAATTGTTATCTCTTACCACTATCAAATGCTTTGGTATTTATGTTTTATACCTACATATTTATTCCTTCCTTGAGTCTAGAAAGGTGTTGAGGCAACTTACAATAAAAACAAATATTATAATTGACAGATTAACACAGAATAAAAAATAGAATGTCATTGAGGAGATTTGTGCAAAAAAAATTACTTCTCAGGTTTTAAGCATCAAAACGAAAGTAAACTCACTGAAATATGAGGAGCACTTGATTCTATTCAGCTTGGCACTTTTCTGTGGGTTTTTTTGTTGTTGTTGTTTTTTTGAAGACAGTCTCACTCTTGTTGCTCCTGCTAGAGTGCCATGGCGTCAGCCTCGCTCACAGCAACCTCAAACTCTTGGGCTTAAGCAATCCTCCTGCCTCAGCCTCCCGAGTAGCTGGGACTACAGGCATGCGCCACCATGCTCGGCTAATTTTTTCTATAAATTTTTAGTTGGCCAATTAATTTCTTTCTATTTTTAGTAGAGACGGGATCTCACTCTTGCTCAGGCTGGTCTTGAACTCCTGAGCTAAAACGATCCGCCTGCTTCGGCCTCCCAGAGTGACTTTTCTATGTTTTATCCTAGGCTCTCCATTTGTTTCATATTTAATGATATTTGCTGAACTTTTATCCATTATTCATGGTGTGTTTGTTTTTATTAAATTTTTTTGTGCTATATTTTGTGTATTCTGAGAATTTTTAGACCCAAGATTAAAAACTCTGAAATGGCTAGGAATTATGACTTCTTGAGGTACAATCAGGCATTTATAATTTTAGTGAGAAAACATTTAATAGCGATGATAGAAAATAAAATAGTAATTTGTGCAAAAGAAAACTACTAACATGGTTATCTCTGAGAAATAATTTATCATTTTATTTTACTTTACTGATTTTTTAAAAAATAAAAAACATGTATATTACTTACATAATCTGAAAAAGTAAATACTTTTTTAAAACTATTCCAATAAAGTCTCAACATTAAGTTGCACCCTCCTCCTCCTCCAAGTCATAAGAAGCCTAGCCCAATTTAAATCAGCTATTCAGGCTAGTTTGAGGATGAGGAGGGGAGCAACATTTAGAATCTGTCTTTAGCAAAGAAATAGTAGTATATTTCATTGAAAATGAGATACTCTTTCCTTAGAAAGAAACTACAGTTAGTGAAGGAAAACCCAAAAGAAAATTCTAGGATGCTGTTACCTTAAGACAGTATTATATTTATATAATTCAATCACCTTTAGGTTTTCAGGAAGATAATGGTCTGTGATCTAATATATTAACACTTATAATCCAGAAGAGGCTATAATCCAGGTATAATAAAAACTAAAATAACATACATAGGATAATTGTTCTATAATCAATAAATACCATTAAATAAGAGAGAAAGACTGGCAGTTCACTATGTTGACAGAGATGCATACATGTCTCAAGAAAATCCAGTGACTCATCCTGGCTAGTACAAATGGTTCACATATAAAGACCTACAAAGAGACTATATGGAATCAGACTGTGAAAGGTCTTAGCTCAGGCAAAAGAAATTCTATATCATAGCCAAGGAGAAGCACTGACAGTTTTTGAGCAGGAATGAAACATATCCAGTGGCATATTAAGAAAATTCATCTGGAAGTGATACACACTATGATTAAAGGAAGAAACAAATAAAGACAGAAATATTAATTAACAATAGCAACCAAAGGATCTGAACAGACATTTCTCCAAAAAAGATATACAAATGATCAATAAGTACATGAAAAGATGTTCAACATCATTAGCCATCAGAGAAATCCAAGTCAAAACTACAATGAGATACCATTTCATACCCACTAGGATAGCTATAATCAAAAAGACAAATAACAAGCATTGGCAAGGATGTGGAGAAATTGGAATCCTCATATATTGCTGCTGGGAATGCAAAACGATGCAGCTACTTTGAAAAATAATTTGGAATTCCTCAAAATGTTAACTATGGATTCCATATGACCTAGAAATTCCACTCCTGGGTATATACCCAAGAAAACTGAAAACATGTATCCTCACAAAAACATGTATACAAATGTTTATAGCATTACTCTTAATAGCCAAAAAGTGGAAACAATTCAAACATCCATCAACTGATAAATGGATAATAAAATGTGGTATATTCATATAACGAAATATTATTTAGCAGTAAAAAGAATGAAGTGTGATACGTGCTACATGGACGAAACTTGAAAACATTACACTAAATGAAAGAAGACAGAAAGAGCCACACATTGTACGATTCCGTTTATATGAGAGATCCAGAACAGGCAAATCCATAGACAGAAAGTAGATCAGTGATTGTCTAAGCTTGTGGGTGAATGGGGGAAATAGGGAGTGACTGCTAATGAGTACAGAGTATATTTCTGGAGTGATGAATATGTTCTAAAATTAATTGTGGTGATGGTTGCACAACTCTGTGAACATACATTGGGACTCAGGAACTGATATCCCAAAATATGATACTTTGCATGAGGAACTGAAGAAGCAGCCTCTTAAGGTCTCTGTGAACTGCACCCCATCTTCTCTCTCTTAAGTCACAAGTTGTTTTCTGAAATTCTTTTATCTGCCTAAAGTCCAGACCCACCAAAGAAGAAAATAATTACCTTTGGTCACTTCCCTGAGTTTTTATTAACTGAACTCATATAGGAAGAAAGACTGAAGTCTGTCAACACGCCTGGATAGACTTTTGTCATAAACCATTGTTATAAACCAACAGACTTTGTCCTAGACCACTGAATGTTCTTTAAGCCCACTGAATTCCCCTAAAAATCATTTATCCACTAAAATCATCCACACTTCCCCATCCCCCTTCCCCCTAAGAAAAAGGGTATGTAAGCATTTTACCCCATTGCGTGATAAAGTAATCACTTTGTGATCATCCCCTCAAGCACATTAATAATTTTTATGCCTTTTCTCCTATTAATCTGCCTTCTGGTTGTTGATTTTTCAGCAAAGCTTTAGAAGGTAAAGGGGAAGTTTTCCCTTGGCCCCTACAGTACTAACAAACATTGACTTCTAATTTGGTAAACTGTATGGAATATGAACTGTATCTCACCATTAATACAAAACAAAACAAAACAAAAACAATAGCAATTGCCCAAGCACCCATATTTAAAAGGGGGAAAAAAACCCTGCAAAATATCCAAGAATATCCTGAAATAAAAATGAGATTTTTATGTATCTAAACATTTTGTTCGGCTGGGCGTGGTGGCTCACGCCTGTAATCCTAGCACTCTGGAAGGCTGAGGCGGGTGGATCGCTCAAGGTCAGAAGTTCGAAAGCAGCCTGAGCAAGAGCAAGACCCCGTCTCTACTAAAAATAGAAAGAAATCAATTGGCCAACTAAAAAATATATATAGAAAAAATTAGCCAGGCATGGTGGTGCATGCCTGTAGTCCCAGCTACTCGGGAGGCTGAGGCAGGAGGATTGCCTGAGCCCAAGAGTTTGAGGTTGCTGTGAGCTAGGCTGACGCCATGGCACTCTAGCCTGGGCAACAGAGTGAGACTGTGTCTCAAAAAAAAAAAATAAATAAACATTTTGTTCATTCATTCATTCAACAAATATTAATTTAGCACCTGATATATAACAGGCACTAAAGATTTTGTTCTCTGAGATTTTTAATCTTAAGGGGGAAAAAAAAGTAAAGTAGTACATCTTTTTAAGACTTACCAGTGATCTGAAGTTGTGATTTCATGGTCAGGCTACCCATTGAACCAAGTTGTGATCCACTGTTAGACATACCACCAACAGGTCAGCAAACCTGAACATGGCAAAGGAGATACTGTAAACACCAAAAATTCCCATTTTAAAAATATGTAAATAGTGTTAACCTGGCCGTTTTATACTGAAGGCCCCATAACAACCAGTGGCCTTCACATGCTAAATATAATTTTCAATTCTAGTCTTCATCCTAACCTGTCAGCAAAATCTGACATAGCTGTTATTTCCCTCGTCTGTGATGTACTTTCTTTCCTTGAGTTCCCAAGACATATTATCCAGGTTTATATCCTACCTCACTGTTCCTTCTCTCTTTTGAAGATTCCTTTTCTTCTCTCTACTCTCTTAATGTTGGCATATCCTAGGACTCAGTTCTTGGTTCCCTTTTCTTTTCCATCTATACTCATTCCCTTGAGGATATTACCTATTCTTGTATCTTTAAATAGCATCTATATAAACAACACATCTCAACCAACTTTATATCTCTAGCCCAGACTTTGCTCCTAAAACCTAAACAACTTCACTTGGGTATCTAAACGACATCCCATCCATGATGTCTGTAATGAAAGAAAAAAATAATAAAATAAAAATAAAAAGATATCCCGTACTTAATATATCCAAACTGAACTCCTGATCTTTCCTGCAAACCTATTACTCTGTAAGCATTCTCATCTCAGTGGATGGCAACTCCATCCGTCCAGATGCTCAAGCTAAAAACCTTGGAGTCATCCTTGACTCCTTTCTTTTACATTTACCTTCCAACCTGTCAACAAATTCTATTATCTCTATTTGCAAAATATACCCAGAATCCAACCATTTCTCACCACCCCACCACCAATCTGTTCAGTGTTGCCTCTGACAGCCATCTCCTTCCTAGATAACATGTCTCTCTCCTAGATTACGGCAATAACCTAACAGATCTCCGTGTTTTTTTATTTGATTTTTCTTTTTTAGAGACGGGGTCTCTTTTTGTCACCCAGGATGGAGGGATGCAGGGGTGGAGTGCAATGGTATGATAAAGGTCTCTGTTTCTAACCTTGTTTAGACTCAGTCTATTCTCAATACAGCCAGGACAACTCTTACAATTTTCCAAACCCTGCAAAAGCTTCTTTCCTTTTTTTTTTTTCTTTTTTTGAGACAGTCTTAATCTGTCATCCCAGCTATAGTGGCATCAGCATAACTCACTACAACCTCAAACTCCTGGGCTCAAATGATTCTCCTGCCTCAGCCTCCCAAGTAGCTGGGACTACAAGTGGACACCACTACAACCAGCTAATTTCAATTTTTTGCAGAGATGAGATCTCGATCTTGCTCAGGATGGTTTCGAACTCCTGGCCTCAAGCAATCCTCCCACCTCAGCCTCCCACTATGTAAGAAGTGGTGTACAAATACAATAAGGCAAACAAAATATCTAGAAACTGTAAACACTGTCTTGATTTTTTATACACATTTAGGCCTCCATTAAAAAAGAGTTTAATATAAAACAATTCTGATGTCTTCTCAAGTCTGCCAAAATGAAATGGGGCAATTCCTAAGAGGAACTCTATAAAATCTAACATATTTCATTCTTTGACTTACAAATATAAATGTTAAAAGGTAAAATCTGGCCCCAACTACAGTGACTTAAGTTCATTCTTTTGGCATGGTATATTTTTTTCTTCATCCTCTTTGTTTATTTAAATTGCACCATTTCAGATATTTTATAACCTACAATCTACTAAAAGAGCCCTTTTATTTTAAATATGGAAGGTAAATAAAGTCATTAGTAGTCACCCAGAGCATAAAAGAAATGAGATGTAACATAAAAGCCTTAACACTGCATTGCACAAGATATTCTGATTCAAACAGCTTGTTATAGAAAGAGCCCCCAAAGACATCATTACCACATTCTGTAGTTATTACTCCCTTCTCAATACCCAAAAGCCTATTTGCCACAGACCTACTATATTAAGAGGCAGTGAAAAAAGTCCAACATTTGGGTGATTTTCTACATGATAAAAAATACTATTCTAGTTGCTAATGTATATTAACAGTTTATTGCTAGAAAATGCCCTTTTTAAGAACAGTGTAAATTTACTCTAAACATTAACATTAATTACAAAGTTGCCAAAAGATAAAAATCTCTATAAACTTTGTAGCAGAAAAGATTAATGAAAGTATAGATTGCAGATATTAGGAACAACGATTCTCTTCAGATAATTTCAGAGAATCACCATGGTAGAATTGTGAGGTGCTTGCCAAAAACATGCTAATAGTTTCAATAATTTACATACTTAAACATATTAGTTTTACATAATTAAAATGCATCACGTATTTTACATTCTTAAAAAGAATAAAAGTCACCATTTGTACAATAGCAAAAAAATTAGAAACAGGCTAAATATTAATTGGCAACCAGTTAAATAAATCACACACCCATACTACAGAACAGACTGCTATGCAGCCACTATTATAAAATAGCTTATTGGAGGAGGAGGACAAGGAGGAGGAGGAAATAAATAAATAAATAAATAAAATAGCTTATTAATGACGGAAATGGAAAGAATTCAAACACGTTTTTTTTTAGTTGTAGGAAATGTACAGTATGATGTTATTTTTGCCAACAAAAACAAACTATATATTCCTATAGGTACATATACTTATAGATAAATGCAGAAAAAGTATACATCCCAAACTGGTAACAGCAGTTAGTTACCTTTGTGGAAGAGGGTATCTGTATACTTAAGAAAGTGGCCATAGGCAACTTTAGTTTTGTATGTATTGCTTGAATTTTTTAAAATAAAATAAGTACCATTAATGACTTGTACAATTTTTAAAAACGGGCAAAAACAGAAGGAAAATAGAGACTCAATACTTCAACAAGTCCCATCTTCTCCCCTGAGCTCCAGACTCTTAGAGGTCTAATATCTATAGTTGCATACATGGTTAAATGATTAAATCTGAATCTAAACTCTTCATACCTGAGCACACCTACTCCAGCCTTAACAGCACCACCATCCATCCAGTTGTTTAAGTCAACAATACAGGAATTATCACTTATTCTTCTTTCTCTCACCAAGTTCTAATAATTCTACCTAAAAAATATACCCTACTATATGCCCTAAAATATATACCTTCTTTTCTCCATCTCTCTTCTTCTTTTTTTTTTTTTTTTTTTTTGAAACAGGGTCTCATTCTGTTGCCTGAGCTAGAGTGCAGTGGCACTATTATAGCTCACTGCAGCCTCGAACTTCTGGGCTGAAGAGATCCTCCTGCCTCAGTCTCTGCAGTGTTTAAATGAAGACTAGTTTACATTATGGTTCACTCTTTGTCTTGTACAATTCTATGGGTATTGACAGATGCACAATGTCATGTATGTACCATTACAGTATCATACAGAGTAGTCTCACCACCATAAAAATCCCTTATGCATCGCCTATTCATCACTCTCTCCTCTCCCTGAACCATAGATTGTTTTACTGTCTCTGGTTTTGTCTCATCCATAATGTCAAACAGCTTGGCTCATATAATATGGAGTTTTTTCAGGCTGATTTATTTTACTCAGCAATACGATTTAAGGCTTCTCCATATCTTTTCATGGTTTGACATTTTCTTATTTCTTTTGCTGAATAATATACCATTGTACAGTTGTACCACAGTTGATCCATTCACCTATTGAAGAACATCTCAGTTACTTCCAGTTTGGGGCAATTATGAATAAAGTTGCTATAAAATATTTACTTGCAGGTCACTGTGTAGACATAAGTTTTCAACCCAAATGTAAACAGAAACACAACTGCTGGATGATAATGGTATTATGTTTTGGCTTTGGAAAATACTGCCGAATGGTCTTCCAAAGTGGCAGTGCCACTTTTCATTCCCATCAGAATTGAAGGAGAATCCCTGTTGCTCTGTATCCTCACCAGCATTCAGTGCTGTCCCTTTGTTTGGGGGGAATCTAACCATTCTAATAGGTGTACAGTGATATTTCATTAGTTTTAATTTGCAATTCCCTTATGATACGATGCTATATGATGTTGAGTATCTTTTTATATGCTTATTTGCCATCCACATGCTTATTTGCCATCTCTGTATAGATGGCAAATAAGCATATAAAAAGATACAAATAAGCACACATATATATACAAACACATATATATAGTATTTGGTGATGTTTCTGTTAAGATCTTTTGCCCACTTTTTAAATGGGTTGTTTTATTATTGTTGTGTTTTAAAAGTTCCTTGTATATTTTAGATACAAGCCCTTTATCAGCTATGTTTTTCTCACAGCCCATCGTTTCTCTTTTCATTCACTTAACAGTGCCTTTCATAGACTAGAAGATTTAATTTAATAAAGTCCAACTTATCAATTTTTTCTTTCTAGATTGTGCTTTTGGTATTATATCTAAAAACTCATCACCATCTCTTCAACAAATGGTGCTGTGAAAACTAGATTCCACGTGTAAAAGAATGAAGTTGGACCTCTACCTCACACCATTACAAAAACTATAATAAAAATGGATCAAAGAAGGAGAAAAATAGGTGTTATTCACAAAGAATTGTGGTTGTGTGCTTTGACCTGTCTGGTAGCTCACTGAAGGATTGGTTCAGGGCTTGCCTCTGTTTCCTCTGCCTCAGAGCTTACGCAGGGATGAGGCACCTTTTCAAGCAGTGTTTATTAAAATCATTTATCAATGTATCAAATCTATCAATGATATCAATGTATCATTTATCATATGTATCAAACACTGCAACTGGGGCAAGGGATAACAGGTACAGCATATAAGAAGAGTGAAAAGACTGGGAAGGAAGAAGCTGGGGAAGGAGACTCTGGGGGAATGGGGGAGTGTGGTGGGGTGTGTGGAGGGTGTGTGTGTGTGAACGAAAGGAGAGACAGAGAGGGTTTTACTCTGTTGCCCAGACTGGAGTGCAGTGATATGATCATAGCTCACCACAACCTCCAACTCTCAGGGCTCAAGTGATCCTTCTGGCTCAGCCTGCCTAGTATCTAGAACTACAGGGGCATGCCACCATGCCCAGCTAATATTTTTATTTTTTGTAGAGATAGGGTCTTGCTGTGTTGTTTAGGCTGGTCATGGACTTCTAATCTCAAACAATCCTCTCACTTCAGCCTCCCAAAGTACTGAGATTACAGGCGTAAGCCACCAGGTCCGTACAGAATAAGGGCTTTGAAAAGCTCTCAGATAATGTGGGAAAGCTAGACAGCCCTAGAAGGCCATGCACATGCCCAGGGTTATATGCATGTTCAGAAAAGACTTGAAAAACCCTAAGCTCTTAACTCTGACTGAAATTCTGGCTCCATGCATGTAGGAAGTGCGTTAGCCATAGTTTTAAACTGCCTGGCTAAGCACTGGAATGCCCCAACAAACAGCCAAATTTGCAAACACTGGGAGGGTTTTTTTGGGGGGAAGGGTAGATTCCAGGAGTTGAAGACAACCTTCCAAATCACTAGCTGACTAAGCTAACAGAACACAGACATCAATGGTCACACATGACAAAAAATGCAGATTTCACAAAATTATTTCAGGAAAGTCACTAAACAAGCAAACAACAACAACCATAACAAACAGAAACAACCAACCATGAGGTAAAGGAAGAATCTGATTTTAAAGGCTGCCACATTATACAACACTCAAAATGTCCAGTTCCCATACTAGTGAAGTGAATTGAACAGCACATTAAAAGGATCATATGCCACAATCAAATGTCATTCATCCTGGGATGCAAGGATGATCTGACAAATAAAAACCATTCAATGTGATATAACGCATTAACAAAATGAAGGATAAAAATCACATGATCACCTCAATAGATACAGAAAAGGCATCTGACAAAATCTGATACCCTTTCATGATAAAAATTCTCAATAAACTAGGAACAGAAGGAAATGACCTCAATATAATAAAGGCCATCTATGAAAAGCCCACAGCTAGCATCATACTTAATGTTTGGAAACTGAAAGCTTTTCCTCTAAGATCAGGAACAAAGCAAAGATGCCTACTCTTGCCACTTCTATTCAACATAATATGAGAAATCCTAGCCAGAACAATTAGACAAGAAAAAGAAAAAATTAAAAGGCATCGAAATTGAAAAAGTAGTACAATTATTTCTGTTAGCAGATGACAAGAGACTAAAGACTCCACTAAAAAACTGTTAGAACTAGTTAATGAATCAGTAAAATTGCAGGATACAAAAATTGACATATAAAAATCTGTAGCATTTCCATACACTAACAATAAACTGTTTGAAAAAGAAATTAAGAAAACAATCTCCTCTACAATAGCATCAAAAAGAATAAAATACTTAGGAATAAAATCTCAAGGAGGTAAAAGACTTGGACACTAAACACTACAAAACACTGATGAAGGAAATTAAAGAAGACACAAATATATGGAAAGAGGTTGCAGTGAGCTATGATGACACCACTGCACTCTAGCCTGGGCAACAAGGTGAGACCTTGTCTCAAAAATAATAATAATAATAAATTTTAAAAACAAAAAAACAAAAAAAATTAAGGTAAATTTTTTTATTTTTCTAGACTAAAATCCTGGTTCATGGATTAGAAGATAATACTATTAAAATAAGATTATTCAAAGCAATCTACAGATTCAATGCAACCTCAATCAAAATCCCAATGAAAATCAATAGCCTTTTTTTTTTTAACAGAAATAGAAAAACAATCCTAAAATTCACACAGAACTAAAAATGACCCCAGGCCGGGCGCGGTGGCTCGCGCCTGTAATCCTAGCACTCTGGAAGGCCGAGGTGGGCGGATCGCTCAAGGTCA
>VBSM01001118.1:32902347-32921360 GCA_008086735.1 Cheirogaleus medius | reverse complement strand
AAAAAAAAGAGTGAATAGGGAAAAAGCTTCCAAAATCGGCCCTCTTTATCTACCGTAAGCTTTTTTCCCTTATACAAGCTTTTTGTCCCTTTCTTTTCATTTCCACTGCCATATCTGTAACTTGGTCTCCCTGCCTCCAACCCTAGTAAATACTACAGACATCAATATTGCCAAATAAATCTTCGTAAAAAACCATTTCATCCTATCAGCCAATAGGTCGCAAGGTTATCCAAAATAAGAGACTGGCTGGTGTCTTCTCAACTTTTCCAAACTTTCTATTACCAGGCCCACAAATCCTTTAAAATTCAACCCTACTACCTTAAGTTCATCCCTGCCTCTGCACCTTTGCACATCCTGAATCCCAATATTAACTTTTCTCTTTCTCTCTGCATACCTCTCATTCAGTACTAGACTGCTTTGAGGTACTACTTAAACTGTTTTAAATCTTTATGTAATGTAAGGACTTTAATCCCAGAAGGCAGAGAACGTGGGTTATGCTGCAGAGTCAAAGCCCAGATCAGAGGCTGCAAAGCGGCAAACCACAAGACAAATTCTGCCCACAGTGGTGATTTGTTTGGTCCACAGTGTTTATATTATGAATTCATAAGTTGCCAACATTTAAAAATAAAAATTTCTTAAGAAATCTGGATTTCCAGCTTCTCTTTAGGAAAAAAAATGTTCATGCCACACTTGGTCTGCCCTACCTCCCATATCAAAAAGGAGCCAACATTGAACTGTACACTTTAAAATGGTGAATTTTTCACAATTGCAAAGATGTGGAAACAACTCAAGTGCCCATCAATACATGAGTGGATTAATAAAATGTGGTATATGCATATCATGGAATACTACTCAGCCATAAAAAAATGGTGAACTATTGTATTAACTTGGATGGAACTGGTGACCATTCTTATAAGTGAAGTATCACAAGAATGGAAAAACAAACACCACATGTACTCACTATTAAATTGGAATTAATCAAACAACACATGTGCCCACATGGAAATAAAACTCATCGGAAATCAAGCAGGGGGAGGGGGATGAGTAAATTCATATCTAACGGGTACAATGCACCTTATCTGAGTGATGGGCACACTTATAACTTTGACTGAAACTGCACAAAAGCAATTTATGTAACCAAAACGTTTGTACCTCTGTAAGACTCTGAAATAAAATAAACAAATGAAAGGCGAATTTTACCTCAATTAATTTTTTTAAATTTCTGAAAACTTTTTTTTTTTTTTTTAGACAGAGTCTCACTCTGTTGCCCTGGCTAGAGTGCCATGGCATCAGCCTAGCTCACAGCAACCTCAAACTCCTGGGCTCAAGCAATCCTTCTGCCTCAGCCTCCTGAGTAGCTGGGTCTACAGGCATACCACAACGTCCAGCTAATTTTTCTATTTTTAGTAGAGACAGGGTCTTGCTTTTGCTCAGGTTGGTCTCAAACTCCCAACCTCAAGGAATCCTCCTGCCACGGCCTCCCAGAGTGATAGGATTACAGGCGTGAGCCACTGTGCCTGGCCCTGAAAACTTTTTTAAATCGATACACTGAGTATATTCTCAAGACCTTAAATAATATTTTTTCAATTATTTTTAATTGACAAAAGGTACATAATATCATGTACAACATGCTTTGAAATATATAAACATTGTAGAATGACTAAATCAAGATAAAAAACATATGCATAATCTTACATACTTATTTTTTGTGGTGAGAACAAATTTTACCTGCATTTAAAAAAAATAGCCAAAGCTGCTTTAACAGCTGCCCCTCTGGAAGGACATGAATTTCCTAGTTCACTTCAAGTCACAATCTGATCTATTATTACTGACTAAATGTTCATCTAGCCCTTAGAGGCATTTAAATTTATAATGCTTATCCTATGTAAGCTTACTGAATGAATTAATGAATTGAGATAATTTCAAGAAAGACAAGGCTGGTGGTAATGATAACGACAACAATAATAACAACTAACATATTGTGTTTACTGTGAGCCAAGTATCAGTCAAGCAGAAACACAATTTCCCTATGGATAGCCCTATTACTATTCCCAATTTACAGATAAGAAAACTAAAGTACAAAGAAATTAAGCAGCTTGGCCAAGGTCATACTGCCAGTACATGGTAGAGTCCAAATTTAAAATCAACTTAACTCTAGTACACATTGTTAACCACTACAGTACAATCCTTTAGACAGGAATCCTTTCCTCTATGACCAACTGAATTGATTCTTTGCAACAAAGAATCAAAAGACAGACAAAACTGCAGAATTTACTCTTTCTCTGCATAAATGACTAAGAAGCAAACCAAAGTTCATCTAAATGCAGATGGCATTTCTGGAGTTTTTCTTGTCTTTAAAAAAAAAAAATAACTGACAAGAGAAAAGGCTGTGGACTCCAATAAAATAATATACATTTTCTCAGAAAGCAAGTATGTTATTAGACATTTCTGGAGTGAGGTGCAGGTGAATTCTTAACCTATAAAGTGATGATACACTATAAAAATTCTTCTCTTTCTTGGGGTTTAGGATATGTCTATTAGGGTAAGCAGTTTCCAGACATGAAAAAAAATGACAGGTTTCTTAAGGGCAGGACTGCTTTTCATCATCCCAGCAATGCCTAACACAGAATGGTACTTAGAATGCATTCAATTATGTTAAAGGAACCAAAAAATCTAAAGTTAATTTCTTAGATTGCAACCCAATGCAACCCTTATTACAGCATTCATCATCTTATTTTTTACTATGATCAATGGCCAACAAATTTGTTTTCCTGACAAAACATACAAAATCCTTGAAGCAAGAATTTTATATTTGAGTACCCCTGAGAACCTAGCACAAGAGCAGTTCAATAAATGCTTGTTGAATATTATTATAAACTTAACATTTCTATACTTAGATTTCCTACAAGTCTGTGTGCCAGTTTTTAAAGCAGAACTTAAAATAACATGGCTTCTTATTTATAAAGCACTGATATTATGAAGTCTTATAAGATATTTCTGATACCAGTCCTATACTGTGATGTCAACAAAAACCTGAAAAATTAGTGAGCCAGCACAAAAAGCACAAAATATAATCACAGAATGAGCTAGAAAGAACCTGAGATCATATTCAAAACATTTAATAGACAAGTGAGGAAACAAGGTCCAGGGAGATTTAAGTGAACTGCCCAAGATCACAGAATTCAACTGACCAGCAATACTAACACTAGAACCCAGGTCCTCTGAATGTTGGCCCAGGTATCTTTTTTCCACAAAGAACTGTTTTTGTAAGCTCAGGATGAAATGGATACATTGAAAATATTTCATTTTAAAAATATTTGGTATGGAGGATGATCTTTCCCAGCACAGAACTTTTTGTGAGGTATTACATCACCATTAAAGAAATGAAAGCTGTCTTGTTCCTTTACTACTGAGATAACACCATTTCCTTTTCCCTTTTTGCTCTGCATATTTTTCATTTTCATGTCTTTTCTTTTATCGTCTTGAGACTTCTTCCTCTATCTACTTTCCCTCTTACCTACCTCCTTTCTAATATTTCTCACAAATCACCCCATCATGTCCTTCCTTTTTCTCCATAATTATCAGAAAGAACAGATTAAGCACACATTTGATTATAGCAAATGGAACACCACAATGAGCAAATCACAGTCTTGGCCGCAGCATTTTTAAGGCAACTGGTTAACAAAAATATAAATACAAGGGGTTGTACAAATTAATGAAATAATAAACAATGATGGCCAGGCGTGGTGGCTCACGCCTGTAATCCTAGCACTCTGGGAGGCTGAGGCGGGTGGATCGCTCAAGGTCAGAAGTTCAAAACCAGTCTGAGCAAGAGCAAGACCCCGTCTCTACTAAAAATAGAAAGAAATTAACTGGCCAACTAAAAATATATATGGAAAAAATTAGCCGGGCACGGTGGCACATGCCTGTAGTCCCAGCTACTTGCAAGGCTGAGGCAGGAGGATTGCTTGAGCCCAGGAGTTTGAGGTTGCTGTGAGCCAGGTTGATGCCACGGCACTCTAGCCTGGGCAACAGAGTGAAACTCTGTCTCAAAAAAAATAAAATAAAATAAACAATGTTTACAGTGGAGACAAGAACCTAAGTATGAACAAGACATAAAGGCAGGTGCTAATGACAATAATCTCTAGGTTAGGGTTAGGCAAGTGAGAGACCACTCTCTTCCTTTCTGTAAGTTTTTCTTCCAGCTTTATTGAGGTATAATAAATAAAAACTGTATATATCCAAGGTGTACATGTTTTGATATACACACATAATATGAAAAGATTTTTCACAATCGAGCTAATTAACACATCCATCACTGCACATAGTTACCTTTTTTGTGTATGTTGAGAATACTTAAGATCTGTTCTTTCAGTAAATTTCAAGTATACAGCACATGATTATCAACTATAGTTACTATGCTGTACATTAGGTCTCAATTTATTCACCTTACGACTGCAAGTCTGTTGTACCCTTTGACCAACATCTCCCAATTTCCCCCATTCTACCACCCCGAAACCCCAAAACAACCCTTCTACTCTCCATTTCTATGAGTTCAACTTCTTTAGAATTCACATACAAGTGAGGTCATGTATTTGTCTTTCTGTGTCTGGCTTATTTCAGTTAGCATAATGTCCTCCAGCTTCATCCATGCTGCTGCAAAAGGCCAGACTTCTAAGGCTCTTATTCCAATTTTTATATACATAAAACACATATATATGTATATATAAAAAATACACATACACAATTTCTTTACCCATTTATGTGTCAACAGACACTTAGGTTGTTTCCATTATCTTGGCTATTGTGAATCATGCTGAAAAGAACATGAAAGTGCAGGTATTTCTTCAAAATAGTGATTTTATTTCCTTTGAATATATACCTAGAAGTGGAAATGCTAGATCATATAGTTCTATTTTACCACTCTCTTCCTATTCAGATTTCTTACCTATCAATTCACCTACTCTAGCTTCATTCACTCCCTATTCTTACTGCTTAACTTTATGTTCTACCTTTTTTTTCTTATCCAGTAGTCTTCTTTTTCTCTCTCCTGACCTTTTAAAGTGATCTGTCTTGTCCTCATGTGTTCCTTCAAAATATTATTGCCAACTTCTCCCACCTTGTGGATCTAGATAACATCAAGTTGTGAATTCATTTTCTATTCTAAAGATTTAATAGGTATTATTTATGTGATCTTCACAACAATGCCAAGAAGGGGAGTAGGAAGCCATACTTATCTATTTTACAGATATATAAATTGAGGCCTGGCAAGACTAAATAACTTGCCAAAAGTCACACAGCTTACCAGCAGCAAAATCAAATCAGAACCCAGACCTTTTCTTTCCAAGTTCTCTATTCTTTTTCCACTGCGCCATGTTGCTTTCTTTTTAATTCCCCCCACTTAACCATGCACATGCACATGTCTAAACAAGTATACAGAGATAAATGTTTATAAAACAGCACAAATGGAGAAAGTGTGTGTATGTATATAAGAACTATAAAGACAGAAAAGTCAAAGGACCCAAATTAAGAGCACATTGTAGCTCACAGGCTAATCCTTGCAGAGGAAGTTTTGGGTTTCACATCCAAGTGGAAATTGCCTATTTCTTCAACCAACTGATATAGCCAGCATCAACACTGCTTTCTCCCCACATCTTCCCATAGCAGTTATATGACCAGAGTTTGCCCTCTGCACCACTCCTGCCCCCAAATCTCTCTCACAGGAATGTCACCATACCTGAACTTCTCACAGTATGAGTCACTTCTTTGGGTTAAGGCGTTGTCTCCAGAAGGCCACTGTGAAATGCATGTTACCTGAAAAAGAAAGGAAGGTCCATTAATACATGTCACTACTATGATTAAATACATCAGATATGCAATGACCTTGGGAATCTGACAGCACAAGATCTTTAAAAAAAATTTCTTGGGACAGATAATTTTTGATGGGGCAGGCAGGAAAAGGGGGCAACTTGGTGGAAATGATTCATACATTATGTGGAAAGATGCCACTCTGGGTATCATGATCATGTGGCAAAATGAGAATGGTCATATAAACACACACTCTGCCTACAAGGATTATCACCATAAGGATGGTCTCTGTAACTTGGAGGCTCCTAGGAACAGGAAAAGAGAAAGCAAGTGTCTGGGTATAGTCAGTTCTGAAAAGAGGCACAAAAGCTGAGCTGGCAGCAGTTTTCCAAAGACAGTACATTGCTAGCCTGGAAGAGGATAGAGGCAGAACAGTTTCTGGTTAATTGCTTCTAGTTTTGAAGATAGTTTCCAACCTAAGGTTTTTAGCTGAGGGCCAAGATCCCAACCAGAGAATGCTGCAATTCAATTCTGTGAAACCCCTCACTAATTTATATTGACTTCAAGCCAGTATCATTTACAGCCACAAAAATCAACATGCCTTTACTCAGTGCTTATTATGAGTCCAGAATTTGGCTAAGTACTATAAATACAGAAAAGAACAACCTTATATATTTTTGCCTCAATTCATATATAGTAAACGAATCCCCAAAACCCCAAATTGAGAGGGGCAAGGAACAAGAAAGAAGTGGGGAAGAAACTCACAAAAAACAGGTGACTATTTCCTATTACTACTAACACAAATTTCTCAAGCCAGAATGAATAAAACAAAACTTACTTTTGGGCCAAAGTTCCTTTTTAAACTCTTGCCAGTCAAGAGGCACAGGTTAGAAATCCCTTTTTTCCCTAGTTTAATACCAGAAGGTCTTTAGCACATTCGTCTTGGTAAACCAGAGAATACCAGACTGAGAATTGCAAAAACCTGGTTTTAGTTTTAGCTTTGACTCTTAATTAGCTTTCGGTAAGTTATTTAACTTTTTTTTTTTTTAACAAACAGAAAATGAAGAGATTGCACTAGTCTAAGAACAGCATATACCTGGCACATACACATATACCACCCACTAGATAACTGTCCATAGGAGGCATCATTAGTCAATCAGAACACACTTTCCCAAAGAACCCATACAACCAGAAGCCTTCTAAACACAGTGCTCTGGCACTTCCAGTCAGAGTTGGCCTATAAACCAAAATATATTTGCCACTATGGACTAGATAATCTCTGTAATTTCTTCCAACTCTAAAGTTCAAGTACCAAGTTTCTATAGGCTGAGAGAAAAACACTTCCAACAAGCCTAGCTAGATCAGTAATATTAATAATCATAAATTTCAGTCCAAACTCCTAGTTCTCTTCCAAATTGCATCTGACCTGGTTCTTTCTGATTTCTCAAAGATGCTAATGAAAAATTCACTTTCATACTATTAACATATATAACCTGTCAATATTATTCAGACTTGCTAGTGTGTTCTTTTAACAGAAAAGGAGCCCTTTACCCAGATTAGCTTTTAGAAAAAAAAGTCTCATCTAAAAATACGGCAACAATATTGCACTAGTAAAGACCTAAATCCTTCAATCTCACTAGGAATAAAGAAAGAAAAAAAAGAAAAAAAAAAAAGACCTAAATCCAATCCTTGATCATCCCTATAGCCTCTCTCCAAGGTCAGGCTTTGTCACTTCTCACCTAGACTTCTGCTAATAGCCACTCTTTCATCCTTTCACTCTTATCACCAGAGCCATCTTTCTAAAGCACACGTATACTCACATCACTTCCCTGTCTACAAATCTGTATCTATTTCTAACAACATAAAATTCAAAAATTTCGGCATTATACTTAGAACTTTTCATGCAGTTCCCTCCTTCTACTTTTCTGGCCTCACGTCCCAAAATGCTCTCCCTTCCACATCGCACTCTCTATTCCCTGAACCCTTTTTCTTCCACAATACTCTGCATTTACACACAACATTAAGGCATTTCCTGTGCTTGCCCTGTCCTTTCCTTTCCCCACCCTTGTCTTGTCATATTCCTACTCATCATCTAAGATCCAACTCAGGTCCAGTAGCAGGTCTTGCCTCCTCCTCTGGCCGACCCCCCCTAACAGAACTCTCTCTCTTCCTCTTTTGTCTCAAAGCTTTTTGAGCTCTCCTAGCCATGTCCACAGTTATTGTTTGCCTCAGTGGTTCCCAAAACTATTAGAATCACCTAAGGCATATTTCAAAAAGAAATTGGTTGCAGCCAACCCAGACCTAGTAAATCAGTCTCAGAAAGTAAGACCCAGGAATTTCTACCTCTAAAAAGCTCTTCTAATTATTCTAATGGTCAAATTTGGAGACTACTGATTTGTCTGTCTCCCCCAATAGTTTTAAAGACATCTATTTTAGAAGAACGTAGAGATGATTTACTGCAGAAGACAATAAAGAAGTACTCTTCACTTGTTTTTTATCTCATATCATATCCTTGTTGACTTGTAAGGTGAACATGAAGGAATTCCTTTTGGACTCACACCAAAAAAAGGTACATTAACTGTTCAAAAAAGCAACAGAATTTCCACCTTTATTTCTAAATCTTAAAAATGAAGAAATTGTACCTTAAATAAACCTGTAAATACACAGTGCAGGCTCTAATTAGATCTGCCATGAGAACTTCATTTCAGCTGAGAAACAATTTCTTAGCCAATTTTGAGTAGAAATACACTACCTTTACATAACTTCTTAAGATCGAATTATATTAGGAACAGATACAGAAGCACCCACCTAAGTGCTATGATGATAGGTGCCTGGCTCCAGTGCCTCACTAATTTTCCAAGAAAAATTGCACTCTTGCTTCCCCATCCCCCACTCCAAAACAAGAGTACTGCAGTTGTAGAAGAATGGCAAAAACCGTAATAAGATACAGATACAAATATAACCAAGAAAACAAGGTTGAGCTATTATTGGGGAATCGTGGGTTTCGGGTACTTTTACAAGTTCACAGAGATTACATCTCTGACTAGCTTTAGGCCCAAGGTCTACCTCGGGCGCACAGACAGACCCCGTGTTTCTGTCTTTAAGTCATGGCCCGGAACTAAGTCTGAAAACTTGAGTTCTCCACATAAAAGTCAAGTCCTCGTCATGTTTCGACCCTCAGAATACGTTAGCGGCTACTTTCTTTTCTCTGCTAAAGAAAAGGACACTCTCAGGAGGAAGGACAGTGACAGCTCCACGTCTGCAAAAGTCGGCGCCGCCACGGCGGTGGCGGCGCCGGGACCTGGACCACCACGCGGGGGGACAATGGAGGGAGGAGGGGAGTGCAAGAGAGAAGGGGAGGCTGCCGCTGCGCTGGGCTCTCCGAGCGACTGGGGGCTTGGAAAAGTCTCGAGAAGGCCAGCCGGGTGGCAGGGGGGCCTGGCCGCCACCCCTCACAGGGCCACGTAGCCCGCGCCGGTCGCAGCTGCCGGGCCCCGCGCGTAGGCCGGGCCGCGGGAGAATGGCCCCCGGGTGGGGCTGAGGGGCGCGAGGCCAGACCCTACCCACGCCCGTCGCGGCCCAGCCCTTTCGCAACTTGGTGCCCATAGGCGAGGAGCTCTGAGATCCTCGGCCCGGAGCTGACCTGTCGGCACTTCCGACCAACCCACCCCCTCCTGGTCCGGGCCACTAGCCCGAGCTCCCCGCGCCCCCAACGGGCACCAGCTCTGAGAGAAGAAGGAGCAGCCGCGGCTCTGGGTCCCAACTCGCGCGCCGAACTCCTCTACCCACGTTCCCCGTGGACACTCTCACCCGGGATACCCGGAACTCCCCAGAACTGCCCCTAGTCCGCCCGCGGGTGTTTACCGGGACTCGGGGCGGCGGCGACTCCTCAGTCCCTCGACTAAGATGGCAGCCGGTCCCGAGCCCCGACCACAGCAACTAGAGCGAGTTAGCGGCCAACGCGCAGGCGCCTCCGTGCGGGAGCGGTGGGAACTACAAGCCCCGGCAGGCCTCGCGCGCCCGGCCCCACCCCTGGCCTGAAGAAGTGGCTGCGGCTGATGAGCGCAACTAAATCCGAGTTTTCCGCACCTCCAGGAGAAATGCACTCAAGTTGCTCCCAGCACCTCCAGACTTTTTTTTTTAACACCCCGCCCACCAGAACCTCTAGAGCTGTAGCTGTGGTTCCCAGACTCTACTGTGCATCAGAATCACCTAGAGGGCTTAAAACTTAGACTGCTGAGCTCCACCCCCTAGAGTTTCTGATTCTGTATATCTAGGATAGGACCTGGGAATTTGCATCTCTAACAAATTCTCTGGTGATGCCACTGGCAGGTAGGATAACAATTTGAGAACCACTGGGCTATATAGCTTAGTCCTTAAGAACACTGATTGGGTTCAAATTCTCCCTTCTCCATCTTGTAATAGGGTGCGCTTAGAAGTGATGATAACAGCTGAGTGGCGCCAACATGGCAGGTGTTCTAAGAGTTGATCAGCAAGCTCCCTTCATTCTCACAGCAAACCTATGAGAAAAGTACTGTTATTATTCCCATTTTACAGATGCATAAACTAAGTCACAGGCTAAATAAGAACCCAGTCAGTCTAGCTTCAGAGTCAATCCTCTTAACCTCCTTCATGGATTGTTTGTGACAATGAACAGCCTGTACAAGATAGAGACTCAGAGGCATGACTAAGTGCTCAGTAGTTAGTGACCTTTGCTTTATTGTTTAGCCTGTTTCCTCCTAATGAAAATAATATTATTTACCATCTGGAAAGTCACTTAAATTTTTCAGAGCACTTTCAAAACTGCCAAGTCAGTGTTCCTGCAATATGCCTTAGGAGAGATTGTTAAAAATATAGATTCCTGGGCCCCTATCCCATTCATATTCTCTAGGGCAGTGGTTCTCAAACTTTAGTGCTTATCAGAATCATTGAAGGATTACTTAAACCATAGATCGTTGGTCCCTACGCCCAGAGTTTCTGATTCTGTAGGTCTGGGTGGAACTTGAGAATTTACATTTTTAACCAGGGACCACACTGGTAGGATCACTGCTCCAGAGCAGTGTTTCTCCACCTTTTTCTTTTTAATCATTTCTCTAAGGAGCATTTTTGGACATTTTCTTCCCAAGTATCTCCTCCATGAAATTTTAATATCAAACATAATGTGTATCTATTTATGTACTCTGTGTAGTATATCTGTGCATTAAACATTAAAAAGTGAAAAAAGTTTCTTCTCCACCCCCAAGCAATGCTCTGGGAAAATCAGAATTATCTAACTAGTGTCTAATGTGATCCTTGTCACCAAGCAAGTTTGGGAAACATAGTGACCCTTTAAGATATAAGGTATTTTTATGACCATTTTACAGAAAAGGAAACTGAGTCTAAGAGAAATTAAATGACTGGTCCAAGATCATTAAGCCAGGGACCAGGCACAGTGGCTCATGCCTATAATCCCAGGACTTTGGGAGGCAGAGGTGGGAGGGTCGCTTGAGGACAGGAGACCAGCCTGGGCAACATAGCAAGACCCCATCTCTACAAAAAATTTAAAAATTAGCTAGACATTGTGGCATGTGCTAGCTACTCAGAAGGATATGCAAGGAGGTTCACTCGAGCCCAGGAGTTTGAGATTATAGTGTGCCTCACTTCATCCAGCCTGAGCAACAGAGTGAAAAGCTATCTTCATTAGCTGTGGAGAATTTTAAAGGCTCTGAGAACTCTTACACAACCCTGAGCCATGAGGAAGGTTCTTGGACAGTTCTGGCCCCTCTCCAACAGGAACCTCTTGCAAATAGCTGGTCCAGGGAAAATTTGCATCATTCAAATATTAGTAACCAACAATAAACCCTCTTGACCTCTGTACACAGATACAAGAAACAAAAATAGGGCAAGAACAAGAAAAGAAATGAAAAGAAGAACAAATCAACAACAAGAATAACAAAACCCCAAAGAATATTTACCAGAATAAAAACAAAACAAAGAAAAAAAAAAAAGCCAGGTGTTCAAAACCAGCCTGGGCAACATAGCAAAATCCTGTCTCTAAAAAAAAAAAGAAAAGAAAAGAAAAATCAGCGGGGCATGGTGGTGCACACAAGCAGTCCTAGCTTCTTGGGAGGCTGAGGCAGAAGGATCACTTGAGATCAGGAGTTTGAGGCTGCAGTAAGCTATGACTGTGTTACTGCACACCAGCCTGGGTGACAGAGCGAGACCTCATCTCTTAAAAAAATAAAAATAAGTAAAATATAGACCAGGTGCTGAGGCTCACACCTGTAATCCCAGCACTTTGGGAGGCCAAGACAGGAGGACTACTTGAGGCCAGGAGTTTGAGACAAGCCTAGAACACAGGAAGATGACATCTCTAAAAAAAATTTTTTTTTAATTAGCCAACATGATGGTGCATGCCTGTAATCCCAGCTACTCAGGAGGCAGGAGGATCACTTGAGCCCAGGAGTTGGAGGTTGCAGTGATGACGCCATGGCACTCTAGCCCTGGCAACAGAGCAAGACCATGCCTCTAAATAAATAAATAAATATCACTCAGCCAGGAACCAGGAATCTAATCCAAGTCCTCTTGTTCCAGATTCTGTTTTCATCTACAATTTTTAAAACTATATAATGTTGCCGGGTGTGGTGGCTCACACCTGTAAACCTAGCACTCTGGGAGGCCGAGGCGGGAAGATCATTTGAGCTCAGGAGTTCGAGACCAGCCTGAGCAAGAGTGAAACCCCGTCTCTACCAAAAACAGAAAAAATTAGCTGGGCATGGTGGCGCATGCCTGTAGTCCCAGCTACTCGGGAGGCTGAGGCAGTAGGATCACTTGAGCCCAGGAGTTTGAGGTTGCTGTGAGCTAGGCTGACGACACGGCACTCTAGCCCGGGCAACAGAGTGAGACTCTGTCTCAAAAAAAAAAAAAAACAAAAACTATATAATGTTAGGCAAACTATAGTGGTAGAAGTCAGGATAATGGTTACCCTTTGAGGGGAGGTAGTACCTGGAAGGCACAAAGGGACTTCTCAGGGCAAGTAATAACATTTTGGGCCTTGATCTGGGTGTGGTACACAGACATGCTCACCTTGTGAAAAGTCATCAAGCTGTTTACTTAAGATTTGTGCATTTTTCTCTATTTATATTATACATCAATAAAAGTTTACTTAAATATGTTTTTAAATGGATACTCATTTTGTTTTAAAAATATATATCTTTCTACTGCATGCCAAAGACTCTTAAAACTTTAGAGTGCATCAGAATGACCTGGAGGACTTGTTAAAACTTGGATTACCAGGTGGTACCCCCAGAATTTCCGACTAAGGAAGCTCTGGGATCAGGCCCAAGAAATTTGCATTTCTAACAAGTTCCCAAGTGATGCATGTGCCCAAGGGTCACATTTTGAGAACCAATGGACTATGCTATCCTAACCTTTTTGCTAATGTCAGCAGGGTAGATCAGCTCTGATCTGAGAGGCAGTACCTAGCAGGAGCCTAAATTAATAATTTAGGCTTCAGAGGCATATGGATCAAGGATCTAGTCATTATTATGTCAACAACTTGCTTTGGAGTTCTTACCCAAAATCACCTGAACCTTAGAGTCCAAATCTCTAAATGAGTATAACAGATCCTACTTCCCGGGATGTTGTAGGAGATCCAGGGTAGGTAGGTGGTGTTTCTCCAAGGAGAAGCTAAGTTGGTGAGGGCAGGGAATCCCGATCCAGCCATTTCCTCATTCTTCCATGCTGTGTGGCTCTGGTTCCCAGGTTCCCTGATCCAGAACTCAGTCTTGCCCTGGTCAGAATGCAGGATCAGTGGTTGATAAAGCCTCAAGCCACCTTTACCCTCCTTCTGCCTAGGACACCTAGCTCAGTCCAGGACAGGACCCAATTCTGCTAAAGCAGGGGCCAGAAGTCTGGAGGGGCCACCACCAGCAAGGGAAGATGGTTCCCAGGCTTCTCCAGAGAAGAGGAAGGAAGAAAGTAGGGATGGAGAGCTGGAAGGAGTTGGGAGAGAAACCCCAGCGGCCCACATACCACCTGTCGCTTACCAGATTTCCCTACAGAACACTTAGTCATGCTGCTGTCCCACTCTTCCCTGGACCCGCTGTGCTTCCAATTGCCAGAGGAGGGGAAGGCTTGAAACGCTGTGTGTTAATGGAAAGAAGACACTGGACGGGGCTTCTGAGAGCCTGAGATCTGGATCCAAAGAGACAAGTTAAGACCTGAGGCTGTGGCTTATTACTTCCCCTCTTGGAGACGATTTCCTCATCTGCAAAATGAGGTATACAAGTTTTGTCCCTAGGTGCCGGATTTAGAAAATAAAAATATAGGATACTTGGCTAAATTTGAATTTCAGATAAGCAACAGATAATTTTTTGTATAGATACATGCCAAATATTGCATGTAACATGCTTACACTAAAATTTTTTTCGTTGTGTATCTAAAACCCAAATTTAACTGGGCATCCTGTATTGTATTCAGCAACACCACTTCTAAGGCTTTACACACATTCTTGATCAGGTGTAGTAAACTTAAATGCCTCCAAGGACCAGCCAGGTAAAATTACAAATAACAGCTAATGTTTACTTTCTACACTGTAATTACCAATCGTATCCTCAGTATTTACATGCACTATCTCATCGAATACTCACAGCAACATAGGTGGAGTGCTCAGTTTCCTCATCTACAAAATGGGAATAGTGATGTACCCTACCTTATGGATTGTTGTGAAGATTAAATGAGCTAATGCATGTAAAACACTTAGAACAATACCAGGCAAACACTCAATAAGCAATAGACATAATTTGCCCCATTATGCAGATGGGAAAACTGAGTCTCGGAGTGGTGAAGTAACCGGCCCATGATCATGTAGTTAGCAAGTGGCTGTGCCAGAATTTGAACCCAGGTCTAAAATGTTGGCAACCAATTCAAAATGTTGTATTCCATCAACGGGAAAATGGAAAACCTTGGTATAACCATTCATTCAATAGAATACTACTAAGCAATAAGAAATAACAAATTACTAATACACAAAATAAAATAGATACGCCTATAATCCTAGCACTCTGGGAGGCTGAGGCGGGCGGATCATTTGAGCTCAGGAGTTTGAGACCAGCCTGAGCAAGAGTGAGACCCTGTCTTTACTAAAAAAATAGAAAGAAATTAGCTGGACAACTAAAACTATATATATACGTAAAAAATTAGCCGGCCATGGTGGTGCTTGCCTGTAGTCCCAGCTACTTGGGAGGCTGAGGCAGAAGGATCGCTTGAGCCCGGGAGTTTGAGGTTGCTGTGAGCGAGGCTGACGACACGGCACTCTAGCCCGGGCAACAGAGTGAGACTCTGTCTCAAAAAAAATAAAATAAAATAGAAAAGTTTCAGATATACTAAAAGGAAGAAGGCATACAAAAGAGTACACACCGTATGGTACTATTTCTATGATATTCTAGAGCATGTAAAACCTAATCAATGGTGAAAAATCACTATTAGTAAACGCCTCTAAAAGGAGGGGATTGACTGGAAGGGAGCATAGGGAATTTTCTGGAGTGTTGAAAATGTTCTTTCAATATCTTGTTAGGGGTTTGGATTACATGGCTGTATGCATTTGTCAAAACTCACAAACAATATGAGATCTGTGAACATCATTGTATGTAAATTTAACCTCAAAAAATAAGAAAGGGCAAGCGTAGTGGTTTATGCCTATAATCCCATAACTTTGGGAGGCCGATGTGGGAAGATCACTTGAGGCCAGGATTTTAAGACCAGCCTGGGCAACATAGTGAGACTCTGTCTCTACACAAAAAAATAAAAAATAAATTATCTGGATGTGATGGTGAGTGCCTATAGTCGTAGCTACTGGGGAGGCGGAAGCAGGAGGATCACTTGAGCCCAGGAGTTGGAGGCTGCAGTGAGCAATGATCACACCATCAAAAAATAAGATGGATGGGTAGAGAGATGGAAGGATAGATCAATGAATAAATATGTGACAAAGCAAATGTAGCAAACAGTTAACAATTGTAGAATCTAGGTGGCGGGTAGATGGGTGCTCACTGCACAGTTCCTTCAATTGTTCTATAGATTTGAAAATTTTCATCATAAAATGTTGGGGGGACATCCTGCACAAGCAAAATATAGTCCATCTTCAGGGCTGAATTTGCAACCCCTGATCTATTTGTAGCTCCACTTCCTACCTATTTCTCCCTTTTGAGCTACAAACTAGCACGATTTTATTTCCAAAATCCCTTTCTATTGTCCGTGTCTTAATATTCCTCCTAAATAGGTTCCAGTCCCCTCCCTACTATTAATATTTACCTGCTATGTGACCTTGCCTCTCTGGGCCTCTGCTGACATCTGGAAATTGAGGTCAAATGTCTTATTTTATTTGTCTAAAAGCAGGGGAAGCCAGGCATGGAGGTTTATGCCTGTAATCCAAGCACTTTGGGAGGCTAAGGCAGGAGGATCACTTGAGCCCATGAGTTCAAGGTTACAAGTGAACTATAAGTGCACCACTGTACTTCAGCCTGGGAGACAGTGAGACCCTGCCTCAAAAATAAATAAATAAAAATAAATAAATTTTTTAAAGAAAGCAGGGGATTGGACCATATAATTAGGGAAAATTTCTCCCTCCCCATAGTATAAGTCTTTCAAGAGCTGAAAGAGCTGGTCTTATCCATCCCCATATGTCCTCTGGCATGTAGTGACACCCTAAAGATCCTTAGGAGGAAATGCTTGAATGGAAACCTCTTTGTAAACTGTGAGAGGAAGGGACAAGGGCACATACACCGAGTGCCCACTATATGCTTATGAACTAGATGTGTTCATCCCTACAACTACCCAATAAGGTAGAAGACATTGTGATTCTCGCTTTTATAGAAAAAGAAACATTGGTTCAGAAGGGTGAGGTGAGTGGCTAAAATTCACAGGAAATGCAAGAAACAGATCTAACATTTGAACCCAGAACTGTCTCTTTCAACCACTTCACAACTGCTTCTTCTTGAATCCATATAAGAAAAAGACTTTGTGTTCTTTTGTATTCTTCAGATTTTGTATACTGAACGTAGAAGCAGGGAAAAAAGTTATAAAAATAAATAGCCATAAGGGGATCTCAGCACTGCAATTTTGGGGAGGATTGAGCTTCAGAGAGGCAATTCCAGGACTCAAGAACTGCCTTAGATAATAAACAGCATGTCAGAGCTTCTTCTAGTCCTACTCATTATCCTCACTTTCCTCTTTTCTTACTCTGAAACCTAATGTCATCCTTCTTCCAGGAAAGCCCCGTTGGCCCATCTCTACAAATTGCAGAGCAGAATCATTTTTTGCCTAGAGTTCTCACTGGAGATGTCTGTACAAAACCAGAATCTGTATCTCAAACAAACAAACCAAACAGATTAATGTCATGCCTGCAAATTCCTCAGGCAAAGATGGACTCAAGCAAGAAGCATTCAGGTCACCTGATGCAAGCTGGGAAAATGTCAGACAGAAACACCGTGGGCATCTTAGCACTCCAACTTGATTCATGCAAATTTCTCCTGAGGTGGCAAAGGGTGCAATTAGAAATCCGAGAATGTGTGAGACTTTGTTGTCAGTCCTTGAGGACCTTCTAGAGTTGGAAGGAGGAGGGGCGTGTCCCACAAATTCAACTGGTCTGGTCACCTGTGTTCAGGCTGTTTCGTCACCTATGAAACTACTATGGTAGTAGCGTGCTACCTTTTAGGGTTGTGGGAAGGAGAAAATGAGAGCACATTGACGTAGTACAGGCCCAAGTGTGCAATAAAAGCTAGCACTTGAGTTTTCGGGTGAGGTGAGGCAACTGTCCTAGAGAGGGTGGGCGATTCCCCTGAGATCAGCTAGTAACTGGTGGAAGCAGGATTCAGACTTGGTCAGCCTGATTCCAGAGCTCTCACTCTCAACCTTTAAACCAGTGTCTTTCAAGGAGTTGTGTAATGATGGATTTACACAGATGATTTTATTGCATTATGGAACTGGGGGAAAGAAAAGGAAAAAAAAACCAAGATGATTTTAGGTGATGCCATAAATGATCATTTAAAATAACTTTTTATAAGCCAGGCTCAGTGGTACAGTCCTGTATTCCCAGCTACTTGGGAGGCTGAGGGGAAAAGATTGCTTGACCCTAAGAGTTTGAGTCCAGCCTGGGCAGCATAGCAAGACCTCCATCTCTTAAAAAAATAAAATAACTTTTTATTATGAAAAATTTCAGAGACTTATAAAAGAAAATAATATAATGAATTTTCAGTTTCACCAGCTTCATATACCAACTCATTAACAATAGTTTTCATTCACTACTTCCACTGATGGCTTATGTTGAAAGCAAATCCCAGATATGATATCATTTTATCTGTTAAGTATTTCTGCAGATTGTATGGGAACTTTTTTATCTTAGTAATTATGTTTCTTAGTAATGCGTATACTGAAGCAGTAGGTAGCTAACACATTGAGCTGATCATTTCACAGATACTGCTTAGGATCTGGCTAAAGTAGGGTTTTAGCAATTAAAACTATGAGATACCAGGTTTTCACTATCACATGGGCCAAGAACAAAAAGTTTGATATCTCAATTGTGTTAATAAGGATGTGAGAACATAGTGATGTTCACTACTGATTAGAGTAGAAATCGATGTGATGCCAAATGTATCGTGAGAAGAAAATTTGGCCATATGTATTGAAATAAAAAATATGTATGTTATGATATCCACATGCAAAAAGATGAATTTAGACTCCTATCTCACACTATATACAAAAAATAACTCAAAATGGACCAGAAACCTAAAGGGAAGAGTCAAACTATAAGACTTTTAGAAGACATAGGAGAAAATCTTCAAGACCTTGGTTAGGCAAAGATTTCTTAGATATGACACTAAAAGCATAACCCAAGAAAAAAACTGATAAAGTAAATCATCAAAATTCAAAAATTTTTGTGCTTCAAAAGGCACTGTTAATGAACTGTTCACTTACAAGGGTTTTGGCCGGGTGTAATAGCTCACTCCTGTAATCCTAGCACTTTGGAAGGCCGAGGCAGGAGGATCCCTTGAGCCCAGGAGTTCAAAACCAGCCTGGGCAATAGTGAGACCCCCATTTCTATAAAAAATAAAAAAAATTTGCCAAGCATAGTGATGTGCGTCTGTAGTCCCAGCTACTAGGAAGGCTGAGGCAGCAGGATCACTTGAGCCCAGGAGTTGGAGGCTACAGTGAGCTATGATGATGCCACT
>VBSM01001118.1:32880876-32893694 GCA_008086735.1 Cheirogaleus medius | reverse complement strand
AAGAAGTCACACTCATTTGTGCAATTATACAGGTGAGTCCTGTTCATTGTGGGGGCTACTGAGTCCACAAGGTATGAATACCAGGAGTTGAGAATCACTGAGGTTCATCTTGTAGGCCACTACTACAGTGACAAAATAATTTACCCAAGGTTACACACCTGGGAAGTATTAGAGGTGGGCTTTGAACCCAGGCAGTTACTATGTCACAGTAAAATGTTTGCTTGAAGGAGTAGGGGCAGACAGGTACCCACAGGCCTCCCCTGTCCTGGAGGCATTCATACTTGAGATCTTGTGCCTCTCATTCCAGTGATTGGTGGGGCAGACACTATCAGATGTGTCACACAGACGCTTTGTCGAAGCAACATAATTTGGGCATGTTCTAAAAGATGGCATTTGTCATCACTTGATGGTGGACTTGCTGGGTCAAAGGGAACATAGATTCGGCTCTAGCTTTGCCACTGACTTACTATGGGACCTTAGGCAAGTTACAGCCCCTTTGGGGCCTTTGTTTTCCCATCTGTGCAATGGGGCAGTTCAATTCCATGGACCTTGAGGTCTCTGGCTGAGTGATTCTGGGATTCTATGCTTGGAGTTGTTCACCGGGAAGGCTGAGGGAGTTCCTTTTTCACTTTCCCTGGCACTTTCAGACATTTGCTGAAATGGAGTGGCCCCCTCAGGTGCAAGGGGCACTCTTCTGGTCCCAGGCCAGGCCAGGCCAGGCTGTTCAGCCCTGCTTCACCCGAAGCTGGCTGGCACCATTGTTCCTCCATAAAGCTGGGCCCCTTTCCAGCTGCTGCTGTCCTCAGGGCAGGGGACAGGCTCAAAGGACTCAGTTGTGTGGCCTGGCCCCTCCCCCAGGGCAGGCCTGGATCACCCAACAGGCTGACTCAGCCCATGCAGGGGAACAAAGGAGATGAGATATGGGTTTAGGAAAAGAATTTGACATTTACTATTTCCCCCCATAAAACTTCAAAGTAATCATCATGGGGAAAATCCCCTTGCACTTATTTATTTTACAGTTCAGTGGCATTTAAAAAAATTGGGACAAGGCCATTGTTTCTGATTTCAGAGCTTAGGGACCCATATTTTAATGATTTTATGATGCATTTTGTTTGCCTCGTATTATCTTTCAAATTGGGATTGTGTAACAGTTAATGAAATCATAAGCTACCTCCATAATATGCTGAAATAAAAAAAAAAGAAATCATAAGCTAATTACAGCATTTAAAAAATTATACAATTTTACATAAAATAATGTAATATAGGTCTTAAATTTGATGAAATATAATAATTAGGCTCTGTTCTTGGAGCCTGGGCCTGCTGGACCCTGAAGCCACCTGCAACCTCCATCCATTCCTTTCCACCACCCACAGGCTTGTCTTTACCCTAGAGGTATTGTCTTAACCCAGTGTCTACAATGTAACCCTCCAAATTTTTAAAAAAAGTTTTCCCCCAGCATAAGACCCTGAAGGAATTGTGAGGGGGAGGCTCTGCCCGACTTTTGGCCAAGAAACAGAGATTATTTAGGGCCCTGAAAGGGCACAGAAGAATGAAAGAAATCTAATTCCAACACCATAGCGGGCACTACTGTGCGTGTTTTATGTGTGTTAACTTACTGAATCCTTACAACCATATGTTAAGTAGCTATTAGTGTGTCCCCATTTTACAGATGGGAAAACTGAGGCACAGAAGTGATATAACCAGCCCAAGATCATATGGCTAATAAGTGGCAGAGCCCAGGGGGAAAAGAAACAAAATTTCTCCTTTGTCCTTTCTGCCAATCCTTGCCCCAGAGGTAACATGGTCATAAATGTGGTATATATACTGCCAGATCTTCTTTGTAGGCATTTGTGGCATATACATGTAGAAATATTTAATTTTGCTTTACAAGTGGGTCATGTTGTTCTGCAGTTAGCTTTTTATTTTCTTTTTTTAAAATTAAAAACTATTTTAATTAAATTTTTTAATTAAAAAAAATTTTTTTTTTCTTTTGAGACAGGGTCTTGCTTTTTTCTTTTTTTTTGAGACAGAGCCTGGGCTAGAGTGCAGTGGCGTCATCATAGCTAACTGCAGCCTCAAACTCCTGGGCTCAAGAGATTCTCTTGCATCAGCCTCCTGAGTAGCGGGGACTACATGCAGTCGCCATCACGCCTGGCTAATTTTTCTATCTTTCTCTTCTTTCTTTTTGTAAAGACGAGGTCTCACTACGTTGCTCAGGCTGTTCTCAAACTCCTGGGTTCAAGCAATCCTCCCACCTTGGTCTCCCAAAATGCTAGAATTACAGATGTGAGCCACCACGCCTGGCTCCAACTAACTTTTTCTACTTAACCCCATGACTTAGAGATTTCTTTTCTATGTAAGTACACATAGAGTTCCTAGTTCTTTTTACCTGCCATACCATGCAGTATTCCATAGTGTATATATTATGAAAATACACCCAAGGGCCTAAGAGGTACTAGGCCCCATCCTACATGCTTTATATGCTTTATATCTCATTTCCACCTTGCACCCTGTGGTCATTAGCATTTTTTCCATTTTAAAGATGAAAAAAGTGAAGCCTGGAGAGGTTAAATACATTAACTGAGTGAATGAAGCAGGATTTGACTGAGTGTCCACACTTTTAACCATTGTACTTCTAAGTGCCTTCTTAAACAGAAGAGTTTATTTAAATCATTTCCATATTGGTGGATATTTGAGGTTGTGTCCAATTTTTCCCCACTACACACAACGCTGAAGTGAGCGTCCCTGCACATGCCTCTTTACGTCCACCTGGATATGTTTTCTAGGGTGGGTCATGATGGTGAACTTGTGCCACTACATTTTTTATAGTGATACTACTAACCCTCCATCCAAAAAGGCCTTTCTAATTTATACTCCCATCAGTTGGAGATCCTGAGATCTTCCTAAGAAGCACGAGGCTTGGAATATACTTGGGTTTGAGTCCTGCCTTTGCAATATGACTTTGGACTAGTCACTTCTTGGAGGCTCCGTTTCCTCTTGTATTAAATAAGATAATAATCCTGACCTTGTAGGGAACTGTGACAGGGAATATTATTAATGTGCTTGGCACTCAGAGAATGTTTAATAAACAGTCCTTAATACATTATGCCAAATAAATAGTTCTGATTTAATTAAGAGACAATAAACGTGATTGTGAGACAATAAACACTCCTGGCATATCACCCCTGACATAACGACCCCATGATGTTGTCCATGGAAAAACACATTCCATGAGGCCACAAACATGAAGAAAAGGCCAAGAGAATCACAGAGACAATGGCCACGACATCATCAAGACAAGGAAATAACATGAGCAGCTTTCTGTGTTGAGACTTTCTGTGAGTCACAGAAACTCCCTAACCTACTATTGGTTGGGTTTTCAATTACTTGCAACCAAGAGCATTCTTAGGCAATACTTGGACTAGCTTCACTTCAGAGCTGAGGAAATAGAGGCTCAGACATTTCAATTGACTTGGCCAGAGGAAGGATTCAAATCCAAATCTGTCTGACTCCAAATCATGAGTTTTTCTCCTAGCCTCCTAGGAAACCAAGGAAAGGAAGTTTGGGTCAGAAAAAAGTGTGATAATAAATGTTTAACCAGGCATTTAGCTTCATAAAATAAAAGACTATATTTTCCAGCATCTTTTGCAAGTAGACATGGCCATATGACTAAATCTGGCCAAGGAGATGTAAGCTGTGAGATGTTGTGGTAGACTTCTGGGATATTGAGAAGGGGTGGAGAAAGAGTATTATACCTTCTTCATTTTTTTCCCTCCCTCTGCCTACAAAGAGAATGCAATGGCTGGAATTCAAGCAGCCATATTGGACTGTGAGGTAACCTTAATGATGGAAGCCACACTGAAAATGGTGGAATAGAAAGATAAGTTTCTAGGTTACTGATAATACCATGAAGCTGTATACCAGCCCTGGACAGCCTACCTCCAAGCCTATTTCCAAATGCTTTTTACATGAAAAAGATTTCTTTTTTTCCTCTCTGTTCTATGCAACTGAATCTAATTCTTGATGATGCACCAGCATTTAGTTTAGGCATGGGTAGGTGATGCAATTCTGGACACTGGGGAAGTTTATTGCCAAGTGGTGGGAGTGGGACGGGGAGAGCACATCTGGGAAGTTTTTCTTTCATCTTACAAAGTGACAGAAGGAAGAGACGGCCCCTTTCTTCTGCCTCTGGACATTGTCATAGAGATGTGATATTCGGGCCTGAGGTAGCCATCTTGTGAGCACGTGGCAGCCACTTTGATGACGGGAGTTGATATCTGAGGGCAGTGTAATAAAGAGAAAAGAAGAGGCTGGGTCCTTGATGAAGTTATAGAACTGACACTGAATTAATGTACCCTCAAGCCATCCTACCTCCAAATTCTTGTTACATGGGATAATAGCATCCTCTCTGTTGTTAGATCCATTTTTAGTTGAGTTTTATGTTATTTGTAAGCCAAAATTCTGACTAGTGCTGGAAGAGATCAGGTCCAGGGTGTGGCCATTGAAGTGGGTGGAATGGAGGTAAAGGCCAAGATGTAGGATGGGTCAACCTCATGGAATGTGAAATTGCCCAAGGAGATGACAGAAGATGACAGGGAGGAGAGGAAGAGTATGGAGCAGGGACCAAAATCCTCAGTGAATGGAGAGGAGGATGGTAGAAACAGCAAAGCAGGGTAGAGGAGAATGTCACTGAATAGCATGAGCCTCGAAAGAGCTGGGGTTTTGATGTGAAGAAGAGGAATGTATCAAGCAGGATCGTTATGGTTGTAAGAAACAAAGAATAGGGCTGGGTGTAGTGGCTCATGCCTGTAATGCCAGAACCTTGGGAAGCTGAGGCGGGAGGATCGCTTAAGGCCAGGAGTTCGAGACCAGCCTGGGCAACACAGCGAGACCCCCATCTCTCTTAAAAATTAGACAGGTGCGGTGGTCATGCCATGGCACTCCAGCCTGGGTGACAGAGCAAGACCCTGTATCTAAAATAAATAAAAGAAACAAAGGATGATTCTGCCCCTCAGATATCCTATTTTGTGAAGTGCCTGTTCAAGTCTTCCTTTAATTGGTTTTGTCTCTGTCTCATTAATTTATAGGAACCTTTAAATGGAGAAGGAAAAGAAAAGCACGGAGTGTCGTCCTCCCTGCACAAGCTCACAGTCCTCCATCTCCTGGCAGCTTCATGACACACTTTCCTTCCCTCTGTGCTCTGCTCACTTCACTGCCGCTTCAACAGCCTCCTTGCCACTCTCAGGGTGTGCCAGGCGCATTCTCGAAAGTGTCTCCCTCCTCCCAAGTCACCCCCATCCCTTTTATTTTTCTTCGTAGCACTCACCACCACCTGACATTATATGGGTCATTACATACTTGTATATATATAAAATGTCCCCCAACTAAGACATTAGCTTCTCAAGGACAGGGGCTTTGCTCACTGTTGTAGCACAGTACCTGGCCCACAGTAGGTATTCAATAAACGTGTATTGAATGAATGAACAAATTAGCCACTAATGGCAGTGGGGAGGAGGAGGAAGGCCCAGATGCACAGCTGTCATCCAAACTGCAGAGGCAACTATGTGTGTGAAGCAGTTGGCCCTAAGAGGGTCCCTGGCTCCTAGCCCGAGTGAGATTATGAACTTCGGAAAAGCCTTTCTCCACGCCCCTCCACCTGGCTTGCCTCATCTTTCCGGCTGGCCAGAGTCCCCAGGGGTTCATTTGATTCAAACATCCCTAGAAGGCTCTCAAAGCATTCTTTGTTTTTACATTTTCTCATTTTTTACAAGCACCAGGCATGGGTAAGCACCTTCTGGAAAACATGTAACACTCACATACACACACACACACACACAATCTAACACACATGCTTGGCTATATTCCATACTCTTGTATACCCTCATCACTCAGTTTACCCACATCCAGTTCTAATTATGCACCCTTGCTCACACTTGACCTCAGACATTCTCACTCCCCTGTCCCACAGGCTCACACACATCCGTAGTCGTGCGTGTGCTCTCCTGAGCGCAAACCCCTGCCCGAGTTTCCACCTATACACCCACTCACACTGACACACACACATTCATTCCCTCAAGCTCGGCTCCTGTGGCATGTGCACATGGACCCTCTTGCACACACATCTTTGAACACCCGTCCAGGTTTTATCACACAAATACAATGGCCTGGGGTGGTGACCCACACTGGTAAGAGCTTAGTGTGATGACCTGTCCCAACCGTGACACTGACCGTCCCACTATCCCAACAGTGATACCCACCGAGCATTGGCCACGTACGTGCTGGATATCCCACGCTTTGGGCCTTTATCTTATTCAATCCTCATAACAATCCAATGAAGGAGATGCTATTATCAGCTCCATTTGCTAGGTGAGGAAACCAGAACTCAGAGGCATTAAATGGTAGAGCTAGGATTCTAACCCAGGCGTCTGACCCTAGAGTTCATCCTCTTCTCTGGTATAGCAGATTGTATTTTTCAAAAATGGTCACATCTTCCATCCCTCATGCTCTTCTAGAACCTTGCCATTCCCCCATCAAGAGGTAGTCTATGGCCCCTTCTCTTGAACTTGGGTGGGTCTTTGGGACAGCCTCAACTTACAGCATGGTGGAAGAAGTCATGCCTCTTGACTTCCAAAGCTTGATCATAAAAGTTGATACGGCTTGTGCCTGGCTGTCTCTCTCTTAGGACGCATGCCTTTGGAACCCGGCTACCATGCTGGGAGGAGGCCACAGGCAATGTCCCTGCTGGAAACCCCAACTGAGGTCCCAGTTGATAGCCAGCACCAACTGGTCAGGAAGCCTTCAAGATGACTCCAGCCCAGCTACCACCTGACTGTAAGCACACTTGAGAGATCCTGAACAAGAACTGCCTAGCTGAGTCCAATCAACCCCCTAAACCAAAAGATAAATAATTGTTATTTTGTGCCACTAAATATGGGTGGTTTGTTTTGCGGCAATGGATAACTGATGCCAGGGCAGAGAATTACTCACAGTCAGCCTCAGACCACCATGGGGAGGTGATACTAATCTCTCTGTCTCCTTCTGGACCTTCCTCTTCTACCACAAGGTCTAGAATCTCAGAGAAAAACCCCTACCATCTGGTCCTTCACAGCAAATGACCACTGGTGCAGCCATCTCCCCGCATGGGCGTGAGCTCTTCAAGCCCTACTGCTGGCTCTGGTGCTTTAGGCAAGTGTTCATCCCTCAGTCTCCCCTTCTGTAAAAGGTGCTGCATTAAGATCCAGCCCTGCCCACTCACATGTAGGCTATGAGCCATCCTGGAAACCTGAGTTTAAGGGGTTATTGTCAATGTTTGCATTTTAGGGTCTAAGTTGGCAACTAGAACCACACAATGTCCTAAAAAGACCTTTCAGAATCATCTTGTGCAGCCTTCTATGTATAGAAGGGGAAGCTGAAATATTAATTTTCAGCCAGAGCTAACACAGTCCTGGCACCTAATAAGTGCCTGTGAATATCAGAGAATGTGAGAAGAGAGGAAAAGAAAACAGGCTGAATTGGATGACGGATCCAATCTTCTCCCATCACTTTTGCCTGGGAAGCTTCACCCCACACCCTCCTCTCTGCTCCTACAGTTCCCTGCCTATCTCCCCTTCCGCTTCTGGGTGATCCCTCTGCCCAGGCACCCTGCCTGGAACAGGAACCAAGTGTGAGCCACTGACACTTGGGACACCAGGTGTGGCTGATTTGCCTCCCTAGTGGCCCACTCCATCCTCCCAAGAGCAGTTCTCTTAGGACACTTCCTCACAGGTTTGAAATAAAAAGCATTTGATATTAGTAATAAACTCACCGCTCGCCAGGACGAGTCATTCCTGGGAGGCTTTGGAGCCCCTGGGTTGCTGGTCTGGATGCCCCGAGCACCTCAGCTTTCTCCATATTCTCCCTCTCTGAGGAGGGACAAGGGAAACTGAGTCACCAGAGAGGCCAGCGTCAGGCTTCCACCTTGCTTACCTCCTCCATATTCTCCTCCACTTCCCATCTGTATTAGATTCCTAGGGCTGCCATCACAAAGTACCACAAATTTGGTGGTTTAAAACAACAGAATTTTTTTTTTTTTTTTTTGAGACAGAGTCTTATTCTGTTGCCCCAGCTAGAGTGCAGCCTAGCTCACAGCAACCTCAAACTCCTGGGCTCAAGCGATCCTCCTGCCTCAGCCTCCTGAGTAGCTGGGACTACAGGCATGCGCCACCATGCCCGGCTAATTTTTTCTGTTTTTGATAGAGACGGGGTCTCGCTCTTGCTCAGGCTGGTCTTGAACTCCTGAGCTCAAAGGATTGGCCCACCTCGGCCTCCCAGAGTGCTAGGATTATAGGCGTGAGCCACTGTGCCCAGCCTAAAACAACAGAAATTTATTCTGTCACAGTTTCAGAGGCCAAAAGTCCAAAATCAAGGCATTGGCAGGGTTGGTTCCTTCTGGAGGCACTAAAGGAGTCTGTTCCATGCTTCTCTCCCGGTAGCTGCTGGCTGCTGGCAACCCTTGGCATTTCTTGGCTTGTAGTCGCATAACTCCAACCTGCTTCTGTCTTCACTGTGTGATCTTCTCTGTGTCTGTCTTCTTCCCTTCCCTTCTCTTATAAGGACATTTGACATTGGATTGAAGGCCCACCCTAATCCGGAATGATCTCATCTCAAGATCCTTAACTTAATTACATCTACAAAGACCCTTATTCCAAATAAGTTCACATTCACAAATTCTAGGTAGATAGATCTTTGGGGAGGAGGGCCACCATTTAAGTCACAGCACCATCTTTGCCCATATTTCTGGAATATGGTCTAGGAAACCATCTGGTTCCTAGAAACTGGCAATTAGTTCCTGGAGCAGGCCCTCCCCGTCTATCCTATCCTCGCCTTTGGCTGGGCAGGTTCAACTCCATTAGGGATAGAGCGGGGCACACATGGTAGCCTCACTGACATTAGCAAAAGGTGACAGCTAACAAAAGGAGGAAGATAGGTAAATCATAACCAACATGAGAATTCAGGAAGTCCCGCAATGTGGGGACATCTAGTGTAGAGGCAAAAACTCAGTTGGCACTATGCAAATAAGAATGACAACCAATGTTCATTGGGATGATCCTGGGCCATTGAGAAATCAGTTGATCAGGTTGGCAGAACAACTGAGGTGGGCCAGATGTAGGGACATATGTTGGCCTGGAGCACTTATATATATAATACCATCCAAAGAGGGCAGTTAACACTTAGCTCATCCACCCATTGCTATGACAATGTAGGCCCAGTTGTTAGACAATTTTTTCAAGAGAAGCTGGAAATACAGATTTCCATGAAAATTCCCCCAATTTTTAAATGTTGGCAACTAATTCAAAGCATCAGCTCTGGGGCAAACATCTCGAGGACTACCATATTATGACCTCTGCCCATGTGTCATGCATTTCCATCTCCCAAACCTTAACTAGTAGTTGCCCTGGGCCAGGCCCTGAGCTGGATGCTGGCATGCAGAGACGCCCAAGGTTTGGTCACCGCCCCAGAGGAGTTCACAGCCTTCTTAGCTTTTGGTCCTTAGGGATGAATTTAATGACATGAACAATATATTTTACAAAGCTGTCTGCCAAAACCAAAACCAGACTATGTGGCCCCTAAAGGCAAATCTCATTTCCCTGGAAGTTCTTTGGCACAAGGGCTCTTTTCCTGGTGACACCGGATAACGGAGGCACCAGGGTGCTTAGATGAGTTTTAGAGGGTATAAAGGAGACAGTGCTATATTGGTGCGTCTGCCAATGCCCCATTCAGTGCCAGGAGAAGAGAGAGGGAGGGTATGTATGTGTGAGAAGCAGAAGTGACCATGGCCAAAGAGGCAGGGCACTTGGGGATATAAGCCTACACCCTGAGCAGGCAGAGCTGGGTTCAGATCCCAACTCCAGCTAACCAGTCAGTCTTCCTGACCTCAGTTTCCTTACATAAGGAAATGTAGTTAGTAATGATGCTTATCCCACGGGGGTGTTGAGGTTTTGAAACAGTTCGTGATGTTAGCTGTTATTTTCTTCCACACTTTTTTTTACTTTGTCATGACTTTGCAAATGTCCTCCCCACACTTGGGCAGCTCTCCCCCTGCTTCTCTACCTGATTCATTCTGAAGACCTGGGTGGGTGCCTCTTCCTCTGAGAGGTCCCCACAGCCCCCAGGCCTGGGGAGTTACTTCCTCCCTCCATTTTGGACGCTCTGCTCAGACCTGCCCTGGCACTGATGACCAATGGGGTGATCGTTGGTGAGTTTTTCCCCCCACTGGATAGGAAGTTCGCTGAGGGCAGGGCCCAGGTCTGAGTCATCTGTGTTGCCTGCCCCGAGTGGGTGGTCAACAACGTCTGTGGCATGAAAGGAAGGAAAGAGGAAGGAAGGGGTGTCACAGACAGCTCACAGCTCACTGGCTGACTGACCCTCAGGCCCCAGGTCTCTGGCAGTTAAAGCACAAGCTGATGTTAAAGGGCTGATCTTTGTCTGACCTAACAGAGTTGTGTGAGGGAGAGTGTCTGAGTCGGTGAGTGTGTACGTGTGTGTAGGAGGTGCATGAGTGTTTTGTGAGTATGTATGTATGTGCATGAGCACGTGCATTTGTGTGTGATGGTGGGGTATGTGAATGAATGTGTGTATGAGGATTTCTATGAGTGTATTTGTTATGTATAAACACTTTGTGTCCTTGCACCTAGCATGCTCAACTGAATGTGTGTGGTATGCGGGAAAGCACGATGGAAGGTAGAGTAGCGCAGTGGTTACCAGCAGGGGCTCTGGAGTCAGCACTGGTGCTTTCTAACTGTGAGCAAGCCAACCAAGATAAGCCTCAGTTTTCCATATGCAAGACTGGTAGCATTGCAGCATCTGCCGTATAGGGAGGTCAAAAGAGTTTAGAGTTGAGTGCTGAGCATAGGAAACAACAGATGTTGCATTATACCAAGTGTCACTATCAACATTCTGAGCAGATGCTTCCAAGGTCTAAAAGCCCTTCATCAAAACAAGTCAAAAGACCACTAGTTACTAGCAAAGCAACATCCACCATTCTTCTCTGAGCTCAGTTTCTTCCACGGGAGGGAGCAGTAAACTGCATTTTGTTTGTCTCCCAAGGCAGCTGTGATGTTTATGCGATCAGAGTCGCCCAAATCCCGCCCCCCGGAGGGAAGGGCTTGGATTGCCGCAGTCCGAGCCAAAGCTGGGAGCAGGGTGCCCTCTCCTGGCAGAATGGGGTAAAGGGTGACTCCAGCCGGACAAAGGCTGACCTGGGAGTTCCAGGGGTGCCATCAGCAAAGTGAGCCCAGCAGAAGGGCGGCGGGTTGAGAAGGGGACTCTTACAGCTCCTTACTCTTACACCCTGGAGCCACTTGCTCCCCTTTTTGTCTGCTGAACTCCTCTTCCCGCAGATGTCTCTCCAGAAACCTCTCCCGCGCGCTCCCCCCCGCCCTGTCAGACAGGGCCAGTCCAGTCCCCGCCCCTCGTCGCAAGTTCCCGGAGCATCCCGGGTTCAGTTGCATTCCTCTGTGGGATGACCATCCGAGAAACGAAGGGGAGTGGCAGCATCCCAGACCGTTTGATTCCTAGGGTTCCTGGACGAGGCTCTTGGCAAATGTTAGAATGAAAGGATCGAGGAAGCCCAGACTAGAGTGGGAAGTGCCCCCAGATGCCGTCCAGCCCCATTTGGGAAGGGTCCAGCCTTAGCAGGGGACATGAGAGACCAGGATTCAGGGCACCCCCGACCTCCACCCCAAGACACACCACAGCGTGGGCTCCGGAGCAGAGATTTGGGAACATTAATTCATTCCCAAATACTGTGTGCCAGGTACTGAGCTGAACATTGGAAATACAGCAGCTGGAAAAACCAGACAGGTTCTTGTCCCCCCTGGAGGTGTTGGGACAGACACATAATCAGACGGTTTCGATATAGTGGTGCCTAACCACACCACACCACAGCCCCATTTTACAGGTGGAAAGATTGAAGGTCGGAGAGGGCACGCAGCGAGGGAGGAACATTCTCCTGTATTCTGAGTCTGGAGCGCTGCTCCAAGGGCAGAAGCGTGTCTGTGGGTGGGCGCAGGCAGCTCCTGGGACTCCCGACCCACAGCGGAGCAGCCTGGGATGAGGATTCAGGGGAGGGGGAACCCGGTACCGGGGTCTCTAAGAAGTCCCTCCCTCTACTCCCGCCTAGCGGTGACATCTAGGCAGACTGTGTGTGTGGGGGGCGTTTGCACAGCCGAGGGGGCCCGGACGGGGGGCGTGGGCAGGAGGCACGGGGATAGGGGTGCAGCAGTAGGGGGAGGTCTCCCCAGCACTGCATAATCCACCCCCATCCCCATCAGCTGGCGTCCTCAGCGCCTGGACCCCATGCCCCACCTCGCAGCCTCCCAATTAATCCAGAGTGGGACGCGGACAGCGCGGAGGGCGAGCGGCGATGCCAGAGCTCAGGCAGCCGGGAGGCCCCACGGCCAATGGGCGCGCTCGTGCCCTCTCCGCCCCTCTCCGCCGCTCCGCGCCCTGGACTCAGAGTCTGCAAAAGCAAACAAGGAAAGGGCAGGTGCAAAGGGCAGGAGGAGGCACCGTCCTGTGTCTGCCTGTGTCTCCCCAGAGGCGCCGCTGGAGCTTGGACTTGGAGAAGGGGCATCAGACGGTTATTTGTCCACTGCAGATTTCACCGGAGTGGGCGGGGACCCCCCAAGAAAGCACCGTTAGCATTTTCTTGTGCGTCCAGCCTGCTTTATATATATTTTGCATATATAGGCAAATGCCCGTTTATGTATTCTTTTTTCTTTTTACACAAATAATACCATACTAAGCACACTGTTCTGCACGTTGCTTTTTTTTTTCTT
>VBSM01001118.1:32847407-32864986 GCA_008086735.1 Cheirogaleus medius | reverse complement strand
CCTCCCAGAGTGCTAGGATTACAGGCGTGAGCCACCGCGCCCGGCCAGAACATTCACTCTCTTGATGGTCTGATTTTATGACCTTAAATGCTGCCTATATGGTGATGACTCCCAAGTTTATGTACTAGCCTGGACTTCTCCCTTGAACTCCAGACTTGTATATGCAGGTGCTGATGTGTCATCTCCACTTGGAGGTCCAGTACACGTCTCAAGTTGAACACGTCCAAACTCATGACTTTCTGCCCCCTCCTCTTCCCGAAGTCTTCCCCATATGAGTAAATGGAAACTCCAGCCTTCCAGGTTCTCTCTGGAAGAACATGGGGGTCATCTTGGATCTCTTTCTCACCCCAACAACTAATCCCTCGCACATCCTGGTAGCTCAACCTTCAGAATATATCCAGCTTCCCATCACTTCTGCTGCTACCATTATAGTGCTATTTCTTATCTGGACGCTTCCTCAACAGCTTCTTCACTTGTCTCCTTGCTTTAGCCCTTTCCCTTCTGCACAGCACCACAGTGATGTTTTAAAACCTGAGTTGGATTTTGTCACTTCTCTGGCTCCCATCTACTCACCCAGAGTCCCCAGCCTGTGGTCCTAGAGCTGGCTGGGCCTAGATTCCAAGCCTGTCACCCCTACCTCCACAGCTTTCTTCCCCTATTCCTGTGCAGTGACCCTGGTGCTTCTGAGCTGTCAGTGACCACGGCCTGTTTTGCTGGCTCTTTCAGGTGCGATGGTCCAGCTGCAACATCTTCTCCACCCAGGACCATGCAGCAGCTGCCATTGCCAAGGCCGGCATTCCAGGTGAGTCCTGCTTGCTGCTGGGTCATGTGGGATGTATGAAGGGGCTGCTTCTCTGTTTTTGTCACTGACTTCTATAGCAACAGGCTTCCTTATGGCAGGGAGAGGGGTCATGGCCACAAAATCCCAGCCCAGTGAAACTTAGGAAAGAGCTGCTTTGTTCTATTGTTATCTAAACTCTTTATTGACCCAACTCAAGCCTTGTGACCAGGAAGGGGAGGATCTTATGACAGGGAACAACAGGATGTAGAGGAAGGGAAGTTCCTTAAAGGAAGGTTGTGGGTCTGTTTCCGAAGAATTAGGAAGGGGTATTGGGCAGGAAAAGAGCCCCAGAGGTTGGTTCATTGCCTAGGGTATGGTGGTCTAGGGGCCCAGGGAGGACCAGGACTAAAGAGAAAGGTCTTTGTCACAAGCTGCTGGGCACATGTCTGTCTGGGCTTGGGGAGGGGAGTGGTTAGATCTGACCTAGTGATTGAGTAAGACATTCAAGATTTCATCTAACCAACCACAGGTGGAGGGGAGATACCTCCACAGACTAACAGGGCTGAATGGGCATATCCCCCACTCCTAAGCCTTGGCTGGGCTTCATGGCCCTCTTCTGGGAAAAGCCTTGTTTTTAAGACCATTGTTCCACTTGGGGGGAGCGGCAGCTGGTCTGGCTTGGCTGGTGTCATTTGCTCACAAGAGGCCCTGGGAGCTTCACACCTGAGTCCCAATCATACCACATGAAGGGAGGAGCGTAGGCTGGCAGGTAATAGCTGTCAGTTCTGGTGCCTACTCTGCAATGTCATGCTGGGGGACCCAGGTGCATCTTAGCCCCTTTCTGGGTGTCTGTAGGTAGTGATGATGGTGATGCCTGCTTTACAGGTTTTCTATGAGGAAAAATAAGTTGGGGCATGAAGCAGTTAGAGTAATGTCTGGCACAGAGAAAGTGTTCCATACATGGTAGCTGCTATTAGTAATTTTTTGGCCAGACTTTGCCTGAAACTAGCCACCACAGAGGCTGCTGGGCACTCAATCCTTTCAGTGCAAAAAAAACTCTGGATCCTGCCTCGTGGATCCCCCTTAGGAGGGGGCATTGTGGGACCCACAGTGGCTGTAGGGTCTCGCCCTGGTCACTGTGGGTGATGCCCCTGTCCTTGGGGCCCAGGCAGAAGGGGATGGGAAAGGAAATAATTATTCCTGATATGTATATCTGGGCAGCTGTACTTGGCCTCTGTCTCACTTAATCCATAGTGTTGTGAGCCCCATTATAAAGGAGAAAACAGGCTCAGAGAGGCAAAGTGGTTTGCCCAAGGTCACATAACTGGTGAGTGGCAGAGCCAGAATTTGAACTCAGATGTATCTGGTTCCAAGTTGTGTTCTTACCACTGCTGAGTCTTCAGAGGGGCTGGAGGTGGCTGGGGCTGGGAATTGGAAAGCAGATAGTATTGGCTCTGCCAGGGTCATTCCCTGGAGCAGGTACCGGTGGGCAAGGCCAGGCCCTGACATGCCACTAATCCTCCAGTGTACGCCTGGAAGGGTGAGACGGACGAGGAGTACCTGTGGTGCATCGAGCAGACGCTGTACTTCAAGGACGGGCCCCTCAACATGATTTTGGACGATGGTGGTGACCTTACCAACCTCATCCACACCAAGTACCCAGAGCTCCTGGCAGGTGAGCAGGGCGGGGGAGGTGGGCTGGTGCTGGTAGCCGGATGGGGCATGCTCGCCCACACGCAGGCAGCAGGCCTGGCAGGACTCCCAGTGCCTCGGGCAGCACAGTCTGTAGGAGATGGGCGGATAGCAGGCTTCTGGCAGGCATGCTGGGGCCTGGCCTCCTGACTTCTGATGGTGTGTGGCTGGGGCAGCTGAGGGTACCTGGCTGAGATGGCAGCTCACAGGCAAGCACAGGGCCAGGGCTGGGAACAGCTGGGAAGGAGCCAGCTTTCAAAGCAAGGCAGGGGGAGAGTAGTGGGAGAAGGGTGTGCAGCCAGTACAAAGGCCGAGGCAGGAAAGTGTGGACTATTCAGGAAACAGAAGGGAAACCAACATGGCAGCAGTGAACCAAAGGGAGCCTTCAGTGGGAAGTATTATAGGATGTAGTTGGAGCTTTAGGGAAAGCCAGATGTATGAGGACCTGATAGGCCAAGAGAAAAGAGTTTGGCTGGATTCTGAGAGCAAAGGGAAATAATTGGGCCGGGCGCGGTGGCTCACGCCTGTAATCCTAGCACTCTGGGAGGCGGAGGCAGGTGGATCGCTCAAGGTCAGGAGTTCGAGACCAGCCTGAGAAAGAGTGAGACCCCGTCTCTACTAAAAATAGAAAGAAGTTAATTGACTAACTAAAAATATATATATATACACAAAAAATTAGCCGGGCATGGTGGTGTGTGCCTGTAGTCCCAGCTACTCAGGAGGCTGAAGCAGTAGGATCGCTTGGAGCCCAGGAGATTGAGTTTGCTGTGAGCTAGGCTGACGCCACGGCACTCTAGCCTGGGCAACAAAGTGAGACTCTGTCTCAAAAAAAAAAAAAGGGAAATAATTGGAGGGTTTTGAAAAGATTGAGAATGCGCATGTTAAAAGTGGCTGCTGGCTGCTGTGTGGAGGGTGGGTAGTGGCAAGACCAGGCCAGAGGTGAGAGGGCGGGGACGAGGGCAGTGGCAGTGAAAACGGAGAAGTTGGGAGTTGCTGGGAGGCAGAATCATCAGGCCTGGCTGTGGATTTCCTGATGGAGGGCGTCAGGTGGCTCCTCCCTCGTGCTGGCCTGGGTGATTGGGTGGACTGTGGTATCAGCTACGGAGACAGGAACCCAGAAAGAGGAATGGCTTTAGGGGGCAAAGATGAGGACTTGGGGTGAGTTCAGACGTGGCCTCCCTGAGGCTCATCCTTGCCTCTCTTATTCAGGCATCCGAGGCATCTCTGAGGAGACCACGACTGGGGTCCACAACCTGTACAAGATGATGGCCAATGGGATCCTGAAGGTGCCTGCCATCAACGTCAATGACTCTGTCACCAAGGTGAGCCTGAGGGTCAGTGGCAGCTCCAGCTCCCAGTGCAGCTCAGGAGGCTGCAGGCTGGGACACGAAGCCCTCGTCTGAGAGGGGAGAGGGTTACAGATGGAGGGTAATAAGTGCATTAAAGAAGGGAGGGGCTACACAGGGGGCTCCAGAGCTGGGTTTCAAGAGCTTTGTGGCTTTGGTATGAAGATCTTCAAAGTTAAGCAAATTGTTTGACTGGGCAGTCTCTCCTAGTAATTGATCCCCAGAGAGGCTCTGGTTGGGCAGAGAGAGACTAGGGAGAAGGTCTCAGAGCCGATCAGGGTGAGGGGCATGTGGGGCGTTGGCTGGCGGGGGGTCAGAAGGTGGTCAGCCAGGCTGGATGCTGTGGGCCCCAGGGCTGTGCCTGCCTCATCACCTCTTGCCCCTCCTCTCCTTTCAGAGCAAGTTTGACAACCTCTATGGCTGCCGGGAGTCCCTCATAGATGGCATCAAACGGGCCACAGATGTGATGATCGCGGGCAAAGTGGCAGTAGTAGCGGGCTATGGCGATGTGGGCAAGGGCTGCGCCCAGGCCCTGAGGGGTTTCGGGGCCCGCGTCATCATCACTGAGATCGACCCCATCAATGCACTGCAGGCTGCCATGGAGGGTATGATAGGGTGAGGGTTGCTGTCAGCCACTGGGGCCAGAGGAGGGGCAAGGCCACCATAGATAACACACGGCCACTGTCTCTGCATAGGCTATGAGGTGACCACCATGGATGAAGCCTGTCAGGAGGGCAACATCTTTGTCACCACCACAGGCTGTGTTGACATCATCCTTGGCCGGTAGGTGCCAGATGGTGTCCAGGGGAGCCAAGGATAGAGGTGGGCCTGGGACTGTTCTTCGTCCCTGACAGTCTCCCTTGGGTTCGGGGCCCCCCACAGGCACTTTGAGCAGATGAAGGATGATGCCATCGTGTGTAACATTGGACACTTTGATGTGGAGATTGATGTCAAGTGGCTCAACGAGAACGCTGTGGAGAAGGTGAACATCAAGCCCCAGGTGAGGAGCTCCAGCCCTGCCAGCGGGGTGGGCGAATGCAGGGCTGAGGAGGGGCGTGCTGCTGGGCCGGCCAAGGAGGGCACCCGAGGAGATCTGCTGCGTCCTGTTCAGCGGGATGGGAGGAGGAGGGCCTGGCTTCAGAGCCAGGCTTGAGGGGTCAGACTTTATCCTGAGGGCAGCCGGAATCCCTGATGGTGTTGAGTCACGTGAGCCGTACATGGCGAGGTTGCTGTTGTAAAAAGATCGCTCTTACTGTGTGGAGGAGGAAAACAGTGGCAGGCAGGGAGAGGGAGGCTGTCAGAGGAGGGTCTTCAATCCCTGCAAGGGATGATGGCAGCCTCCACTTGGAGAGTGCCAGGCATGGGCGGACTGGCTTCGGGGCCAGGATGGAGAGAGTTAGAAGGGAAGCTCGGTTTCTGGCTGGAGCAGTGGTATGATAAGCAGGCCCGTTGACTGAGCTGGGAAAGAGCAGGTTTGCGGCGGGGCATTAGAAAAAGAGTTCTTGTGGATATGGGAAGTTTTATTTGGGTTATATTTATTGTGGTTTTATGTTTTCCCTCTGATTATGAAAGTAATATATCTCTGAAAGACAGTTTGGCCCTGGGTACTAAGAACTTTAAAGTTAAGCAAACTCTAGTACTCAGTGTTTGGTAAAAAGAAAAATAAATAAATAAAAATCAAGTTCAGTAAACTCTTTGGGCAATCTTTCCTAGTAATTGATCCTCAGGAGGTAATTGAGTATGTGTATAAAGATGTTCACGCTTTTAAAAGGAGAAAAAACCCACTAACTGTGGGGTGCTTGGAGTTGGTGCCCACGCTGTCTTTGAGACGTTGTACAGATGTAGACACAGAGCTGGCAAAGCCCTGATAACCAACCACCAGTCAGAACCACAGCAGAAGCCCAAGCCCCAGGAGGCAGACAGGCAATTCTGTGAACGTGTACTGCACGTCACATGCCCTGCACTGCTGCCCTTGGGCCCTCTGCCCCAGAGTGGGGCTACTCCTTGGCTAAGTCCTGCGCTAGCTCAGGAAAATCAGTTCCTACCTATGCAGAGGGCGCCTCCATCTCTGTGCTTAGAAGGCCTGGCACTCGACACAGCGTGGAGGTGGGCAGGGCATGCTTCCCTGGCAGCCACGCCCCTGAGAGCCAGCCAGACCTTCTGCAAAGGCATCACAGGGCTATATTGTGGTGACAGGCACCACTCCCCCACGCTACCCTCCAAAACTAGACTCTATCCTCACCCTCAAAATCCTTGACAGTCTTCCCAACTTCATCTCTTGTCTGTCCTATCAAGGACCCGTGCACTTAGGCCATCTTGGACCACTCCCTGAATATCCCCCACAGCTCCAGCTTCTGGTCATCTGTCTAGACAGCTCCTTTTGTTTGGATCAGAACACGTGTCCTTCTCTTTGCCCATCCTCTCTGCTCAGCTCAAGAGACTGTCTTCCTAGCCAGCCCCTCAGGCAGAGGCAAGACCCACGCTCTCGGTACAGCACCACTTGGAGCCACACCATGGGCCACTTGAATAGGAATCTCTGGGAGTGAGGCCAGGGGTATCCCCATTTTTTAAAGCTTCTCAGGTGATTGCAACCTGCAGCCAAAGTTGAGCACCATGGCATTGAACCGTTACTAAGCTTTACTAAGCTGCATTCAATTATTTGGTGGTTATCGAGAACATTGCATCTGTCCTCAGGCTGTCCAGACTCAAATTGCAGCCACTTCTTAGTGTGTCGCTCTGGACAAGTGACTTAACCCTGTGAACTTCATTTTCTTTATCTGGGAACTGGTGATGATAGTAGCACTAACATCACAGGGTTGTTTTTAGGATTAAATGTGATAGTTATATGTAAAGGACTTAGTACAGGGCACATGGTAATAATCATATTAGCTACTACTTACTGAGTGCCCTGTATGTGCTTTACACATGTCAGCTCATTGAATTCTTACAGCGGACCTGTGATGTCTGCAGCTCAGAGTTGCTTAATAAATATCAGCTATTATTAGCTGCAGTGCCAGGCCCCGTGCTGGAGGTTGTGCAGGGGCAGTGCCGACTCCCATGGGCACTGTTGGAGGCAGGGAGGCCTGCTGGATGTGGGGGTAGGGTGTGGCGGGGTGGACTGTGGAGCAGTGCCCCGCCAGCCCTCACCATGGCTCTGCCCACTTGCAGGTGGACCGCTACCGGCTGAAGAACGGGCGCCGCATCATCCTGCTGGCTGAGGGCCGGCTGGTCAACCTGGGTTGTGCCATGGGCCACCCCAGCTTCGTGATGAGCAACTCCTTTACCAACCAGGTGCTGGCACAGATTGAGCTATGGACCCACCCAGACAAGTACCCTGTCGGGGTTCACTTCCTGCCCAAAAAGGTGGGTTCTCACCTCCACCTCAAGCCTAACCCTGGACTTCCTGTGCAGGGCTTACTAGAATGTGTAGAGTGCCGGCCTGTCTACTTTCTTAGAGGTCCTCACGGGGTCCTCTACAGTGTAGAAAACTTTCTCCCTAATTGACAGAGGAGTAAACTAAAGCTCAAAGTGGAGAAAGAGTCCTTACAGCACACCCAGGGTGGCAGGTGAGAAGAGCCTGGGCTTTGAGACACTCCCAGATTTGAATCTCAGCCTCTCCACTTAGAGGCTGTGTAACTGGAAAAATTATTTAAGTTCTGTGCCTCCATTTCCTCGCCTGTAAAATGAAGGTAATAGTACCTCCCTTAAGGATTTCTTGTGAGTGGGGATTTCCTTAAATTGGGGTCACGAACCCACATGCCCACAGGCATTGGGCAGGTTAATGAGTGAAGCAGGCTGGATGGGAGCTGAAGAGAGCATGCCCCAGGTAAAGGGGTGGCTGTCACTCAGTTGTCACCACCCAGGAACCCAGGTCCACTGGACTAGGGCTTCTGACCTTTCCAGAGAAGCCAGATACCAAGGTCTTTGTGAAATAATCAGTTTTTTAACATAGGCAACTCATTACAGTTTTAAAAAAGAACTGGGTAGGTCAACTTGGATATGTCTGTAAGTTGAGTGCTGTCTACAGGCTGCAGGTGAGTGGCCTTGGGATAAGGTGATGCATCACTAATCGTGGCATCTCACGTGTTGTGGGTGTGTGGTCAGCATAACTATGACGAGAGGTCCTCTGACATCAAATCCAGTGCTCATCCTAACACCCCCTGCAATCCACCCATCCCTTGGGGTCAGAATTGCTACGTTTAGTCCTGGCTCCCTTTGCACACACATGAACTTTGCCACTTAACCCTGTCTGGTCCTCAATTTCTCTATCAGCTAAATGGTAAGAGTAGCTCTTGCATTTCCAGCCTTTGGTGCTGGAGAGGTTGTGATGGGGTCTTCAAACCACCCATCCACACCTTGGAAGGCTGGTTCTGTCCATTGAGGAAAAAGTAGGAAAAGGTCTGGGGGTCTCCTTGAGGTCTGGGTGTCTCCTCAAGGCCTGAGCATCTGCCCCCAGGGCCAACCCCTTCTTCCTGGTCTCCCTGGGGCACTTTTGTACATTTGCTGGACCAAATGTTTTACCCATAAGGATTTCAAAGGGGTATCCTGTTCTGTGCAGCCAGATCCCCAGGTTTGTTGTGGAATTAAAAAAAATTTTCATTTGATCCCCATCTCACCCCAGTTGGGTGAAATATGGCTGTGAATTCGGTGAGAAATTGGTCAGGCCTTTGAAATGAGGCCAGGGTTGGAAGTGAAACAGGAAAAGATCTCACCTCGTGCCCTAGCACCTGGCCACTCCTTACCTCCTTCCTCCATTGTTGCCAAGACATGGGAAGACAGAGCTCGGGGACCCGGCATTCCTGGCTTTGCACTGTATGTTGGCATGGGATAACAACAATTGGTTAACAACAATGACAGAGTAGCCACCATTTATTAAATTACCTACTTGCACTAATCACTCTGAATATCACTGATCTTTGTAACAGCCATGAGAGATAAATGATCCATCCATCCATGTGGACCTTAAGGTTTAAAGATTTTGACTCGCTCTCACTAGCTGTTAAGTATTAGGCCAGGAGTAGAACCCAGCTCTGTCAAAGCTGTTACCGACTATGACTTGACACACTGCCTTCTGGTGTGGGTGCTGGGAGAAGGAAAAGCTCTAGGGTAGTCCAGTCCATGAAAAAGGACAGTTTAGTGTGTACTCTGGGAGTTGGAGACCTTCATTCTGCCTCTAGAACTGACATGGACTTGGAGCTGGGCTCTGGTCCTGCCTTTGCCTGCCTCTCACTTGAGCACATCATCACCTTCTCTAGGCTCTTCTCTTTATCTGTTAAATACCAGGAAAAACCCTGCCCTTCCTACTTCTTTAGGGGCGTTTGTGAGGCTCTAATGGGAAAATGGATATGAAAGCACTTGGCACTGTAAAAGCTCTCTGGGCTGGGCTGTGGCCAAAGGCTGTCATGCCATCATGGGATAGGACTTGGGGCTCTAAGGGGTAGGTAGGGTACAGAGAGGCCCCACCCAGAGCCAAAAGCTGAGAAAGTCAGAGCCACACCCAGAGGTGACCATCTTTAAGTGTGGCCTCTTGGTCTTCTTCTCAGGCTCCTCTTAGGCACGCGTCATCACTGGTCAGAGGTAGGGGCTTGCTTTATCTAACCCCAGGCTGTGTCCTCCTTGGTTTCTGTTTGATCTCTTCAGAGCTGTCCTAGAGGCCATAAGCTGGGGTGCTTGAGACACATTTTGGGGCTTTGGAGCCAGATGGCCCTGGGTTCAAATCCTAGTTCTGCTGGTCTCTTAGCTGTGTGATCTTGGGCAAGTCATTCTACCTTTCTGAGCCTTGATTTCCCCATTTGTAAAAGGACGGTGGCAGTTTTTTAGTCAAGATCCATTTGGTGGCAAATGGTAAAAACCCTGTTCAAACCAGTGTATTAGTTATCTATTACCATGTGACAATTTAACCCTCAAATTTACTGCCTTAATACAATCAACATTTATTATCTCAGTTTCTGTGAGTCAGGAATTTTGAGATCAGCTTAGCTGGCTGGTTCTGACTCAAGGTCTTTCGTTATTTATTTATTTTGAGACAGAGTCTCACTCTGTTGCCCGGGCTAGAGTGCCATGGCGTCTGCCTAGCTCACAGCAACCTCAAACTCCTGGCCTCAAGCAATCCTCCTGCCTCAGCCTCCCGAGTAGCTGGGACTATAGGCATGCGCCACCACACCCGGCTTTTTTTGTATATATATTTTTAGTTGGCCAATTAATTTCTTTCTATTTTTAGTAGAGACAGGGTCTTGCTCTTGCTCAGGCTGGTTTTGAACTCCTGACCTCGAGCGATCCTCCCGCCTCTGCCTCCCAGAGTGTTAAGATTACAGGCGTGAGCCACCGGGCCCGGCCAGACTCAAGGCCTTTCATGAGGTTGTAGTCAAGATTTCTGCCAGGGCTGAAGTCATCTGAGGACTTGACTGGGGCTGGAAGATTCTCTTCACATCACTGTTGACAGAAATTTTAGTTCCTTGCCTGTGGACCTCTTCATAGGGCTGCTTATGTGTCCTCATGAGATGGCAGCTGGCTTCCCCCAGAGTAAGTGATCCAGGGAAGAGCAAGGAGGAAGCCACAGTGCCTCTTGTGACCTGTGTCCAAAGTCATACACCATCACTTCTGCTTTATTCTGTTCATTAGAAATGAGTCACTTAAGGGGGGGAGGGAGGAGGAATTAGGCTCTACCTCTTGAAGGAAAGAGTATCAAAGAACTTATGGATATATTTTAATAAAAAAATGAACTGTATTGGCTGTATAATGGAGAAGTCTAGGATTCAGATACTGGATCCAGGATTCAGTGTTATCATAGCTCTGTCTTTCTCTGTCAGCTCTTCTCTCTACATTGATTTCACCTGTCAGGTAAGACCAGTACCCTTCCCTGTTCAGGAATCCCAGTGGATTTGGAGCACCCCTGTCTCTGCGTGTCATGGAAAATAGGTCCTGGCTATAGATAAATTCCAAAGAGGCATTTTGGTTAGCTGCTTGGGTTGGTGGAGGATGAGGAAGGAGATGTAATTGATGGTCCCGCCTGGGCTGCTTGGTGGGGAGGATTGGCATGGTTCGCTCTTGAAGAGGAGCTGGGCAGCCAAAACAACACATTCACTGCAGCTGGCTGTGAGGATAGAATGAGGTAATGTGGGTAACACACATGGCAGATACCACAGCAGAACCATTTCTGCTTTTGCTGGTGGCTGGATGCAGTTAAGGGGTCCCATAGCATGACACTGATTCTAGGTCTTCTGTGTTTCTCCCCAGCTGGATGAGGCAGTGGCCGAAGCCCACCTGGCCAAGCTGAACGTGAAGCTGACCAAGCTGACTGAGAAGCAGGCCAAGTACCTGGGCATGCCCCGTGATGGCCCCTTCAAGCCTGATCACTACCGCTACTGAGAGCCAGGCCTGCCCTTCACCTTCCAGCCACTGTCCTTGCCCAGGCCCCACTTCTCCCCAAGAGCAAATGGCACCAGCTTTGCGATTGGTTTGTCAGTGTCCCCCCATCAACTCCCTGGGGCTGGTCACTCAGTCTGTGGCCTCTACTGTGTCCCTTAATGGTTCGAAGTGTGGCAGGGGAGTTGAGAGGCCCCTCGTCAAGGGCTTGTCATGATGGAGGTACAAGAAAGACATCCACAGGAAACCATGAGCTCAGTGGTCTTGGAACTGCTCACTAAGTCAGTCCTTCTCTAGGCTGGAAGTTGGTGTAGGGGTGGTCACAAAGCCCACGTATTTTACCATCGAGGCTTTCACCTGGCCTATGGACTTATTCTACCCATGTGCTTGGTTTACAGGTTAACTAGTCCCTTAGTCCATGACAGATGAGAATGAGCTTTATTTTTTTATTTTTTTGAGACAGGGTCTTGCTCTGTCTCCCAGGCTAGAGTACAGTGGTGTCAGCCTAGCTCACAGCAACGTCAAACTCCTGGGCTCAAGTGATCCTCCTGCCTCAGCCTCCCAAGTAGCTGGGACTACAGGTGTGTGCCACCATACCCAGCTAATTTTTCTATTTTTTGTAGAGATGGGGTCTCACTCTTGCTCGGGCTGGTCTCCAGGTCCTGGCCTCAAGCGATCCCACTTTGGCCTCCTAAAGTACAAGGATTATAGGTGTGAGCCACTGTGCCTGGCCTGAGAGGAGCTTTATTGAAGAGTAAGGAGGAAATATTGGAGTTTGAATGCTCCTGAGAGCCTGGCTTAGTCCTGGGCCTTTTTTTGTTTTCTTAAACCTCATAACAATGAGGTTGGTACTTTTAGTCCCTATTTTATAGAGGTTAAAAGTAGACAATTAAGGGACAACCAAGAAAGAACAAGAGAAGTGACAGCCAGAGGTTGGGAGGGGCCAGAAAAACATAAAAGCAGGCATAGATCTGCCACCACTTTGTAACATGATGGTTCCTATCACAACCCTGGGTCAAAAAGATTAACTTGGTTTATAATGTTTATAATATTAAAAGAAAGCAGGAAGGTGGGTAAATAAAAGTTTTGGTGCCTAAAAGAATTTTGAGCCTTTGATATATAGATAATCAACTGCCAGCAATATATGGTATGAACAAAGGGTTATAATCATACTGATGAAGCATTGAAAAGATAAGGGGTTATCTGCAGTGTGGGATGGTAAGGGCTGTAGGCAACCCCTTAGGCTTGGAAGGATGGGTGAAGGGGGAACTTCTATTTCTTCAGGTGTGTCTCTTGTAAATAATTTGTTTTTAACCCAATCTGAGGCTGTCGTTTAATAGGTGGATTTAACCCATTTATAATATTGTAATCCTTGTTTGTATTTATTTCCTCTACCTTATTTTTTGTATTCCTATTCATATTTTTTCTCCCTATTTCTATTTTTTTTAGAGTTATCCAGTGTACCTTGGGGGGCTATTATTTGTTGAGCACTTACTGGGTGCCAGGGACTCTGTAGTTGATTTACTTTATTCTTACAACAATCTTAGTAATGGTATTTATTTTATTTTTTTAGAGATGAAGTCTTGCTCTGTCACTCAGGTAGAGATGGGGTCTCACTATGCTGCTCAGGCTGATATCAGACTCCTGGCCTCAAGTGATCCTCCTGCCTCAGCCTCCCAAAGTGCTGGGATTATAGGTTTGAGCCATCACACCCAGTAGTAATGGTATCTTAATTTTATAGATGAGAATGGAGACTCAGAAGTGGCTTTTCTAAAGTCACACAAGAGGCCTCATCATGATTTGAATCATGGTGGGTTCATCAAAGGTGGGTTCCCTCTTATTTGCCTAAATGAGCATTTACTGAACTCCTATTCTGGTCTTGTAAATCAAAGAAAAACGAGAAGAATCTGCCTGGGCAGGGTAACTGGAGACTGTTTTAAGGGCCAGCCACTGAATGGAAGGCTTGATGGAGATGCTGGAATGCTTGAGATCTGACCCCAGCTGGCTGGGATCTCAAGCTGGAGGGAGAAGGCGGGTTCATAAACAGCTTTGCCATCTCCTGGCGATTCCTTTTTTCTGTCCAGTTTCGGAGTTCAGTGCCTGACAACAGTGGGAGAAAGGCATCAAGGAAGAGGTGGTGCTTGAACTTGATTTTGAAAGAACTGAAGATTTTTAATAGGAGAAATTGAAGGCAAGGGCATTCCAGGCAGCAGAAAACAGCTTAAGTAAGAGTGTGAGTAAGGGGATAAGGGATAGGAAAGAGTTGTTTGGCTGTAGTGTAGAGGGAGCAATGCGATAGAGGGCTAGACAGGTGACCTGGAGGAAAGGAAGGAGAGGCCCTGACCACCAGGATGAGACCTTTGGTTTTAATCCTGAGCAGCACAGACCCCTGGAATATCGCCACTTAATTGAATATTCCACAGTTGTTGCTTGTTGGTTTTTGTATTCTCAGCCTCTGGCTGTGAGGTGTATTACTGCCAATTTCCTAATGGGGAAAGAGGCTCAGAGAGGCCAAGTGGTCTGACCCAAGATCATACAGTAAGTAGTGACACCTGGACTCCAATTCAGGTTGATCTGAGTCCAGGGCCACACTCTCATGTGAGACAAATGGGGAGTGTTAAAATGAAGACTGTTCCACTTAAGGCATGACGTTGTAGCTGAAGGCAGTGGCTGGGGTTGGTGCTTTGTGTAGTATTCCTTTCTTCAGAGTTGAACAAACAAGGGAACTTGAGGTACCTACCATAGGCTGAGGCTGACTGTTCCTCACAGATCACCTTTCCCAGCTGGGAGTCCTTAGCCTTGTGCTTGGCATTCCCTTGCTTGTATCTGGTATTGTAATTCCACCTCTTCTATTTGAGTGCAAATGCATCTGAGTGACATAAGGAAGGCCTAGTTTGCCATATATTTTTCAAGTGCACTGAGTGGGGAAGCAAAATCCTTGAGTCATACTCAGTCCATGGTCACAGTGGCATGAAGGGCTGAAAACTGCTCACTCGGGCTTAGATGCTCATCAAGGTGTCCTGCCCATAGACAATTAATTCTCACCTTTTTTCCCCCTGAGTGCGTATAGTTGAAGTTGCATAAATTACATGCATATATGATATGGCTTTGCTGTAAATAATTTATAGACTTCGGTACTTTAACTATTAGTACCAGATGACAGGGGACCCACTTCTCAACTGATCATAACACCAGTGGTCAAAACAATCAGACTGAGACACATTACATACCCACTGCCATTTCTTGTATACCTATTGTGTGGTAGGCATTATGCAAGCATTTTTTAGGTATGATCTTTTTTTTTTTTTTTTTTGGAGACAGAGTCTCACTCTGTTGCCTGAGCTAGAGTGCTGTGGCGTCAGCCTAGCTCACAACAACCTCAAACTCCTGGGCTCAAGCAATCCTTCTGCCTCAGCCTCCTGAGTAGCTGGGACTACAGCCATGCGCCGCCATGCCCAGCTAATTTTATATATATATATTTTTTAGTTGGCCAATTAATTTCTTTCTGTTTTTATTAGAGATGGGGTCTCTCGCTTTTGCTCAGGCTGGTTTCGAACTCCTGACCTTGAGCGATCCTCCCGCCTCGGCCTCCCAGAGTGCTAGGATTACAGGTGTGAGCCACCGTGCCCGGCCGGTATGATCTTATTTATTCCTCAGGATAACTGTGTAGAGACTTGTCTGGGGCAGTAAGGAGCCGTGAGAGTGAGCTGGCATTTGTACTAGGTAGGACTCAGACCAAAATCCAAGCCCTTTGCACACCCACAGGGCCAGGTTTAGGAGGAAGGGAGACTGGTTTCTGACTCCTCAACTCGAGGATCGGTAACTCTGGAACTGTAGCCCAGGTCTCCTAAAGGCAGGGCTGCCACCAGAGAGGAATGCCCACAACCCCACCTCAGTTCCTCTCCCATGGTGGCCGTTGGGACAATGACTTCTCAGTAGAAAAGAGGGGGAGGCTGCTGTATATTTGAGCTAGAGAGGTCAAACACCTTAAGTTGTGCGGCTGCTCCCTCGAGGGGCCCCTGCTTGTGTGTAAGTCGCTCCCTTCCCCCTAGCCTGTCTCCTCCCACACAGGAAATACTTTTCAAAATGTTTCCTCTTTGAGATCCCATGCAGTCCCCCACCTCTGGTCCTTTAGGGGTTCTGGTTTCTGTTATCCTTGCCTTTTCCCTTCCTATTTGGAGATACCCTGTCAATTCCCACAATGATTTTTTCTTTTAAACCAAAAAAAAAACCCTCCTTTCACATCTGGTCTCAGACTTACCTCTGATCTCAGGTCTGCTAATCTGTCTCATGTGTGACACAAACCAGGTACCCACAATGAAAGATGATGTCTCCTGCTCCCCCCTGCCAACTCCTGATGTCTGAGCTACCCCATCAAAGCTCGGGGAAAGAAGGAATCTGTGGTATCCAGGCCTCGCTCTGGCTGGATTTTTCTTTTTTCCAGGAAAGAGAGAGGGGAGGATGAGGCCTGGGGGTTTTTGTGGAGTAGTGGACTGAGCTTTAGAAGGAGACGACCTGGGTCTGGGGTAACTCACTATATTATAACTCTGCAGGGACAGAAATACTTGCCTCAGATGATTGTCTTGAGGCTCAAATGATATGTGTGAAGAGCTTTAAGACACCAGCCGGTGCAGGTGTAAGGGAGCTATTTTGAGGGCATGGACTTTAGAATACTTAGAAAATACCGTAGAGAAATTATAAGATCTTAGAACTAGGGAGAACTTTAAGAGTCCTATAGAGCAGAACCCAGCAAATGGAGGCCCAGAGAGGTTGAAGTTGTGACTTAGTTGAAGTCACTCTTTCATGTCTGGGTGTCTTGCTCGGGGTCTCTTTCCTACACACCAAGCCCTGTGTCCAACTTCATGGGACAGGCTGCAGTGGGAGGCCCTGCCAGGCTACAGGTGTTGGGATCCCTTAAAAATCCAGAAGTAATGAGCTTCAAGGGATTGGAGGTGTCATGGGGCCTGTTTATGGCAGTGAGAGCTATAGGAGGCAGCAGGCACAGGGGTCAGCTCTGCTTTGGGGGTCTTGAGTTTTTCAGGAGACCCCAGGAATCCAGGTTCTCATCCCTGAGACCTACTCAGGGCTACCCTAGGAGACAAACAAAGCTAGGAAACCTGCTTGAGGTGTTGGAGACAGCTGGGGGTGCTCATGTGGTCCAGGATTTGTTAATCAGCTTCAATCAATTCATCATTGATTTCTCCAAATTGGCTCAAAGACAGGCGCATGGCTTACGTTGGTCCAGACTCAACACCAGAACTTTAGGACTTTTGCTAGAAATCTGTTGTGGTGCAAGAGTGACCCCAGGAACTTACTCTCTGGGCTGCCTGGACCCAGTGGGAGCTGTGCTTGGACAGATTCCCCCAGGACTAGAGGCTTCCTCCCCCTGGCTAGAGGAGTTACAACCTCTAAAGGTCCCCAAGTGCTGGGCAGTGGGCTTTACCTGACAACTTCCATAATCATTGGTACTTAAATTCACACTGTCTAGCACCCTAATAGTCTGATCACCCCCACTCACGGTTGGTCTCATACTTGCCCTATATGACAAGGGAGAGAAACAGGTGGGTGCCTCCCCTGGAACAGACACCCACAACATGTCCAACAGAACGCCCTGCCTCAGTGTGTCTCTCCATGAGGACCTGTGCCTGCTCTTCCTACTAACTGCTGGCTTGTATGTATCCGCCTAAAGCAGGGGTCCTCAAACTTTTTAAACAGGGGGCCAGTTCACTGTTCCTCAGACCGTTGGAGGGCCGGACTATAGTTTAAAAAAAACTATCAACAAATTCCTATGCACACTGCACATATCTTATTTTGAAGTAAAAAAACAAACAGGCAAAAACACTTGCTTGTGGCCCATGGGCCGTAGTTTGAGGACGCCTGGCCTAAAGCCTGTTCCTTAACCTAGTGATTCTTGGAGTTGAGCATGCCTCAAAACCACCTGGAGGCCTTACTAAAGCACAGATTGCTGGGCTTCACCCACTAGAGCCCTGATTCTGTAGGTCTGGGGTGGGGCCTTATAACATTTTAACAAGTCCCTAAGTGTTGCCAATGCTACTGGTCCATACCAAGTGTAGAATTTGCCCCAGTGCCTATTACACAGTAGGTGGTAGGTGGCAACTGTAAAGGAGACCTACCTGTCCTCAAACTGGAGAAAAGGCGTTCTCTTCAATGGGGCTGCCAGGCTTGGCAGGAATGTGAGCCTAGAGCTGCTTCTTTGCCCCCATGAGGGGAAGCTTGCCTGAGGATGAAGCCAACACAATTGAGAAAAATGACACATTCCAGAGGACATGTGAGCACCTGCATCTACACATGTTTCATAATAACCAGATCTACCCTCTGGACTTTTTAGTGACATGAACTAAAAAAAAAAGTAAGTTTTTGTTTTTTTTTCTATT
>VBSM01001118.1:32825763-32845561 GCA_008086735.1 Cheirogaleus medius | reverse complement strand
TCTTTCTATTTTTAGTAGAGACAGGGTCTTGCTCTTGCTTAGGCTGGTTTCAAAGTCCTGACCTTGAGCTATCCTCTCGCCTCGGCCTCCCAGAGTGCTAGGATTACAGGCGTGAGCCACCGTGCCCGGCCTCTAATCCCTCATTTCAAGTTTTTATATGCATCATTATAACATTACACTAATTAAAACTGCTATAATGTATATTATATAATGAGGTTCCCCCTTAAAATTTCAACAAAGGATACCTCTCTGTAAAATAAAAAACTTGAAAACTACTGCTTTGGATTACGTCGCAGAATTTCCAGGGTTGGAAACATACTCAGAGTAAGTCTGGAGTCTAGCCCTCTCATAGTGGCAAGTTGCATTTTGCTCCCTAGCAAATATATCCCTAATTTTCTCTTACAGAATGAACCCTCCCACATTACAAACGGACTTGTGGGACTGTCAGTCAAAGTTTGGGTACTACTTTCTTGGGTACCACATCAGATCACTCAGACTTTCTTCCCTGAGAATTTGAATTCTGAATGGTCCAATGCAAGGACTAAAGAGGTTGGAGTTGACTTATCCCTGTGGCCTTGCCCTGAAGACATTGTCCATTGGTTCTGCAACCTGGCTCCTCTAGTACTCCTTAGGGTCTTGTCTTTCCTGAGGTCTGTTGTGTAGCTTTTCCTTTGAGGTCTCCAAACCTCTCCAGTAAACCAACCCCCACCTTTTTTGTTTTTATGCTTAAGCTAGCCAGAGCTGTTTCTGTTGTTTGCATCCAAAATACTCTGATTTACTTTTCATTTTTTAAATGGGGAAATGGTCAAAACTGACTTGTTCAAAGCCACACTGAGAATTTGGGGCACAAGTTTAAGGCTATGCTGTACAGGAGGAAATGGTCCTGAATCAATAGGCACAAAGGTAGAGCAAATCTTTCTAGGACAGAGTTCACTGTGTGTGTGTGTGTGTGAGAGAGAGAGAGAGAGAGAGAGAGAGAGACTGAGACAGAGATAGAATGAACAATGTTGTTGGAGATGGGGTGTCCAAGATCTTCATAAAGATGGAACCATAATTCTGAGCCACAAATGTGAGTTTTCAGTTCTATTCATCAGACCAGGTAGAGTTTTGCAGAGGTCCAGAACCATGGCCTCAGTACCCTAAGGCTTGAGGAGGTATTCTGAAAAGGTGGAGGAATCTCAGGATTTCAATCTGAAGGGAAACTTGGGCAGGTAAATACCTAACCAGGGATCTGAATAAATAGAACTGAGAGTTTGAGGGACTAGACCACATGCTAACAGTGGTTCCAGCCTCTAACAAGAGCCAATGAACCATAAGCTCTGTAAGGAGAGGATCCATGTTGGACTTCTTCCCCACTATATTCACGTGGCACATAGTAGGTGCTCAATACACATTTGCTGAATGAATGAATGAATGAATGGGTTGGTCTTCTATGTGGTTGTTTGAACAAAGCCAGCCAAGTGGTTTTGTTACTGATGGGTTTCTAATGGAGTAATTCTTAAGCTTTGCTTTCCTGGCCTCACCTACCACTGGGAGCCAAATGGTGCCTGGTTGGTGAACAGTGTCTGGAAAACACAAGATCAGTGGCTGCAATCTGTTCCCAATAGTCTCATTATTGATGACCTTTACTCAGCAGCAGCTGTGGTACAAGGAACAAAAGGTTCCTGTGCTTGCAGCCTAAATGACAAAAAGCAAAACAAGCAACTGGCAGCTTTTCTGTGTGTGGGGTGTGTGTGTGTGGGAGGGGTGTGTGTGTGTGTGTGTGTGTGTGTCTTGTGTTAAGGCACAGAGAATCAACACTACCTTGGATTTACAACAAGGACAACAATGATTATTTCCTATTTTATAAACAAGTAAATGGAAGCACAGACACAAAGACTTGCCCAGCATGCAGAACTGTGTTGACAGCCTATCCTGGAGCACCCAGCTTCTCTTCTTGTGCTCTGTCCAGGTGGTTGTCACTCTATCCAATGCAGGGTCCAGCTGGATAGAGGCGTTTACCTCATCGTTTCCATACTAGCTGTGTCCTTATAGGCATAACCTGGGTCTCCAGTTGGGAAAAGGTCCTTGGAAAGAAGAGAGTTTTAAGTTATGTGAAAGGGAAGACTGCAAGTGGATAAGTGGGCTGGGGGCAGGGGTGGCCCCACCTGTGATGGACCCTGAGCCCCACTGTCCCCAGGACAGAGATACATAGTGGTTACCAAGGCTGGGGTAACTGCTCAACATTTTTGTGTCTCATAGACTCTCTCTAGAAACATTCTTGGCATAGGCCTTTTTTGTTATCTTCTGGTACCACCATTGTTTGCAGTTTCCTTGGTCTTGCTTAGACATAGTGATTCACAGGAGACGGCTCCAGCTGCTGAGGGCCACTGACAGGTGGCATTTCTTAGCTTTTCTCCCCACTGGCAGGGATGCCCCTAGCCAAGCACAGCAAGTAGATGATGTCATTTGGAGCCCTTCCCCTAAAGGTGCTGGGAATTTCCATGTGACCCACCACCCCCTGGCCCTTCCTCACAGACCCTTCTCCCCACCTCTGCCCCCTCACTCTCTGAAGCACTATCCAGGGGCTCCCCTTCCCTGGGTCCTTCCAGAGATAACAAAGCTGCACATCAGTTTCTCACAGACCTATGAGAGTCTTTAAGGATAGAATTCCTGGGAACAGCTTGGGACATTTTGGGCAACAGGTTCCTAATATTCAGTACAATGATTGCTGCCTACTCAATTGAGCCCAGGCGCCCACTGCCTCCTTACCGGCTGACAGAGCTGGGGTGGGGAGTGAGGAAGGATCCGAGTCCTTGTTTCCTACTTAAGAGCCTGAACTCCAGGATATCAGAGTTCAAGACGCCTGGGGACCAGAGGTCGGTGTTCATTTAGCCTAGGATGGGAGAAACTCCTCCCAGGTCCCAGCACCTCTGTGAACCCCTGTTTGGGACCCGCCTAAGGGTCTAGGATCCTCAGCCCACAGCCTTCTGGCTTGAGGGACTCACAAATGTCCAGTCACAGCCGGCTGCCCGCCTTTATCCATAAAGCCTCCCGGGACAGACAGCCCGGCGAGACTGTGTACCAGGCTGTAACATTTCCTGTCTTTTTTCGGGGGCGAGGGAGCTCCTTGGAGGAAAGGGCGAAAGACTGAATGCTCCTTACTGGCTTCTTTCCACCTTTCCAGTCTCTGGTTTTGGAGGCGGCCTCGGTGTTCCCAGGTTTAAAGGTAGGGGGCAGCACCGCCCCCGACGCCTAGATCCAGAGTCGGGATCACCGGGAGTGCAGCTGCAGGGCGGGGACAACCCGCTATTTCGGCCCTAGGAGAGTGGCGCGTGCGCAGCCCGCGGGACTTTGCGGTGAGGGGGCTCCGGACCGCGAGCTTTCGCGTCCTTTACAAAAACAGCCACGCACCTTTGAACAGCCTACATATACTTTATTTCGATTTTAGCCCAAGCCAGGTTGTCTTGAAGTCCCGCCTCCTGGACGCTCCGCTCCCGCCCGGTCCTAGAAAGCCACCTGGACCAGCGGTCACCTGCCCGAGGAGCTCCCGGCGTCCCCGAAGCTCCACGCCTGCGGCGGCCAGGCTCAGCAATAGGGGTTGAGCACGCGACAGGAGCAGACGCTGCGGAAGAAGCGGCAGTGGCAGTAGGCGCACGGGTCGCAGCAGGCTGGCGCTGGCGGCTTGCAGCTGAAGCGTGTGGCCACGCAGGACGCGGGCGGCGGGGGCCGGGGCTGCGCCACCTTCTTCACCGAAGCTTCTTTCTGCGGGGGAAATGCCAGGCTGCCCGAGCCGGCCGCGCCCGCCCCCCCCTCGTCCTCACCTCTGCCTGGGAACTCCTCGGACTGTGAAGGCCCCGGACCAGACACCCCCGTCTGGCTGCTCACTGTCCGATGGAATCGTGCCCATACGGACCCCAGAGGGTCTCCGCCTGCTCCCCAAATCAGGTGCCACCCCGCCCCTTCCCCATCCTTGGCTCCAGCCTGGCCCTCTTTTCTCCCTAGGAGGTCCTACTCAGCTCCAGTTTTTGACTACTATCTGTGTTTTCTGACTTCCAGGTCTATCTGCAGTCTCCCCCGGTTCTGCCTTCACAATAGAGACCCACTTCTCCATTTCCACTGCTGCTACCCTGAGCCATCCTCTCTGTCGCTCTGACCCCCTTAATGTAAGCAGTCCACTCAGTGCACCAAAGAGACCCTCTATGAAAACCTATGATCGCATCCCACACTAGCTTAAACACTTTCAGTAGTTTCTCTTTACGCTTAGACTGAAACAGAAAAGTTTCTTTTGGCCCTTGAGACCCTCTGTGGTTTGGCCCCTATCCACCTCCCAGCCTGACTCTACCAAGCTGTGCCACTGGCCTGCCTTCTGTGCACGGAACATAGCAAAGGAGTTCCTGCTGCAGGACCTTTGAGCTTGGTGCTCCCATTCCTGGGGACATTCTTTGCTAGCTGTCCCATATAGGTGGCTACTGGGTACTTGAAATGTGTCTAGTGGAACTGAGGACATGAATTTTCAAATTTTATTTAATTTTAATTAATTTAAACTTAAAATTTAAAACGGAAGCAGCGTTAAAAAATTTTTTTCCATTAAACACAACTTTGTTTTGTTAGGACTACATTTCACTTTGTTGAAAATTGAGCATTGGAATTGAGATGTACTGTAAGTGTAAACTATGCACCAGATGGCAAAGATTTAACACAATAAAAAGAATGTAAAATATTTCAATAACTTTAAAAAGTAATTACATATTGAGATGTTAATATTTTGAATATAAAATATATGTTAAATAAAATATTAAAATTAATTGTACCTGTTTCTGTTTACTTTTAAAAAATGTGGCTATAGAAAATTTAAAGTTATATATGTGGCTCACATTGTATATCTATTGGACATTGCTGCTCTAGGTTACTGAGTTTTTCAGTCTTTACCTAAACGCTGCTTCCTTAGGCCTTCCCTGATCACTCTTCCCTTCACTCTCTCTCATTACCATGCTTTATTTCTTCATAGCCTTTATCATCTGAATTTAGTTACCTACTTACTGATTTGCTTGCTGTTTACCTGTTTTCCCCACAAGAATATAAACTCCCTGAGAGCAGGGATATATCTTTCTTGTTCACTGCTATATTCCCAGTGTCTAGTATGTAAATTTATTTGCCAATTACATATTATTATCTGTCAATAATCTGATCTGCTTATTTACTTTACAGCCAGCGAAACAAGCCCAGAGAGGAGCAGGGACTTTTCTCAAGATCACATAGTTCTAGGTGCTACCTCCTAATACCTAGTCCAATATTCCTTGCTCTGGTTACAGTTGATCTGATAAACTGAGGCACACTAAAATAGGAATAAAGTGCTCATTTCAACAATGCCTTAATCTAGTATTTCCCAAAGTGTGGGAACCTGTATTAATGGTGATATGATTTTAGGTGGTACATGAATATTAAATGAGCCTGAATTACATAGAAATGATTCTTTTTTCAATCTCTTGGCTCAGTTTGGTGTCAGTATGTCTTTAATGCCTCTCTGACACTTTCTAATCTGCCTTTTAACATAGAGATCAGACCTCACATTTAGAGCCTTTGGCAAACTAATACCATCCAGCTAGAATTCACCAACAATGTTTTATTTTCACTTTACCTATTTTTATAATCACCTTCTATTTATGGCAAGTGATACTGGTTTCCTATCATAGATATATACAGTTGACCCTTGAACAACGTGAGGGTTAGAGGAACTGACCCCAGAGCAGTCCAAAATCTGCATATAACTTCTGACTCCCCTAAACTTAACTACGAATAGCCAACTGCTGACTGGAAGCCTTACTGATACTATAAACAGTCAATTAACACATATTTTGTATGTTATATGTCTTATATACTGTGTTCTTACAGTAAAGTAAGCTAGGGAAAAGAAAATGTTACAAAGACAATCATAAGGAAGAGAAAATACATTTATAGTACTGTACTGAATTTTCAATACTGTAAGTTTACATCATCTGTTTATAAGATGAATTGTCTGTCTCAAATGGCAGCTGCAGACGTCAGTCTGTAGTACATATCAAGTAATTTAACTTTTTCTTGTAATGTCATGACTTTTCTCTCCTTCTTGGGAGCACTTCCAGCATCACTAGTGGCATTTCATATGGGTACCACGGTATCATTCAAGTTTTATAGTACTGCATTAAACACAAAAAATACTCGAGAACTGTGAGAGATCACTGGTTACTGCAATACCCAATTTGCTAGAGAGATGAACTAACTTGGAGATGATTTGCATCATATGGTGTTTTAAGAAGATACTGGCAATACTTGAGTCCACTGCAATGGCAACAGAAGGTGGCTATGAAATTATTACAGTAGTACAAGATATACTATAGTTAATTTTATGCAGTTATGATTTAATACTACATCTTTATATTTGTTTATATTTCTCTCAACTGTGAGTGAAATCTCGTAGTCTGTAATTGTGTAAGTATTGATAATTTTAAAGTTTTTATAATAGATTTGTATATATTTTATGGTAGAAAATTATAAAATAGACTAGTATCTACATATATTTTATGTATTCATAACATACCTAACTTTTTTCTTAAGTTTTTCACTATTTCTAGCCTACAAGTTTCACCTGTGAGTTTTTCAAATTGTCACAGAACAGATCTCCAAAAAATTTTCCAATATATTTTTTGAAAAAAGCATCCACATATAAGTGGACCTGTACAGTTCAAACCTGTGTTGTTCAAAGGTCAACTGTATTTTTTTAACTTTTAATTTTAATTTTATTTTTAAATTTTATTATTATTATTTTGTGGGTTTTTTTTGGAGACAGGCTCTCGCTCTGTCACCTGGGCTAGAGTATGTGGTGCAATCATAGCTCACTGCAACCTCAAACTCCTGGACTCAAGTGATCTTCCTGCCTCAGCCTCCTGAGTAGCTGAGACTACAAGTGCCCACCATGCCTGGCTAATTTTTTTATTTTTTTGTAGAGATGGGGTCTTGTTATGTTGCTCAGGCTGGTCTCAAACACCTGGCCTCAAGTTATCTTCCCTCTTTGGCCTCCTAAAGTGCTAGAATTACAGGCATGAGTCACTGTGCCTGACCTTAAGTCTTAATTTTAAATAAATATATTAAATAAATAGGTGAAACTCAGATGTGGCAAAAGTTGTAAAAGTGGTTCTAAAATGACTGAGGTTTGGGAAACACTACATTCATCCAAAAGAATGAGTGATGGTGAAATTTCACGCAAGGGGCTAATTAGTATAGGAAGCTGTTTTTTAGCAGATAAGCTATTTTGCCCCCTGGACTTCTATGGGGGTCTGGCTCAGGGCTCTAGGCCAGGAATTCTTTAAGGTGGCTTTCAGTTTCTTTTGTTAATGTGGGCCTAGAAAATCTTTCATTTAAGTTCCAAACCAGAGTTCGAGGGGTCCTCCCTTTTAAGTTCAGTGTAACCCCTACAATGAGAACTCTCAGGCCTACCTTAGAAGATCTCTTCTTTTCTGCTTCTTTTCTGCTGATCTTTTTGAATTTCTTGTTCAGAGCTTCAAAGAGAAACAGAAGGAACAAAGCCAGATGTTTCTGGGGGCCCTGAGTGGCAGTGAAGTGGGAGGATAAGATGGGGCCCTGGGAAGTCTTGGGGTCAGAGAAAAGAGGAGGAATTGACTGGATGAGTCACACTGTGAGACTCAGGCCAGCAGGTTCTTGTTAGCCTGCCTGTTGACCTGGAGCCAGGGACTGAGGGCAACGTGTCCTCTGAAGAAAGGCAAATGGGAAATCCAAGGAGGCCCTAGTCCTGTGGCATTTGTGAGGGGCCTAGTCCCTTGACCTAGTTGGCCCTGGGCCACTCAGAGCCACCCTAGGTTCCCCTTCTTTAGTTTCCAGTCTGGGTGCAAGAACTTTGTGACACCCAGAAAACAGACTTAGTATCATGTACATGGATGCACCTGTATTTCCTATGTTCGTGTTTGTCCATTTCTCAGAACTTTGGAGCCAGGCAGACCTGATTTGAATCCTGACTCTGCTGACAAAATAGCTGTGTGGCCTTAGGTAACTTACTTAATCTCCTTGAGACTCAGTTTTCTCATCTGCAAAAAGGGTTCTGTAATATCTACCTTACAATGTTGCCTTGAGGATAAATGAGATATGTTTATAAAGTGAAAAGTCTGGCACACTGAAGGTGATCAATGAATGTTGATGCTTCCTTTCCCTGCCCTTACTTTTCTGATATGTCTAGAATATCCTCTTTTCCTAGTAAAAGGCAAGGCAGTAAGGGATATTATTAATAGTTTTAAGCTTAGGTTCTATATTTAAGCACTTGAATTTGAATTCTGGCTCTGTTAAGAACTGTGTGATCTTATGCTAGTTATTTAACTTTCCTAAGCTCAATTTCCTCAACTGTGAAATATGAATAAAAACAGTACTCACCTCACAGTGCCTACCACACACACAATATGTGGGTTATTATTAGGTGAAGTCAACCAGAAGATCTCTATTGCCAGGCTCTAATGCCCCTCATATTTTTCCCTGAACAGTCATTCTTAACCCTGGCATGACAGGACTGGTTCATCTCAGCCTTGCTTATATTCTGTAGCACTTCCTGAAGTTTGTTACTGTTGATAGGAGTTCTATGATTCATTCAGTCTAAGAAATGCTAAGTTAAACCAAGTTCACCAAGTGTCTTGACTTCAGGCTTTTTCAGAGCCTCTAACAAGCTAAACTGCATATTAGATTAGTGACATCTGGAAAATCAGGGCTTTTCCAAATCAAATGAGTCAAGGGACACTCTATTCCCCCAGGATTAATTCAGGGAATGAGCAAGAAGGAGCTGTGACCATGGCAGTGGGTACTGGTAGCAGCCCAAGGAGCAGGCTTGACATCCTGCAGCCCCCTCTCATGGGTCAGAGCCCAGAGGCAGGCCCCAAGCCAGGCTACTTACCCACAATAGAGACAGAAGAGAAATCCAGTAGGTTCATGGAGGAGTTGCTCCTCAGATTCCTGTCATCTTTAGGCTTCTCTTCAGGTGGTAGGTGGCTGTAGGTAGTGAAGAAGCACATGAAGACCAGCAGGGTAGCGAGGAGCAGGCGGGTGACATCCATCCCAGGAAGCCTGAGTGGGACAGAGAAGGTGGTCAGGTGGGTGGGCCAGGGGTAATGGCAAGAGGATGTGCCTTCCTGCTTTGTTTGCATTTCTTTGGGCTGGTGGTCTGACCCCATTCTGCAAGTGGAGCCAGAGGACTAGCAAGGCTTAGGACGGGGAAAGGGAATGGATGAGGGAAGAAGAAAGAAAAGAGGATATGGGAAGAGGAAGAGAGAAAGACAAGGACAAGAGGGAGATTGAAGCAAAGAGAAAAAGAATGCATTGCATTCATCTCTGCTGTCCAGAGGGTGCGTTCTGGTATTTTTAAAGCTGATGGCCCCAGGAAATGCTAGGCCTGGGCAGAGTTGTTGAAAGGCCTGCCTTGTAGTGGCAGAGGCTTCACGAAGGTGCAGAGAATAAGGCTAATTAAGACTCAGTGAGAAAGTTGCAGGGGAAAATGGCTCCTTCAGACTAGTGTGTATGTCACTAGACTTCCATACCCAGAGGGAACAAATGCAGGCATGGTTTGTGCCAGGAGGATGGATCCATGGACATAGGCTAACTGGACTGACTTGTTTATTTGCTAGCTGGATTCTGATAGAAGAAGATGGATCCCACAGTGGATTTCTTCTCATGAGTGCCTGGGTTTGCCTCAATCATGGCTCAAAGCTTCCGCAGCATTTTTACCTTCTTGAGTATGGGGTCCCTACCCCTCACCCCATTTCTACATTTTATCTCTGGTCTGGGAAAACACTGAGACTGCTTTCTCAAGGTTCCCTCCACTCTAGCCATAAGGCCCTATAGGAGAGAAGAGAATAAACAGTTTGCTCATGCTGGTCTTGCCCACCCCTGGGCTTCCCCTTATAGCAGCTTGGCCAGTTTCTATCCTAAATTTCTCAGTCTTCAGCTGGATGGAGTCAAACTTTCTGCATGTCTGTTACATTGCAGGAGGAGGGGGTCCAAACAGCCACCTCCCACCCTCATTCCCAGCTTCTTGATGTTGGAGGGGACAGTCAGGCCCATCCTATGGACGGAAGAGGAGCTTGATCACCTCCTTTAGGTAGAGAGAATTCCCTGGGAGGGAATGTTATAGCCTCTTTTGTGCCACTGTGTGAATGTGTAGGGTTCCACAGCCCCTTGGCTAGAGAACTTGACTGGGTCCTCACCTGCGTGTCTGTGGCAGCTTTGTATGGCATAAATGTGACCCACTCTCCAAAAGGGGGGTGACCTGGGACTTACACGTATGCACCTTAGCCAAGACGTGCCTAAATCCCTGCGAGGGTAGCAGCCAGGCAGACAACTGAAAGACCTCCCCACCCTTGTGTGACACCATTCATGACTTCATCATGGGAGGGATGGAGTCCAAGCCCATGGTCCTGAGGTGCATGTTAAAGAATTTTAAGAAAGGATTTTCAGGTGACTATGGAGTTAAGATGACTCCTAATTGTCTTTGCACACTCTGTGAAGTCAAATGGCCTTCCTTTGGAGTTGGGTGGCCCGATACCAGCACATTTGATGTCCCAACTGTCTGGGCAGTTTGGAGAGCAGTCATGAACACTCCAAGACACCCAAACCAGTTCCCATACATAGATTCTTGGCTAGAAATAGCCCCAAATCTGCCTCCCTGGGTTCGGTTCTGCGCAGAAAAGGGACAGAGTAGGGTTCTCTTCGCCCTGAAGCCTGGAAGAGCTAGACGTGAATCAAGTCCCAAGAAGTCAGATGTTAAAACTGTCCACCAGGGATCCCCAGAAGACGACTTGATTCTGCCTCCACCATATAATCCCACTGACCTGACCCCAAGGCCGCCACAACCTATGGCCCCGGACACCCCACCGCCATATGTCTCACTGCCTCTGATGCCAGAGCCAACCTGGCGGCACACTGTCTCCATTCCACCCAGAATCTGACTCTGGCCCTCAATAGGCCAGACCTCAAAGACAGTCCCCTGCTGGCGCCAGAACTGGAGCTTTTCACGGATGGCAGCAGCTATGTCAAGGACGGGCAACGGAGAGCGGGCTATGCAGTCACTACACATGAGAAAGTGATCATGGCAGGATCACTGCCAACCGGATGGTCCACGCAAAGAGCAGAGCTATGGGCTTTGATCCAAGCCCTAAAACATGCAAAAGATAAGAGGACAAACATTTACACTGACTCAAAATATGCCTTTGCCACCCTACACGTCCGTGGAGCACTCTACAAGGAAAGGGGGCTACTCACTATGGGAGGCAAAGAAATCAAAAACAGAAGAAATCCTCCAATTACTGGAAGCTGTATGGGAACCGAAGGAGATTGTAGTTATTCACTGCTGGGGGCATCAGAAGGGGACAGACCCAGTGGCCACCGGTAACCATTTGGCCGATCAGACAGCTAAAAGTACAGCTAATCAAGAGCCCTCTAAAGACAACCCCCAAGGTATCAGTCAAATCCTACTAGCACTGGAATGGCCGGAGAAACCAAGTTATACACTAGAGAAAAACTGGTGGGCAAAACAAGAAGGTGCTACAAAGGATGAACTAGGATAGTGGCAGCTATCGGACAACCAAGTCTTCATCCCTGTGAGACTAGCATATCCTATCACTTCCCGATATCACACTCTGTCTCACATGGGAAAAACAGCCCTCACCAATTTGCTCAACAAATATTACTACATTGCCAGACTCCCATCCCTTACTACAACCATCTGTGCTCGCTGCCAAGTCTGTGCCAAGAATAACGTGACAACATAACCCAGGCCCACCCCAGGCATCCGGTACACAGGAACTTCCCCCTTCGAAGATGTAGAAATTGACTTTACTGAAGGTAAATCCACTGAAGGTAAAACCATGCAGGAGATACAAGTACCTGCTGGTTATAGTGTGCACTTACTCAGGCTGGGTTGAGGCCATCCCCACACGGACTGAGAAGGCCAGGGAGGTAGTGAAAATCCTCCTAAAAGAAATCATACCTCGGTATGGACTACCACTGTCATTTGGCAGTGATAATGGGCCCGGCTTCACAGCAGAAATTACACAATCTTTGGCTAAAATGTTAGGAATCAAATGGAAACTCCATACTGCTTATAGACCGCAAAGTTCAGGGAAAGTAGAGCACATGAACCGAACCCTCAAAGCCACTCTTGCAAAGCTGTGTCAGGAAACACAACCACCTTTGATAGATCTACTTAGTCTAGCACTCCTCAGAATCAGGTGTGCCCCAGGGCCAACAGGGTACTTGCCCTTTGAAATTCTGTTTGGAAGGCCCCCACCGATAATTAAAACTATCAAAGGAGACATCAGACAGCTAGGGGAAATGAGTCTACATACACAACTTACCCTCCTGTCTAAAACCTTAAAACAAATCATCCACACTGTCTTAGAAAGGACTCTCATAGCCTCAGGACTCCCAGTCCATCCCCACTAGCCTGGAGACTCAGTCTGGGTTAAAGCCTGGAAAAAGACACCCTTAGAACCTACTTGGACAGGCCCTTATACTGTTGTTTTAGTCACCCCTACTGCTGTTAAAGTTACAGGTATAACACCTTGGATCCATCACTCCCTAGTCCATCACTCTCTGACAACCACCTGGACTCCTGGACAGCCCATCAGGACCAAGAAAATCCACTCAAACTCCACCTGTGTCGGAAACCCACCAAGGCAGAGACACCACGGACTGCATTAGGCGAGAGAACCAACTGGCCCCCGGCATCGCCACTGGACTTTTGGCCTTACTACTAGGAATCGGACTCCATCGACAACTCCTAGAGACTGGACAGTGGCGGGGAGAATAACGTTTGTTATATTATATTGGGCCACTACAAGATGTTTCTTCTACCTTTGGAAATCACTCTAACCTTCTTATGCTTAACTACCAAGGCACACCCAACATGCTCAGCTCATGCACAACAGGGAAAGCCTGTGTCCAAATGCCGTCGGGCCTCAGTTATTGTCACTCTGGTGGATTTACCTATACTACCTATATGCCAAGGAGTTGTTATATCACAGCCACCCAATGTACCTATGGGGGAAAGATGTTTTGGACTGGAACTATTACTGGAGACCCAGGAATATGTCACTCCCAATATGGAAAGCAGGCATTGGACATATTACACCCATGCAGGGATGTCAGATGGAGGGGGAGTTCAAGATCTGGCAATAGATGAGTACAACAAAAAGTTAAAACAGAACTTATCAAAATAGGCTCAGCAACACTAGCACCATACAAACACCCCGATCTAAGTGGTGTATGAAAACTTACAGACCCTGTTGAAACATACCCACTAACTACTAAGTTCTTAAATATAACCCTTCAGGCCCTACCCAACCATACCTCATGCTGGATCTGTCTCCCACTCCAAAAATGGGTCTATGTTGGAATCTCAGTACCCCCAAAGTGGAACTGGAACAACGGTACATCAGAAGCAGGGACTAACTGGACTGTTCTCCTAGGGCCAGTAGCCAACAGTGTCAGACTAGCTATTACCCAGAACCAGAACATTACATGTTACAGCCAGACACAAGGTAATGTCACAGTGGGAGAAGTTCCTGGAGAAATTTGCACATAAAACATAACCTCTCCCTCCAGTAATAATACAACTTGTGCCCCTAGAGCAGGTGTCCTCAAACTATAGCCCGCGGGCTATGTGGGACATTTATCTGGCTTGCTGGGTGTTTTTGCCACCGATGCCTGTCCTGCTTAGCACTCTCCAACGGTCTGAGGGACAGCGAACTGGCCCCCTGTTTAAAAAGTTTGAGGACCCCTGCCCTAGAGGAATCTTCTTTCTCTGTGGGAACCAAGCTTACTCCTGCCTTCCAGACAACTGGACAGGGAGATGTGCACAAAGCTTCCTCACACCGGACATATCTATTTTCTTTTCTTTTTCTTTTTTTGTTTTAACAGAGAAAATTTAATATAGGGAATTGGCTACACAGGGGCTGGAGAATTGAAAATGAAAAAAAGTAACGAGGGGAAGGGGTGAGATTTTCGGAAACCAGGAGCTTGGCGGCAGTTCTCTGTGGAGCTGGGACGTGGATCTTGGAGAGGGGGCAGTGCCCAGCAGGCGCTGGCATCCCTGAGACAGCATGTGAGGCTGGCTCTGGAAGTTTGGAAAGAAGCTAGAAGCTGAGGTGACTGCTGCCGTCATAATCAAGTGCTGGGTGTTCTGGACATATCTATTTTCAATAACGAAGAGTTAGAAATAGCCTTGAGCCCTCATCTAACAACTCGACAAAAGTGAGCCCTCTTAGCCAGCCTCTCAATAGGGAGGGGAATATGCGGGTTAGGAACATCATTAAACATTTATTACAAACTATCTAGAGAACTAAATGAAGACATGGAACGGGTAGCAGACTCCCTTCTATCCCTTCAAGCCCAAATAAACTCACTAGCCGTGGTACACCTTACAAAACCGCCAGGCTCTGGACCTCCTTACTGTTGAAAAGAGGGGACCTTGTATTTTCTTGGGAGAAGAATGCTGCTACTATGTAAATCAGTCAGGAATAATAGCCACCAAAGTCAAAGAATTAAGGGAGAGAATTAGAAAAAGAAACCAAGACATAGAACAGTCATGGGACTTCAACCTGGGATCATGGGCTCCATGGTTACTACCCCTACCCGGACCCATAATAACTATACTCCTCCTAATAACTTTGGGTTCCCTCATTTTTAACTCAATTACAAGAACCGTAGAAAATATCATCTCACAAAGGACAGCCTGACTCATGGTTTTACAAGGGTAACATCCATTACATGATGCATTATAAAAAGAATTTTGTAATAAGCATCAACGGGGGGAAATGATAGAGAAATGGAAAATTCTACTAGACAAAACCCCTCCCCTTGGGCAATCCCCTATGTAACTGCTAAACAGCTGCCTGCTATGATAAAATAAAAGAGAAAGAAACCCTGAATTAGGTGCTCAGAATTTGGTGGCAAGTCCCCTCTGAGCCTGCTGGTGTAATAAAACTTGATTCTCTACACCTTCCTTGTGCCGCTTGGTTTGTTCTTGGTCAGTTCTGCTGTAACAAAACTAAGCTCCTCATTTTCCCAGTTTAGTGGGTTTCTGAAAAGAACATTGTTTGTTGTCTCTTTAGCATAAACTATGATCTTCCTCCCCCTTTTTAAAAGAGGATCCTGGTCTTAGATACACATTTTGGGTGATGTGTGACCTAACCCCTAATAATAACATTGATTACAAGTTTATCTCCCCAGGTTCAGAACAGAGACAAGATCAATCATTCTTTCACCTACCCAGGGACATCCGCACAATTGATTCTTCTTTCACTCCCTTTTTCTCTTCAAACATCCACTTTATCTTAGGTAAGATGTAGATTTCCTGGACTTCATAAGAATGTAACCATTTGCCTCACTACTCACCACCCTCCTTTGCCCTTCTGTATGCCATCTCCCTTTAACTACTGAGTTCCCAACCTGAAGAAGTCAGAAAGAAATGAAAAAGATGCCAGCTGCCAGCTAAGCAGGGCATCATTGGCATCGTTGTCATCGCAGAGGAAGTGGAGAAAGAAGAGAGAGAGGGAGTATTACAGCAAGTGTTACAGCAGGTGGTCCCGAGGATAAACCAAGCGGCACATGGAGAGTCAGAGAATCAATGTTTATTCACAGGCGGGCTTAGAGAGGCCTTGCCACCAAATTCTGAGCACCTGATTTTTCCTACTAGTTTTAGGAGCTAGACTTAGCTTGCAAACCCAAAGTTACAATCTGTATGTCCTTGTTTATGGGAGGCCAGCAAAGAATTTCTTTATGAATGATCTGTGGGGCTAGTCTTTCATAAATGCCTGAGGCCTTTTGCTTTTCTGGAGAGATATGGCTGATGCATAAAGTTAGTAACAGCTATTCATTTGGAAAGGGTGTTGCATGACTCAGCCTCCAGGGTTGCATAAGGAATTGGGATGGGGGGGGTCCTGTGATTTTTATTTTCCTTTACATTTTAAACTAGTATGAGTCTTCTGTTACTCTCAACCCAAAGAATTCTTTTTTTTTTTTTTGCTTTTATTTCATCATATAATGGGGGTACAAATATTGTTAGGGTTACATACAGCTCCTACCACCCCTCCCCCCGACAAAAGAATTCTTTTTTTAGACAGGGTCTCACTTTGTGGCACAGGCTGGAGTGCAATGGCATCATTATAGCTCACTGTAACCTTGAATGTCTGGGTTCAAGAGGTCCTTCCCACCGCAGCCTCCCAAGCAGCTAGGACTACAGGTGCATGCCACAGCATCCAGTTAATTTTTAAACTTTTTGTAGAGACAAAGGTCTCACTATGTTGCTCAGGTTGGTCTCGAACTCCTGGGCTCAACTGATCCTCCGGTGTCAGCCTCCCAAAGTGCTGGGATTATAGGCTTGAGCTCCTATTCCAGTTTGCCTTCGTGCCTGTTTTGGATCCCAGGGCCACTTGGATTCCAACTTCCCGCCCAGCTGAAAGGCTTTTTTAGCTTGGTTCAGTCTAGCCAGCAGGATTGCCTGGGATGGTTTGTAGGTTAGGACTGAGGAAAATGAGCTGAACTATATTTGAATGAATTTCCTTTTTCTCCTTAGAGCAGTACCCTTCTAATGACACTGGTTGGGCCACTCAGCTTGGAGAGCAATTTCTCCTTCTCTCTTGTTCCTGACACCCAATCAATCAGTCACTAAGTTCTAGTGATTTTCATTCCCCCTATTTCTCACATCCATCCATCCTTTTCCATTCTTTCTGTTCCCAGGAGTACAACTCCTCCTATCTGTTCTTCCGTAAGAGCTGGCCTCCTTGTCTCCAGAACATATAACCAGGCTAAGCTTCCTTTTATAGCCCTATTTTCCTTCATTCACTCATTCCTTCTTTTATTCATTCATTCACACATACATACATTCATCTATTCAACCAATATGTGTTAAGTGCCCACTATGAACCAGTTCTCTGTTACATTCTTGGGTTACAATCGTGACCTAGCCAGATATGATGCCTGTCCTCACAGAGCTGATATCCTTAACTGGAAAGACTGACAACTAAATAACTTATTCTAATAAAGCTGGTGCTATGGGAGACCTAAGCTAGAGTGGGTGCTAGGGAAGCTGAAAACAGAGAGATGAATTGAAGTTAGCCGTGTTGGAGAAGAGGGTACAGGTGGTGAGGGTAGTGTTGCAGAAACAGGAGTCAGATCACCTGAGTGAACCTGGCATTTAAATGGCTATGTGGCTGGCATGGTGGCTCATGTCTGTAATCTCAGCTACTCAGGAGGCTGAGGCAGAAGGATCACTTGAGGCCAGGAGTTTGAGACCAGCCTGGGCAACATAGCAAGATCCCATCTCTAAAAAAATTTTTTTAAAAAAATGGCTGAGTGGCCTTGTGTCTATCTGGGCCTCAGCTTTCTCATCTATAAAATGAGAAGACAAGACTACATGACTCAGTACAGAGTATGAGGCACAGAGTAGAAATTTAATAAAGGTTTGTTTAGTGTATGAAACAATCTAAGAACCCTACTATTCTAAATTTCTATGAATCCTGTCTTAGTCCATTCAGGCTGCTATAACACAATACCACAGCCTGGGTGGCTTATAAACAACGGAAATTTATTTCTCACAGTTCTGGAGGTTGGGAAGTCTAAGATCAAGGTGGCAGCAGATTAGATATGTAGTGAGGGCCCATTTCTACACAGACAGTGGTCTTCTCACTCTAATCTCCCAAAGTGGAAAGGGTCTCCCTTGGATCTCTTTTATAAGGCCACTAATCCCATTCATGAGTGCTCTGTCCCCAAGACCTATTTGTTATGTTTACTTAGAGTGGGGATCCGAAAAATATCACAAAGCCTGTGAAACAAAAGCCTCAGGAGTCTGGAGAATCCAAGGTTATAAATCTAACTTCGACCAGAGACAGCTGCAGAGACGCAGGCTTTCCTATCCCACCTGATAAGGACAAAGCTACTCTCTCCCCTATCTCTGCAGGTGTTAATCAATCCCCCGAGAAAAACCCTCTATAAAACCCAAGTCTTTCCCCTCCCTCGGGGTGGATACTCTTTGGCTTCTACCCGTCTGCACCTAGATGCTCAAAATAAAACAGCATTTTGCTACACCTGAGGCTTTGTGTGTGTCTCTCTCAGCTCTGGACCAAACACTATTCACTTTCAAAGGGCCCCATCTCCTAATACTATCACCATGGGGGTGAGGATTTCGACGTGTGAATTTCGGAGGGCATAAACATTCAGACCACAGCAAATCCCTGATTTCTGTTTCTTGCCTCCTGGTCATTGTTCTATTGGGGCAGGTTAAATAGTTACACAAAGATTTTATAAAGTCCACTTATTGTGTATCCTTAAGAGTAGAAGAATTTACAAATGCAGGAATATGACTGAATCTGACTAAGCCCTGGAAAAAAGATCATGAAAAATCATGACTAAATGCAATGGTTTATGTAACCTAGGAATCTTGTTCATATGTGTGTATATATGTGTGTGTGTCTATACACACATGCATGCTAATGTGTAAGAACTCTGATTGAGGGAATACAGGAGACAATAGTGTCCAGACCATCCCTGAGTGGGTAACACTAAGTGTATGGATTGTATACTGAGAGCATCCCCTTAGCTATGGGGATAGCTTGTTATCTTAATCCTTTAGGGCCAGGGCCTTGATCCCCAAAGGTGAGGAAAGGATTATAATCTCCCAGTGATGGGAGATGGCTAACTACCTAGTGGAACAGAGGTATAGTGCGAGATGAGAACTGAAGAAGAGGTGAAGGCAGCAGAGTCTTTCTCTTTTTTTTTTTTTGGAGATGGGGGTCTCACTATATTTCCTAGGCTGGCCTTGAATTCCCGGCCTCAAGCAATCCTCCTGACTACAAGTGCTGCACACAACTCCCTTTCTTATTTTTATTTTAAGCATTTTGTTCATTTAAGCAGAGTCTTCTTGAAGACTGTGAACAGTGTCAGCTGCTAATCTTACTTGGTGTTAACGAGGCACAACCCTGACAGCCTGTCCTTGGCTTTCCTAGTGGCACCAGTGAGGGCAGCCAGCAAGCTGGCATTGGAGGGAGGGTGACTGGGCTCAGTTGGTTGTAATAGTGGCTTCCATCAGTCCTGCCAAACACCAATGGCCAGGGACCTGGGGATCTGGGTAAAGCTCATCCTTGTGGAGAAGAGTGGACAGAAGCCAAGAACTGTTCAGCTGGGGCCCTGCATGGAGGAGCAGCTGCAGTCTCCAGCAGATTCATACAGCTTAGCAGTGATACAGGCAGCTTTTCCTTTGATTAGTCTTTTGGAACAAAGCATATACATGGGAAGAAAAGGAAAGTGATAGCAAGAGGAAGTTCTTAACTTTGAAATTGTTTGCAAAGCTTTGTGCATATGTGATTTTTCAGGGGAGAGGGTCCATAGCTTTCTCTGGATCCATAAGGGGGGGTGTCTCTGGCCCTTAAAACCTCAAAATTTTTGTATATAATATCCCTAAAACCTGAGTGGGGCTCATCCAGAATCACAGACACACAAGGGCAGAAGAGGTTGTTTTCTTCTTCAATTCGGGCAATAGTTCAGTTCTACTGTGGGGCAAGTGTCTCGTTAGAAGAGGCATATCATTCTGGACTGACGCTGGTTTAGAATATCTTAAAGTAATACAATACCGAAATAATTTGAAGAATATAAACAGTGTGATCCTATAAACATCAAAACATCCTCAAATATGTACATGTTTGCATATGAAAAGTCTGGAAGGATAAACATTAAAAAATTTTTTTTTGAGACAGAGTCTCACTCTGTTGCTCGGGCTAGAGTGCCGTGGCGT
>VBSM01001118.1:32790966-32814357 GCA_008086735.1 Cheirogaleus medius | reverse complement strand
AGGCCCAGGAGGGAGGATTGCTTGAGCTCAGGAGTTCAAGACCAGCCTGAGCAAGGCTATTTCTATTTCTATTCTAAAAATAGAAAAATTAGCCAGGTGTTGTGGCATGTGCCTGTAGTCTCAGCTACTCACGAGGCTGAGGCAAGGGGATAGCTTGAGCCCAGGAGTTTGAGCTACAATGCTACAAAGACGTCACTGCACTCTAACCAGGGTGACAGAGCAAGACTCTGTCTCAAAAAAAAAAAGACCAATGTGATTGATGAGTCTCTGCTAAGACTGATCAAGAGAGAAGAACAAATAAATAATATTCGGAATGTAAAAGGGAACATAACTATAGTTGTATCAGAGATAAGAAATCAAATTTAAAAAATTTATGTCAATGTGTTTAAAAACTGAAGTAAGGGGCCAAGCACAGTGCCTCAAGCCTGTAATCCTAATGCTTTGGGAGGTATAGGAGGGAAGATTGCTTGAGGCCAGGAATTGGAGGCTGTAGTGAGCTGTGATTGCACCACTGCACTACAGCTTGGGTATCAGAGTGAGACATTGTGTCTAAAATAAATAAAAGAGAAATGAACCAATAATACATGTGCAGACTGCTACTCAAATCTTAAATTTTGTACTGTGAGAGTCATTTAAAATCGGATACTACAAGCAAATTTCTGAAGACATTTAAAGAAGCGCTAAAAATGTGACTCTGGGATCAAGGTTCATATTTAGGAGTGCTTTTATCTTAGGATAATTTATTTTTTACTGCTAGGAAATAGAAAAAGCATGGTAAAGAGAATTAAGAAGCCACTAGTTAGCAAAGGATTGATTGCTTCCTTTACACTAAACTCTTAACTACTCTGATCCATAAAACTGAATCAAATAAATCTGTTTAACTTTCCAAGAAAATGGGATGACTGTCAAGTTTTAAATTTTCCTAAGTAGCAGCAGCTTCACTCATTCTAGAAGCAGATTAAAGTTGCGACCTAAACTTATATGTTTCCCCCAAGGAGCCAAGGCACTTCATTTTTCGCCTTGTAGCAGAGGAGATTTGCTGTTTATCTGTAATTTCAAAGATAAGAACAAGGAAACAACCAATCATACTACAAAAATCATATCAAGCCTTCACTCCATCTCACAGGCAGGAAGATTCTTGTAGACTCACAATGAAAAGAGGAAATGTTTCACTAGCTGAAAAGCAGCAGTAAGCAGAATCAGGAGAGCAGGTTTTATAAAAGAAGCAAAAGTCAAGGGTATCCTTTATTTTGCAGAGGGAATCTCTAGCAACCCAGGTCGTGTGAACCTTAAACTCAGAGAGGGAAATAAAATCTCTGCAGGCAGCAGAAGAAAAGAAAGTTGTTTCCTTCTACTTACAGTGCAAGTGACTATGCCCTTTATCAGCCTCTTTAAGGGCAGCCAGAGCAGAGCGTCTTTCCTGTCCTTGGGTAGCAGAGGCAAGGCGTGTTGCTGTGAGATTTTTTTAAAGACAACAGGAGCTCCCAGCAGTTGGCTTCCCCATCTCATCTCTTTGCTTTCCACCAAGCAAAACTCCTGCTTTCATATTCATCCCGGTTGCCACAAGTCTTGTGGTCTGGTCTCCCTATATTTTTCCCTAGACTTTGGAATTGGAATTGATGTTGACAGTGAGGTTAAAAGGGATTAGTAGGGAAGTGGTTACGCTGAGGATACTGCATGGGCAGAGTTTAATGAGAATTTAATTCAGAATGGATCCCAGGAGACAGAATGAAACTTAGGCCTAGTGAGTTAACCAAAAAAACAAATCCTTCCAAAGAAGGGTTTTACTCAGAAATTCTTTGTGTTGGCTGGGTGTGGCAACTCATGTCTATAATCCTAGCACTCTGGGAGGCTGAGGCGGGAGAAAAGCTTGAGCTCAGGAGTTTGAGACCACCTGAGCAAGAGCGAGACCCCCGTCTCTACTAAAAATAGAAAAAAAATAGCAGAGCATGGTGGCACACACCTGTAGTCCCAGCTACTCGGGAGGCTGAGGCAGGAGGATTACTTGAGCCCAGGAGTTTGAGGTTGCTGTGAGCTAGGCAGACACCAGGGCGCTCACCCAGGCAACAGAGTGAGACTTTGTCTCAAAAAAAAAAAAAAAAAAGAAAATTCTTTATGAGTTAAGGAGCGGTTGGTGGAGAGGTTAAATCTCAGATGGGCAGATTGCTAAGACCCAGCCTACCTTATTAGTAAAATCTCTTTGGAAATTTTTTTGGGAAATATTGGTCTCAGAATTTTTAGATTTCTATTTAGATTTTCACCAGTTCGAGGGGCTTTTCTGACTCCATAAGCTATTAGGATGCAGCTCTCCTCTTCTTACTCATTTGGTTTTTCCTTGAATCAACTAAAATTTACAAGGTCATTCCTCATTGCAGGTATGAGTGGGAAAAAAGAAAAAAAAAGAAAAGAAAAGAATTTACAAGGTCATGTGAAAGCTGATTATACAAATTGAGTCATTCTTGTTATATTCAACTAAATCAGAGTCAAGGGGCCAGGGGAAAGAAGCATTCAGGGCACAAAGCATCTGCTCTAAGAATTAAATTTTCTACAAGCCTAGGTGCTGACAAGCCCTGCTGTAATCTTAAAGCCAATTTTACCTAGTAGCTGCTGAAATGACCTGCTGTGACTCTAAGACTAGTTTTATCTACCACCATCACTCACCGATCAGAGCTTGACAGCTCCCAAAAGCTTCCCTAGTGCCAATGAGCTTTCTTTCATGACAATATATAACATTTCTCTTTGTAATAAAACTCCCAATCTTCTTTCTGTTCCTCAGACATACTGAAGACCACCTGGTCTATGTGTATGCCCAAATTGCAGTTCTTCCTTCCAAAATAAAATGTTTTCAATTTAGAGATTAATCTCTACATTTTAGTTTAACTTCAATAGTCATAATTTATTACCCTCTGGATGATGTGAAGCTCAGAGGCTCTACAGAAGAAAGCAAGTTAAAACAGACTCTGCAGCAAGCATTGTCTGTTTATCCTTATTTCTAGAAACCAATTTCTTTTTGGTCGTTTGCTGAGACGAAGACAACTGGAAAGACAAATAAATAAGGAGTCAGGAGTCAAGAGACCTGGATTTCAGTTTAGGCTTTGTTATTTTCTTTCTGTGATCTTGGGCAAGTCTCATAAACTGACTGAACCCCACAATCTCATCTACCTACCATATTTGGCTGAAAAGAAGATCAGATGAGATGATGTAGACACCTTGAAAACTGTGAAGCATTCCACAAATGTGAATGTTTTCTAAATTTTAATTCATTATATGACTCACCAACTAGGCCCTTTGGATAGATAAGGAATTTGAATATGGGGTTGGGAGAAGGGGAGCAACATCCTGAGTCTGATGAATATTGGCTGATGGGATGGGGAATGGGGGTTGAGTGAAGTGGAAAAGAAAAACGAGGGAAAGAAAGCAGAAAAAACTTCAAGCTTCTAGAGAAAGCCTTGGCTCAGGTGCTAATTGGGGCTTATACCCCTAAAATATAATGATGCTCAAGTATAGAGCAATGGTATGTAGGTGAACAATCAAAAATTACTTCCTTAAAAGGAATTAGTCAGGAGAGGATTCTGGGAAGACGACAGAGTAGGAAGCACCAGGAATCTGTCTCCTTACCTAGATAAAAATCGCACTGGCAAGAATCTGTAACTATTTTGGAACTCTGGAGTCTATTGAAGGCTGCAACTTCCAGGGGAAGGCTTAGATGGTAAAGTGAGGTTAATTTCAGTCAAGTCCAGCAATTAGCACAGTAGCAGCTACCCATCCCCCAATCTCAGCCTCATCATGGCAGGCAGCTGTGCACATGTTCCTAGAGCAGCTTGCACAAAGCTTGTTGGAGCCAGGGTGGGTAAAAAGGATCTTGCCCTCCAAACACTTGGGATCTTGCTCTGATCACTACTGCTTCTGATCACTTAGGTGCTGACAAAGAGGCCAGGGCCATTGTTGTTGCTCCTTCCTCATTGTTGGAAGCCCCTACCCCTCCTGATGAAGTGACTTCCAGGGGATTTAAAGGGCTGGTGCCCCCCCACTTTTTCCTCCCTTTGTTTTTTCTATTTTTCCCCTTTGGGAAGCATTAAAGACTAGGGCATTTAAAAATAACTACATATATAGGGAAAATTAGAAAGTGACTACACATGCCCAGGGGAAGGTGCAGGCTCAGCAAAGACCTCAGTAGACTTTACAACAGGCTGATTCTTGGCACACAGCCTACAATCAACAAAACAAAACAAACAACCCCCCCAACAATAACAAAGCAAAGCCCAAAGAAGGGAGAGAACCTGATTTCCAGAGTTACCATATAATTAGATGCAAATGTCCAGTTTTCAACAAAAAAAAATCACAAGGCATACAAAGAAACAGGAAAGTATGGTGATTCAAAGGAAGTAAATAAATCAACAAAAACTGTTCCTGGAAAGACCTGATGGCAGATCTACTACACAAAGACATTAAAACAATTGCCTTAAAGATGCTCAGAGAACTAAAGGAAGATGTGGAGAGAGTCAAGGAAACAATGTATGAACAAAAGGGAATTGTCAATAAAGAGACAGAAAACCTAAAAAGAAACCAAAGAGAAATGCTGGAGCTGAAAAGTACAATAACTGAAATAAAAAAAAATGCACTAGAGGGATTCAAAGGTAGATCTGAGCAGGCAGAAGAAAGAATCAGTGAACCTGAAGATAGAAGTCTGAGGAACATAAACAAAAGACATTAAAGAAAAGTGAACAGAGCCTATGGGGCATGTGGGACACCATCAAGCAGAACAACATATTCACGGTTGCAGACGCCTGGGAATCCCAGGAGAAGAGAGAATATTTGAAGAAATAATGGCTGAAAACATCCAAAGTTTGATGAAAGACTTGAATATAAACATCCAGGAAGCCCAGTTGTCAGGTATCAGTCCAAAATGTCAGTTCTTGGCAGGCTCATGGCCAAAGAATGACCAGACACAGCAGAGTAAGGCAAACACAAAAATGAGGTTTATTGAGGAGAGAAAGATAGGATTATAGAGTAAGAGCAAGCTATAGGTTTACAGAGTGGGGTACATACACCACAGATGATGAGGGGACCCATTGTTGCAGCAAAGGCAGAGTAAAAGGAAGGGCAAAAAGGGCCTGGTTAGGGTCTGCATCTTGTTTTGTAGTGCCTGGATTGGGACCTCCCTTGTGATTCAGAGGTCACCATGGAACCACTTTGATTGGACAGTTGGGAGTTGCATGACCTGAGTCTTACTATGCATGTGGGTTGTCTTAGGTCACTTTCCAGACTCTATCATACCTATGCTGCTTGGCCCATGGGCTAGAGAGTCTTTTGCATTCATTTGCAGTTGGTGCGCTAAGTGCTGATTGGCAGATTCGTAGGGTGTTCCCTCCTAACCCAGGTATGGAAATTGCTCAGGAAAGGATTAAGGTGGGGCAGGACCAAGATGGGGGCCTGGGACCCACCCTTGTCCTTCTTCCCAGGTGGGGCAATTGCACCAAGGCAAGACATCCACTTTCATCCTTAGGAGACCTGGAATTCCTTGTTATCTACCTAACACAATGAATTCCCAGTAAGATGAACTCAAAGAGACCCACACAAAGACACATTATAATCAAACTTTTGAAAGCCAAAACCAAAGCAAGAATCTTGGAAACAGCAAGAGAGGAGTAGTGACTCATCACATACAAGGCATCTTTCATAATATTATCAGCAGATTTCTCATCAGAAACTTTGGAGGTCGGGGGCTTCCATTCAAAATGCTGAAAGAAAAAAATTGTTGGCATTTTGTCATGACAAGGGGTCCGTTCATCATCTGTAGCTAATGTATCTTGCTTTCACTCTGTAAACCTGTATCTTACCATTCCTCTATAATCCTATCTTTTTCTCCTCAATAAACCTCATTTTCATGCTTAAAAAAAAAAAGAAAAAGAAAAAAATTGCCAACCAAGAATCCTATATCCAGATTCTCTCAACTGATGAAAAATAAGCATTTGACAAAATCCAACACCATTTCATAATAAAAACACTCAACACAAGAAGGAAACAACCCCATCAAAAAGTGAGCAAAACACATGAATAGAAGTTTTTCAAAAGAAGATTGACAAATGGCCAAAAAACATATGAAAAAAATGCTCAACATCACTAATCAGCAGAGAAATGGAAATTAAAATTACAATGAGATACCACCTTACCCCTGTCAGAATGGCCATTATTAAAAAGTCAAAAAACAATAGATTCAGAGAGAAAGGAATGCTTATATACTGCTGGTGGGACTGCAAATTAGTCAACCTCTATGGAAAGCACTATGGAGATTTCTCAAAGAACTAGAAGTAGGCTTACCATTAGATCCAGCAATCCCACTACTGGGTATCTACCCAAAGGAAAAGAAGTCATTTTATCAAAAACACACCTGCACTTAAATGTTTATTGAAGCACAATTCACAGTTGCAAAGATGTGGACTGAATCCAAGTGCCCATCAATTAATAAGTGCATAAAGAAAATGTTGGGGATACACACACACACACACACACATATACACAAACACACATACATACCATGTAGTACTACTTAGCTGTGAAAAGGAATGAAATCATGTCTTTTGCAATAATTTGGATGGAAGTGGAGATCATCATCCTAAGTGAAGTTTCTCAGGAATAGAAAACCACATACCACACGTTCTCACTGATAAGTGAGAGTTAAACGATGGGTACATATGAGCACAAAGAGATATAAAGGACACTGGAAACCAAGAAGGGGGGGTGAAACGGGGTTGAGGGATAAAAACTTACCTATTGGGTAAAATGAATACTACTCTGGTGATAGGCACACCAAAAGCCCTGACTTAAGCATTATAGAAGGTATCCATGTAACAAAACATTTGTATCCCCTTAATATTTGGAAATAAAAAAAAATTTCAGCAAACTAGGAATAGAAGAAAACTACCTCAACATAATAAATGTCATATATCAAAAACCCACAGCAAACATCACACTCAATGGTGAAAGACTGAAAGCTTTTCCTCTAACCTCAGGAACAAGGTGGGCTATAGGAACAAGACAAGGATGCCAGCTTTCACCACTTCTATTTAACATAGTACTGGAAGTTCTAGCTAGTGCAATCAGGCAGGAAAAAGAAATTAAAGCCATCCAAATTGAAAAAGAAGAAATAAAATTATCTCTCTTCACAGATGATATGATTTTAAATGTAGAAAGCCTAAAGATTCCACACAAAAACTGTTAGAACTAATAAATGAATTTAGCAAAGTAGCAGGGTGCAAAGTCAACACACAAAAGTCAGTTGCATTTTCATACACTAACAGTGAATAATCTGAAAAAGAAATAAAGAAAATAATTCCATTTACAAAAGCATGAAAAAGAATAAAATACTTAGGAATTAACATAACCAAGGGGGTGAAAGACTTGTACAATGAAAACATTGCTGAAAGAAATTAAAGATATAAATAAATGGAAATATATCACATGTTCATAAACTAGAAACCTTAATATTGTTAAGATGTTAATACTTATCCAAATCAGTCTAAGATTCAATATAATCCCTATCAAAATCCCAATGACACTTTTTGCAGAAATAGAAAAACACCCATCCTAAAATTTGTGTGGAATCTCAGGGGACTCCAAATAGCCAAAATAACCTTGAAAAAGAACAAAGCTGGAGGACTCATATTTCCTGATTTCAAAATTACTACAAAGCTGCATTAATCAAAACAGTGTGGTACTGACATAAAGACAGACATATAGAACAATGGAATAGAATAGAGAGCCTAGAAATACACCCTCACATATATAGTCAAATGATTTTTGACAAATGTGCCAAGATCATTTAATGGGGGAAAAGAACAGTCTTTTCAACAAATGTTGCTGAGAAAACTAGATATTCACATGCAAAACAACGAATTTAGACTCTTTCCTAATACCATATACAATAATTTACTCAAAATCGGTCATGGATCTAAATGTAAGACCCTAAAATATAAAACTCTTAGAAGAAAATACTGGGCAAAAAGCTTTACATCATTGGATTTGGCAATGGTTTTTTGTATATAACACCAAGGTCACAGGCAACAAAAGAAAAAATAGACAAATTGGATTTTGTGAACATTTAAAACTTTTGCACATAAAAGCACCCTGTTATCAGAGGCAACCCACAAAACGGGAGAGAAAATTTGCAAATCATGTATCTGATAATGGATTGATAGCCAGGATATATAGAGAACTCATAAAATTCAATAACAAGAAGAAACAATCTGATTAAAAAATGGTCAATGGACTTGAATAGCTATTTTTCCAAAGAAGATATACAAATAGCCAATAAGCACATGAAAAGATATGCAACATCACAAATCATATAATTTTCCTTTCTTTTATTGCCTTTGATTTTGGTATCAAAGTTATGCTACCTCCATAAGATGAACAGGGAAGTGTCCCTCCTTTTTTTTTTTTTTTTTTTAATTCTCTGGAAACTTCATGTGAGATTGTCAATTCCTTGAAAGTTTGGTAGAACTTACCTGTCCAGGCTTATCAGAGTGCATCATATGGGGAGTGATAAAAATGTAAAACTATGATCCAATTTTGTAATGGTCATAGGACAATTAAGTTTTCTATTTTGTCTTGAATTAACTAGAATTTATTTCTTACGTTTTCAAATTTATTGGCCTAAAATTGTGTATACTATTCTTCTTATTGATGTAATCTCTTTATCACTTGCTATATCACCTTTTATCTTTTATAATATTATTTTTGTGTTCTTTTTTTACTTAATTGTACCAGATGTATTTTCAAAACACCAATTTTTGGCTTTGTAAATCTTCTCTATTGTATATGTGCTTTCTTTTTCACTAATTTCTGCTCTCATTTTTATTTTTATTCTTTTTCTTTCTTTGGGTTTATTCTGCCCTTTTTTTTTTTTTGCCGTTTAATAACTTTATTTGGCAATCAGTGGTTAGTTCTTACCCACATTGACTGTAGATTTTTGAAAGTGGTAACAGGTACATAAGTAATCAAAGTATAAATGTTGGTTAGTGAATCTTCATCCTCATTAAGTTTTCTGGACAACTGTGAATGGATATGGTATGAGACATTCCTTCTAATACAGATAACTTTAGCACCTTATTCCTTTGGCCCACACAGCTTTGCTCAGCCTGGTATCAGTGCTCACATCTGGAATCCCATCTTCTTCATGGCAAATTTCTGGATCTCTTTGAATGCCCAAGAGGCACGCTTCTTGAAGCCCACTCCATGGATGTGCTTGTGAGTATTCATGGTGTATTCTCGGGTCAAGACCTCATTGATGGGAGAATGGCCATTCTTCTTCTCACCACCCTTCTTCGTGGGAGCCATTCTGCTGGACCTAAGTTGTGAAAGCTTATTCTGCTTTTTTTCTCCTTAACTTTGTATGTTGGATGCTTACTTTATTAATCTGGAATGCTTCCAGAAATGAAAGGCAAGTATATATATTTTAAACTTTATTAGATATTGCCAAATTGCTCTCCAAAGCATTTGTACCAATTTATATGCCTATAGGAATATATGAGAGTTTTTATTTCCTTATATTCTTGCCAATCATTGGCATGTCAGACTTCAAAAGTTTTACTCATTAGATATCATAGAACTATGTCTTATTTATCATACTTCCAGTGCTTAGCACAGGGTCTGGCACAGAGTAGAGTCTGGGTTAATTTTGTTTGCTGAATAAATCTACAGGGAAATAGAGTTCACTTTAAAATATAAGGAAGATTTTAAAATTGAAGCTGGCACAAGATGAGGTATGAAAGGAGGCCCTGTGTCCTCTATTACTGAAGGTTTCGACGCATAAACTGGATTATTGCTTGGAAAGGCTATAGTAGAGGAAATGTCTTCCTTCTAGTAGAGGGACAAATTTTAGAGCCTTTAAAGTTTAAATCAAATCTGAATTTTAAAGAGATTCTATAGAGTTGAGAGAATGGGACCCACATTTTGATGATGGTTGTAGTGAAATGAGGGGAAAGACTGAAAGCATAAGTTAGGGAAGGCTTAGGCAGTGGCATGGGGAAGCATGTGGGCATGGAAGGGTTGTAAAAAATGGACATGAAGGAATACTATAGATGGTGGAATAATACCAAAGGCACACTTTGCTTACTTTGGAATTTGTCTGATGTCTACACCCAAATGGGAGCACCATGACGATAGAATTCTCGTTTGTAGTCTTTTGACTATCTTGTAGCTTGGTCTTTGTGTACAGTAGCAATAGAGTTATAAGCTTTTGCTCTTCAAAGAGTCAAGGAACTTCAGGCTAAGAAAGCAGAGACTAGCCCTAACCCCAAGCCATCTTTGGGGATAATAGAGCAAATCTAATTGTCATAGTCTGATTAGAAAATGTTACATGCAGTATAAACACAGAAATACTACTATTTATACACACTAACATATGTCAGGCATCATGTTAAGTGCTAAGGATAGAGAGATGAAGATAACATATTTTCTATATTCAAATTGTTCATAATCTAGTAGGACCCGAAGTCCCAAAGTAAATCCAGATAGGATCTGTAAGTAGGCTAGGACAAGTCAACATATGAAATTATTACTCTTTGAAACTTGCTATTTCCAAAACTTTATTAGCTTTCATGGATTTGAAATTTGTTGAATTTAACTTCATGATATGAAATTCAAGATACTTCGAAGGAAGATACAAGTACCCTGGAGCTAGAACTGATAATTTTAAGTATTTAATAAAACCTTATTTATTCACTTTGGGCCTTCAACACTTGCACCAGAATCATGGAGGGTAGGAGATGCTTATCAAATATACAGTTTCCTGGATCTCACTCCAGATCTACCAAATCAGAATTTCAGAGGGTGGAGCTATGGACTCTGCAGCTGAAACAAGCACCTCAAGTAATTCTGATACAGAATAAGGTTTATGGATTCCTACAATAAAGTGATAAAACCCATAACAATTCTCAATTCCAGAAAGTGGTGTTCCCTTGACCTCTAGCAGCTCAGAGATCACTTAAAAATTACAGCAGTGGGAGAGGGCGTGATGGCTCACACCTGTAATCCTAGCACTTTGGAAGGCCAAAGCAGGAGGATCACTTGAGCCCAGGAGTTTGAGGTTGCAGTGAGCTATATGACTCCATTGTACTCTATGTAGCCAAGGCAACAGAGTGAGACCTCGTCTTAAAAAAAAAAAAAATTACAGCAGTGGAAGAGGCTGGTTCTCCTGATGCAGGGGAGTCTTTGATATTTAACCACTTTGGTACCAGCGTTCATAGCCACAGATGAACGCACATAGCGACTTTAGCCGACAGCTGTCGGCTAAAGCATCAACTTTAGCCAACAGTCGTGATATGACTTTTCTAATTTTTCATTTATCAAAATAAAATTGTGAACATTTAAAAATAACATAATGAAAACATATATGTATATGTTACCTATTCTGATTTACATTACAAGTAAAGCTGCCTGTAAAGTAAAACAAGCTTTCAGTGCTTTAAAGCTTTCCTCATCACACAAGAGCAAAACGGATTCGTCGTCAATGCACAGCACAAACTATCGTGTGGACTATGAGTGCTGGCTGTGGGCAAGGTTTCGCGTCCGGTGAGCATGGTACCGAAGTGGTTAACTTTAGCAAGAATACTGCTGAAGGATGGCCATGTCCTTCTGGAATTACCAAGCACCCTTTTGCCAGACATATTACAGAGTCAATAAATTCTCATTCAGACCTCTCATTCTCTCTTTTTTTTAAATTTATTTTTTTTTGTGGTTTTTTTTAAACTTGTCACCCAGCTAATTATTTTTTTCTATTTTTAGTAGAGACAGGGTCTTGCTCTTGCTCAGGCTGGTCTTGAACTCCTGAGCTCAAGCAATCCTCCTTCCTCAGCCTCCCAGAGTGCTAGGATTACAGGCATGAGCCACCGCACAGGCCCAGACCTCTCATTCTCTATCTTGACACCTATTCACACTGTTTCCCTCCCAATGTTTGCAGATTTCACACTCTACCTTGCCCCACCGATGGTCTGGGTCCCTCATTGATCCTCAATGGAGGAAGCAGATTTTCACAAAAACTTCTTTGGCCATTGTTATTAAAGGAAATAACATGTGGGAAAGTATCTAGCACTATGCCTGGTATTAGCAGGTGCTCAATTTGTTGAATGGAAAAACTAAAACAAAATATAATACAGTATCAAAACAAATTCATTCACTAAAAATTATAACCAAGGCAGAAAAATCTCATTTAAATGATTAATAATCACAATGTAAGTTTAGACATAAACATAATTCTCAAATGGATTAGTTTTTTTTTTCTGAGACTATTAACTATCTCTATCCATCTTTAGTCCTAGAAAATACATACATACACACACAAGTCTAATGGGTAACAATAGCTTAAATGGATATAGTGAAAGTCTATTTTAACCTTAAGTTAGATTCTAAATTCAGTATATATGTTGAAATTGCTTATAGTTAAAATTGCTCTTGAAATCCCTTAGGAAAATGCCATGTTGAAGATCTACTATCAGTGTTGGAACAGATTGCTGTTACTCCAGTTGAGCACCAGACTAAGGAGCTGGCTTGCATTTAGGGGCCATGCTGTAAAGGCATTCTTTAATCACTAGACTCACAGCTCCAAGAGAGGCTCACATAAGAATTGAGATGGCCTGAGAAAACAGCAGATGCCTACCTTCCATTTCACACTCATAAGATTATTGAGTGGAACAATGGAGGAATCCCCAGCACTTTTTAAGTCCCTCCCTCTCTTCCTACTTTCCTTACTTTTTGCTTAGCAATATGATTGAGTTTATAGTATCTCTGTAAAGCCTCTTGATGATACAAAGTCTTAACCCAAAGGGGTAGGTCTTAAGTGAGAACATTTCTACCACTAGGGCAAGCAATGAACTGAAGCATTTTTTTAGATTGGGTTGGCTTTCCTAAAGATCTGAAATCACATAAAGCAAACATTTAGGTTCTCAATGACATCCAGAATATTAATTCATTCAATTTTGACAAATACAAATATTTATTGAGCAACTGTTTTGTGCCTGGTTTCATGGGCACTGGAGATACAATAGCAAACAAATTGGACAAGAACTCTGCCCTCTTGGAGCTTACAGAAGGAGGAGCTTACTCCTTTACTACTTTGTAAATTCTTCCTTTCTTAATGTTACTCAAAGTGAAGGAGAAATGAATTTATGGTAGTTTAAACAGGCATAAATAACAGTCCAAGGCTCAGGTTACCATCTCATTATCCTGAATTATAGTCACTACCAGACTGGCAGGTCCTGCCACCCACAGATAGAACATATTAGAAAAAAATAATAAAAAAACAATAAAAATTATACAAATAAATAACAATATAGCATAACAACTATTTACATAGCATTTACATTGTATTAGGTATTACAAGTAATTTAGAGATGATTTAAAGTATATGGGAGGATGTGTATAGGTTATATGCAAATGCTATGCGATTTTATATCACATAAGGGACTTAAGCATCAGTGAATTTTGGTACCTGGCAGGTACTGGAACCAGTCCTCCTTGGATACCAAAGGATGACTGTGCTAGTTGTTTTACCCTCTAAAAATGATCTGAATATGGTCTACCCAAACAGTAACAATGACAGCTGCCAAATAGTGATTTCTTGCCACATGCCAGCCACTGTGCTAAGTGCTTTACATAGCTTATTTCATTTAATGCTCACAATGACCTTATGAAGTCGGTATTATCTTTATCTAACAGTTGAGAAAACACAGGCAAAGAGCAGTTATATGACCTGTTTTGAACTATTTCACTATACTGCCTCTCAATTGTCCCTTAATATCACATAGAGGGAAATGTAGTTGTTGAATACTTTCTAGGTATGCAGCCCTGGGCTCATCCTATAGGGAAAACAAAAGTAGAAAGATTTTGTTCTTGATTTCAAGGAGCTCATCTCTCATCCTCTTAGATGGGTCAAGGAAATATTTCAACGAAGAAATAGGAATAGAGGTGTTCAGCATGACCTTGGAGTCAGACTGCAAGTCAAGGCCAGAGTCAGGACTGATATATGAGCCGTCTAGTGTTGAACTGGCAGTGGTTCTTCTCTCCCTCTCAGAGGACCCCAATCCTGCCCCAACTTCCCATCTTTTAATTTCTACCCAATTCCCCCTTGCCATTCCAGGGACTCCAAAGGCACCATGGGGATCCCAATCTGATTTTTCCCCCTTTTTTCCAACCTGATTTTATGAAGGAAACAATGGGAGAGAGTTTGAGGCACTTGGCTTTGGCCTCTGCAATCTGGGGGTTTGGAGAATTTGAGTTGAATCTGACAGTAAGAGAAAAATTGCATTTCCAAATATGAAAGGAAAATCTTTAGGGAAAGGTTTTCATGGCTCCTCAGGGACAAGTGAAATAAGGGGCCATCTTTCTGAGGCCCAGACCATATGACACACTCTTCTACCACAGCTATTTCCTTGTTTTTATAGAACTAACCGCCTCATAAATTCTTGAAAGATTCAGTGCTGAAGAATGGACAATAGGAACACATACTGCTACTAGGTTTCATGGGTATTCTGAACTTGTAAACTTTTTGGAGATGTTAGAGGGCGCTGTGATTCAAAGCTGCTGTTTACTACTTGACTTCCTACAGTCACAAGTTGTTACACAATAAGCCTCAAGTTGTTTTTGCCTGGTTGTTGTCTTCTTAACACATCTTCTGACCCCCCACACCAGTTGAGGGATCCCTGCTATACACTCTCATAGCAATCTGTACTTTTCTTTCTTAAAGTCAATATAATTATAACTGTTTGTGTAGTTTTTTTTCAATGTCTTTATTTTCCTCTAGAGTGTAAGCTCCATGGGGGATGCATTTAAATGTTCTGTTCACCACCACTGTGTCCCCAAGCCTCAGTGTGGGGCCTGGCCCCAGAGATGCCCAATTAATGTATGGTGAAGGATAAATGAATATATGATCTGGAAATCATGGAATTTAAGAACTGAAAGAGACTTTAGGCTTTGTTTAATCCAATCCCCTTAGGTTATAGAACAAAAAACCAAGTTCTAGAAAAATGAAGAGCTTTTCCCATTGTCATATATTGTTTTGTGGCAGAATCTATGCCCAAACTGATCCTTTTAATTCCCTTTTCTCGACCTTATTCTACTTACGATTACTTAAAAGTTTTAGAATAAAGGCATTAACCAGTAATTATAGATTCAATGGTTGAATAATGTCGTCCCCAAAATTCATGTTCACTCAGAACCTCAGAATGTGACCTTAGTTGTTTTTTTTTTAACTATTCTCTAACTGATTTTTTTATTTTCATTCACCAAAAGAGCATCTGCTATAAATACAGTCATGTGCTGCTTAACGACGGGGATATATTCTGAGAAATGTATCATTAGCCAATTTCGTCCTTGTGCAAACATCATAGAGTCTACTTATACAAACCTAGATATTATAACTTACTATGCACCTATGGTATAGCCTATTGCTCCTAGGCTACAAACCTGTACAGCATGTTACTGATCTGAATACTGTAGGCAACTGTAATACAATAGTAAGTGTGTATCTAAACATAGAAAAGATACAGTAAAAATACGGTATAAAAGATAAAAATGGCTGGGCGTAGTGGCTCACACCTGTAATTCCAGCACTTTGGGAGGCTGAGGCAGGAGGATTGCTTGAGGTCAGAAGTTTGAGACCAACCTGAGCATGAGTGAGACCCCATCTCTACAAAAAACAGAAAAATTAGCCAGGCATGGTGGCATGCACTTCTAGTCCCAGCTACTTGGGATGCTAAGGCAGGATGGCTTGGGTCCAGGAGTTTGAGGTTGCAGTAAACTATGATGACGCCACTGCACTCTAGCCCAGATGACAGAGCAAGACTCTGTCTCAAAAAAAAAAAAAAATGGTATACCTATATAGGGTGCTTGCCTGAATGGAGCTTATAGGACTGGAAGTTGCTCTGGGGGTGTCAGTGAGTGAGTGATGAGTGAATGTGAAAGCCTAAGACTTTAGGGTACACTACTACAGACTTTATAAACATTGTACACTTAGGCTACACTCAATGTATAAAAAAATTTTTTCTTTCTTCCATAATAAATTAACTTTAGCTTATTGTAACTTTTTTACTTTATAAATTTTTTAATTTTTAAAAACTTTTTGACTCATAACACTTAGCTTAAAATATGAACACATCATATAGCTGTACACAAATATTTTCTTTCTTTATATCCTGATTCTATAAGTTTTTTATTTTTAGAAGTTTTTTTTTTTACTTTTTAAACCTTTTTGTTAGAAACTAAGACACAAACACACACATTAACCTAGGCCTACATGGGATCAGTATCATCAATATCATTGTCTTCTTCCTGCACATCTTGTCCCACTGGAAGTTCTCGAGGGGCAATAACATGCACGGAGCTGTTGTCTCCCATGATAACAATGCCTTTTTCTGGAATGCCTTCTGAAGGATCTACCTGAGGCTCTTCTTGAGGAGGTAGTACTCTTTTCAGAAATTTGTCCATGGTGGTTTGCTTGGTTTGTTTCTTTTTAAAACTCATAGATGTGCTTGTAAGCAGATAATGTATCATGAACATTCTTCTTTATTAATGAAAACCTTTTGGTGTTGGGGTCTGTGTTTTCAAAGTTTTTAAGGAGGTGACTGAGGTCTAAAAAAGCTTCTGCTAAACACTACATGGTGATTTTTCTTGGAGGTTCTTTCTTTCTCCTGCTTTTTTTCTCTTGCTTCTTTTCTTCAGCTGTTCCGGTTCCAGTTCCTACAACTCCTCATTAGTCAGTTAGTTCCTCAGGAACCACCCCTAGAAGCCCCTCAGTGTCTTCCTCATCCACACCCAGGTTAAAGTTGTTTGCCATCTCAATCACAGCCTTGTTAATTCTTGCAGCCTTCTCATCCTTGGCAAATCCTTTGAAGTCATGGACAAACCTCCTGGGTGTCTTCTTTCAGATGCCGTTCATATACTTCTTGGTGACATCATCCCAAGCCCAAACAAGGTTTTGATGCAGTCACAGATGTTGTAAATCCTTCCAGAATTGTATCAGTGTCTTCCTCAGTTGTTGCAGTAGCCTGGGCAGTGGTCCTTCTCAGGTAGCAGATGGCTATAACTCCCTAATCCATTGGTTGGATCAAAGAAGTGGTGTTTGGAGGGAGAAACACCATTCTGATAGTGGGATAAAGATCATCAACATTATCAACAATAACCAAAATCTTGAAAGATATGGTATTCTCCAAACAGTACTTCTCCGTTTCACTGGCATAGCAATTCGGGAGGACATCTTGGAGGAGGACCTGGGACATCCATGGCTTCTTCTTGCTGCTGTCATACACTGGCAATGTGTACTTATTTATATGTTTGAAGGCCCTGAGGTTCTCATTGTGCCAGATCACAAAGAATTTCAATTCATAGCCTGCTCCATTGCCCCCAAGCAACACTGTTACCTTGTTCTTAAAAGCCTTAAAACCTGGCACTGTTGGCCTCTTTATGGATGAAAGCCCTTTCAGGCATTCATTTCCAGAATAGGGAGATTTCATCCAAACTGAAGATTTGCTCTGGCAAGTCATTTTCCTCCACAATCAGCTTATGTAGAGTTTCTAAAAATTCTTCAGCTGCCTTCACATCAGCACTCGCAGACTCACCTCTCACATTTACATTACGTAGTGTAATGAATAATGATTCTTGAATCGTTTAAACCACCCAGAGCTAGCAGTAAATTGAACATCTTAGTTGGATCTTTTCTTTTCTTTTTCTTTTTTTAAATTTAAGTAGAGAGTTTATTTGGGCCAAGTTTGAGGACTGCAACCTGGGAGCATAGAGTTGTCTTGAGTATGTCCCCAGCCTTTTCTTTCAACATCACAAACACACTTTTTGCTTTGACTATAATTATCATGGTGCTGAGGGGGATACACTACTGTGCCTGGTCTTCAATTCAGGTCATTAGAAGTTTTTCCATATATGATATAGGCTCTTCTTGAATTTTTGTTAATCTTGTTGCCTTCAGCAAAGCAGATCCTTTAACAGTTTTCGTCACTTTGTTCTTGTTCTTTAAGATTGTAGCTGTTAGGTTTGTTCAGGGTGGGAACCCAAAAAGTATGTATATGATGAAATGCGGTTAATGGAAAACTTAGATTGTGATCATAAAGCCTGTGAAACAATAGCCACAGGGGTCTGGAGAGTCCAAAGGTTTTAAATCTGACTCGGACCACAGACAGTTGCAGCAACTCTGGCATTCCTATCGCCCGTGATAAGGACGAAGCTAATTCCCCATCTCTGCAGGGTGAGACTGATGCAAAGGTCCTAGAAATTGTTTGTTTGAAAAGAATTTATTACAGCGCTGTTCTGGCCCAGTTGCTTTACTCCTTCCGGAAAAACCCTTTGTAAAACCCTAGGCTTTCCCCTTCCTCATGGTGGATGCTCTTTTAGGCCTTCACTCATCTGCATGCAGATGCCCAAATAAATGGCATTTTGCTACAGCTGAGGCTTCATGTGTCTCTCTCGTGGCTCCAGACTTAACATTAGCTATGGTGGAATGGGACATGTCTGACTGGTGAGCAATACAATCACTAATTTTCCACCTTCGTAGTCCTTAATCACTTTCAGTTTAATTCCAAGTTAATCACTTGACCTGGCCTCTTACTAGCCACATTAGCTGTAGATTTTGTACGCTTAGGAATCACGACGAACAAAACAACATGAGATTAAATCAAGCATAACTGCATCACAAAATGATGCAATCAAGAGATGCAGTAAACATGAGATGTATGAGGCTGCTGCTGCTGGCATAACATGGCATACATGTTTTACATGTTTTTACGGTACACTTTTTTTATATAAGTAGAAACAGTACACTTTAAAATCATGTAAAAGTACAGTAAATACATAAACCAGTAACAGTCATTTATTATCCTTATCAAGCATTATGTACTGGACACAATTATATGCATTATACTTTTATGCAACTGGAAGCACAGTAGGTTTGTTTATACCAGCATGAATACTCACCACAAACACATGAGTAATGCATTGTGCTAAGATGTTACCAACAGCCATGATGTCACTAGGCAATAGGAATTTTTCAGTTCCATTAGAATGGTATGGGACCACCTTTGTATATGTGGTCTATCATTGACCAAAATGTAGTTGTGCAATACATGACTGTATAATCTTTTCTCTAAGTAGATCCTGTGTTTAAGATAGTGATTTGGGATTTATTAAGAAGTTAGATGTCAGGCAACTTGCTTGTTGAACTCAAGATAATAACAACATAATAACTAAATTTGATTGGCAGTTTACTCTGTGCCAGGCTTTGTGCTAAACAGTTTATGTGATTTATCTCATTTAATGTCCACAGCAACTCTAGGTGCTATTATTTTACAGACGAGGAAGCTGGAATTAGAGAGGTTAAAAAACTCATTCTGGGTTTTACAATTATAACATTCTTTAGTAAAAGGCGAAAAATGGCTGGGCGCGGTGGTTCACGCCTGTAATTCTAGCACTCTGGGAGGCCAAGGCAGGAGGATTGCTTGAGCTCAGGAGTTTGAGATCAGCCTAAGCAAGAGCAAGACCCCATTTCTACTAAAAATAGAAAAATAAATTAAAAGTAAAAGGCAAAATATTTATACGATCTGAAGAGAAATCAGAGTACAGCTATAAAATTGATGAAGCTTCCTTCTTAAACAGTATTCCATAAGAAGAGCTCCATGTTATTTTTTTTGTACTCTCAAATGAAATTTGCTTTATTGTTTTTCTTCTGCTTAGAAAAGTTGGTATGTTTATACAATGCTCATCAAAAATCAGACAAGACATAAGAATCCAGGAGAAAGAGAATCACTAGAAATCTAGTACCCATAACTAACCACTAAACATATAATCATGTGAATGTATTTCTTGCAAACTCTCCTTCTATGCATATATACCACACATGCCCTTAAAAAAAAGAAGAGAGGCAGCATCATACTACATGTAGGGAAACAGTATAGTGAAGAGGTTCAGAATTTAGGCTCTGGAATTGGCCAAATTCAGTTATAATCTCAGTTTATGAGCTTGAAATCTTTTTTAAAAACCTTTTGAAGACTTCTTTAATATTTAAGTAGAAAGATTTATCATAAGATTTAGCAATTAAGAATGGGATACCAGTTCAACAACTAATTTGGGAAAAGTGATTTAACTTCTCAGAATTTCTGCATGTTTAACAATAAAATGTGTACCACTAGTAAACCTTACCAGCAAACTCACCCTGAGTATTGGGATGGGTCTCATGTATGTGAAAATGCTTTGTCAAACCAAGAATTAAGCAAAGTTAAGTTGATGTTAAAATAAATGTAAAAAATATACCTCTCATTAAAGGAAAGAATTTTAGGACAGGAAGGATTTATCAGTCATTAACTTTTAAATGAATATAGCCCAAGTAGAATTTTTTTTTTTTTTTTAGACAGAGTCTGGCTCTGTTGCCGGGGCTGGAGTGCCGTGGTGTCAGCCTAGCTTACAGCAACCTCAAACTCCTGGGCTCCAGTGATCCTCCTGCCTCAGCCTCCCCAGTGGCTGGGACTACAGGCATGCACCACCATGCCCGGCTAATTTTGTCTATATATTTTTAGTTGGCCAATTAATTTCTTTCTATTTTTAGTAGAGACGGGGTCTCACTCTTGCTCAGGCTGTTCTCAAACTCCTGACCTCAAGCAATTCTCCCGCCTTGGCCTCCCAGAGTGCTAGGATTATAGGCGTGAGCCACTGCACCCAGCCAGAATTTTTAAAATATTTTAAGGGCTGATTGCATATGTCTATGTATTCTATATATTCTTTGTGTTATTATTGATAAACACAGGGAGTATTCAAAACAAAAATTTACATATTCAAATAATTATTCATATTCAAACATTATTACAGTTTAGAAATCTAAGGTATTTTGGTCTATTTGAATGAAAATAACATACAGAAGATTATAGGAATAAAATGACATACACCTTGTACCTATTATTAAGATTTAAGAGATATTTTCATATTGCTATATTATGTTTAGATCTTTCTTTAGTAGAACAAACAAACATGTCACAAAACAATTAAAGCTTAGGCCTCTTTATGTCATTTTCCTTCACCTCTTTCCAAAGGGATACTCACTCTCCTGAAGTTGGAGTATATTATTCCCATACAGATTCTTACACATCATGCACATATGTATGTACTCATAAATAACACATAGTATCATTCTGTGTTTAAAAATTTGCATAAATAACATTTTGTAAATTAACATTGTTTTGAAATTTATCAATGTTGATACATGTGCTTAGTTTTCTATTATAAGAATAAAATTGTTTTTGCTTTCACACAGAATCAGTTATGTTGTTTCCACTTTTTTCCCTCATATTACAAATAGTTCATTGGCAGGCATTTTCCTTCTTTAATGAGTGCTATTCAAATGAATTCTGTTACTGAAAGTTCGGCACTTGTCCCCAAGGCTGCATCAGAAGAAAGAGGACGAGCAGTTTGAGGAGAAGGAAAGAGGAGTTTATTAATTTGCCAGCAAATGAGGAGGCTGCCAGACTTCTGTCTCAAGGTACCAACGTCCTTGAGCTTGAAATCTTGGGCCAGGTTTCCATGTCTCATATTCCTCATCTGCCAAATGCAGATAAAAATAGCACCATCCTTACAGGTTTGTCATGGTTATATATGATATAATACCTATTAAGTGTTTCATACAGTGCCTGGTACAGAGTAAAATATTCAATAGATGTAGCTATAATGACAACATGCAAGCTGTGTAGCCTGCTTTTTCACTTAACATGTTGTAGACATTTTTCCATGTCAATAAATATAGGTATACAACCACAATTTCAATTTCTGTGTAATATTCCCTATTAATAAAAATTTTGTTTCTAGTTTTTCTTATTACAAACAACACAGTGATGAACTATTTGTTCATTCTATTTTTAACAGCTTCATTAAAGTATAATTGATATACAATAAACTGGCATAAAGTTCATAATTTGATATATTTTGATATACTCGTGAAACAATGACCACCAGCAAGATAATGAGCATATCCACCACCATGAAAAATTTCCTCTGTCTCTTTGCAATCCTTCTCTCCTTGCCCTCTTGACCTTCCCCACTTAACCCAATCTCCAGGTAACCACTTATCTGATTTGAGTTACTATGGGTTAGTCCTCATTTTCTAGAGTATTATATAAGTTGAACCATACAGTATGTACTCTTTTTTTTCTGGCCTCTTTCACCAACAAAATTATTTTGAGCTATATCTATATTGCTGCATGTTATCAATAGTTCATTTCATTTTATGGCTGAGTAGTATCCCTTGCCACAATATACCATAATTTGTTCATTCATTCACCAGTTTGTGGACATTTGGGTTGTTTCTAGTTTTTGGCTATTACAAATAAAGCTGCTATGGACATTCATGTACAAGAGTTTGTATGTACATATACTTTTTTTGGGTAAATATGCAGAAGTGGAATGTATATGTTTATCTTTTTAGGAAACTGTCAAACAATTTTTCAAAGTGGTTGCACCATTTTACATTTCTTCCAGCAGTGTATTATTGAGAGACATTCCTCCTGCATATCTTGCTGGGTATGCCAAGAGCGCAAGGCCCTGACTGCCCTTTACTCAGGCCAGTTCTCAGGATTATGCTTACAGTGAGCAACCTTGAGGGATAAGGTAATGTCACCCTCTGGGACAAAAACCAGAATTGTTTACTGCTTGCTATGAAATGGCATGGCCCCCAAGCTCAGGGTTCCTCTCCTGTAATGCAACTTACCACATGCATAGGCAACCATCTGGGTCATCTGTGTGTGGAGGGTAAGTTCAGTCCCAGTTTTTCCATCTTGATTGACTGTGTTTATTCTGTTTGAAGTAACAAAATTAAGGCCCTCAAGAGAAAGACGCTGTGTACTTAACTATCTGTGAGGGTCAAGCAAATACTATAATAAATTGTTATCACCAGCATAGTTGGTGAATTTATAGTATTATATTAATAGTTCTTAGATGATGTAATCAAGTGTCAAAAGCATGTTTTTATAGTTAAAGCAAGACAAATTTGGGTTTAAATTTGATCTTTATCATTATCTAGCTACATAACCATGGACAGGGAATTTGGGCTTCAATTTTCTTATTTTTAAAATGAAGATAATACCTTTCTACTAGAGTTGTTGTGAGCATTAAATGAAATAACAAATACAAAGTGTCTATCCCAATAGTGGTACATAGTAAAATCTCAATAAATGGTAGCTGTTATTATCAAAGGCACTTGCCTTACTAGTATCATCAGTTTTTACATAGATATTCAAATTTAATAAACTATAAGCCAGGTGAGGACATTGTTGCTTTATTGTAAAGCTGTCACTTGTCTTTATTTTTTATTTATTTATTTTTTTATTTCAGCATATTATGGGGGTACAAATA
>VBSM01001118.1:32738660-32790866 GCA_008086735.1 Cheirogaleus medius | reverse complement strand
TGACCTTGAGCGATCCGCCCACCTTGGCCTCCCAGAGTGCTAGGATTACAGGCTAGAGCCACCAAGCCCAGCCAACACTTCTTAAGTAAACCAAATTTGCACTCATAATGGCCCAAGAAAATGTATTAGCTAATTAATATAAATTATGTGCAAAATACACAGGTAGAGTCTTTTTGCCAATATGGTTAGCTGACATAGGAAACATATGTTCTAAGATAGTTGCACATCTAGTTACTACATAAATATTCAAAAATCAGTGGTTTTTTTATATGCCAATAATAACCCATCAAAAACTACAATGGCAAAATAAATAAATCCCATTCACGGAAGAAACAATAACAAAAATGAAATAATTAGGAATATACTGAAGCAATTATGAGAACCTATATGAAAAATGCTATAAACTCTACTGAGAGACATGAAAAAAAGTTGAATAAGTGGAAAGACAAGCTATCTTTCTCGATGGTAAGAATTATTATTATAAAACAAAATTTCCTCAGATTAATGTATAAATTTAACATAACGTCCCTCTAAAAATACCAATGTAATTTTTATTTTTTTGTAAATTGCATCTGATGTTGATTTGAGAAAAACTCTGAAAATAACAAAATATTGAAAAAGAAGGACAATAAGGGGAGCACATCCTATCAAATATTAAAAAGCATTATAAAGTTATAATAATTTTACTAATATATTAATTTATATAATAATTTTTAATAATATAATAATTTTAATTGTGTGGCACTGGAACCAGAATAGATCAATAGAACCAAATAAAGCCTAAAAATAGTCTCAATAATGTTGATAAGAATTTTCTATATAACAAAGGTGACTATATTTTATGAAGCCTATTGGTAGGGCGGCAGAGGGTATAAAGATGAAAAAGATGCAGTATCCAATCTAGAAGGAAGGTTGAGATGAGAGCACAACTTTTAAAATAAAATATTAACAAAAAGGGTTAAGTGGTATAAGGAATAAATACAGAACAATAAAATTCAAGGAAAAGAGAAAAAAGGCTTGGTCAGGTCTGCCCAGGCTTTGAATGTTAGATCTTGCTTTGTGTTCCAAAGATTGTCAGCACACCCTGGTTGTGCAACTTCAACCAGGATTGGGTCAGTGTGGGAGCCAGAGAGGCTACTCCACCACACTTTTAAGTCATTTCATTAGAGTCGCCTCAGGAGTCCTGGTGGGACAATCCCAGGAGTCCTCTTGGTTGTCTTACTTGATTTTCTCAAGCAAGTTCTTTCTAGACCCTGGAATATGGGCAGCCCCTCCCTTTTTAACTCCAGTCCCCACAGGGTCATTTAAGAAAATGTACGCATGTTTCTGATTCATTACTATGTTATAATGATCATTCTCACAAACCCTTTTGACGTCTATACGCCTTTAGAGCCACTCAGTAGGCCTGTCTGAGCCAGTCTCCTGGAACATGAGTCTCCTTCTCCTTCATGGCCAGTGGAGCAGGATGGCTTTGATCAGAGAGAATGGACTGGCAGTCATGAAGCTGGGTGTGATTAAGTAACAGGGATCCCGAGAAGGCCTATGCACAGATACCAGCCCAATTATCCTGAGGAGGCAGCTCATCTTTCCCTAAATGGTTCTCAAGGGGGCTCCTGAGTACCTTCTGCATTACCATCACCTTAAGATCTTGTTAAAGATTCCTGGGTCCCACTTCAGATTTGCAAGTCAGGATCTCAAGATCTAGGTCCTGAAAACATATTTTTCACAAGTTTCTTTGTATGCCAGGCCTTCTAAAATGCCTCCTCCTCTGTCTCTAGTTTTGGATTTTCTCAATACTGCCTTCTAAGCAATGATTCTGACTTGAGGGTCTTTACTGGTTTTTCAAAAGATACTTCACAAGCCCTGTGACCTAAATCTGACTGGAAGACACCGAAGTCCTAGGCTACTTGTTAGCTGTAGATCATAGGAGTTACAGCCTCATCCTCAGCCTGCAGTCTTTTTTTCCCATTCTCCTTCCTCCCTGTAGTCTACCATTACCAACCCAATTCTTTTAGGTTTTATAAGCTGTAAGTGGGTATTTCCTAGGTAAAAAAACAATATCCTGGAGCTGAAGATTCTTTATATCCACATGCCCTATCAAGCCTTTCTTTAAAATGTCCCCTGGGCTCCTTTCTTTCTCTTCCCTCTGCCATACTCTAGAGATCTTCATTGCCAGAATTAGCTCGACATGCAGCCTCTTGATTTAAATGGTACCAATCTTTCCTTTCTCAAATCTTTCCCACCTACTATCTGCTCAAAGCCTAAAAGGATTCTTGCTATCAACCATATCAAGTCTAAACTCTTCATTCTCCAGGTCCTTTATAATCTATCCCATTTTGCTTATTAGACTTTATTTCCCACTATTCCGCATATGCCTTCCATTTATTGCCCACAAGCATATTCTGCTGATTTCAACCCATGGGTCAGGTTCATCTCAGTGTCCCCAGGGCATGGTAAAGGGAGGCAGGGTAGGAGCCCTATAAATGTAAGCTGACTGAGTCAACAACTGGCATTCATTTTCCCTTTCAATGTCCTCTCTTTATTATCCCATAAATCCAGGTCTCAGATTCTGTTTGAAGACTTCCCAGTTTCTCCAGCTCTTATGACATCCTCATTCATTGGGGGAAAGAAAAGGAAAGAAAAAAAAGGAAGGAAGCAATAATCTACACAACAGAGAATGGGCTTTAGGAGTTACAAAAGCACAGGGAAGAGAAAGGTTAGTAGTCTGATAGCAATCAGTCCTTAGTTATTGAGGGAATAACTCAGTCATGGAATATTCATTGACTTTCCATAGTACCGTATAATCTGTATCATTCCATTCATGATACATACACTATCCATGTTCCTTGCTAAATGTTTGAAGTGCATTCATTCTGCTTCCCTATGTTAATTCAGGAGTAATTTCTTCCTGCTTCCCTGATTCGCCATGTTGAGTTAAATGCTCCCTCTCCATGGTCCCATAATACCCTGTGCTTACTTTTAGTTCAATCTTTTTGTATTGAAACATGCCCATTTATGAGTCTGACTCACCCTTACACTATGAGTTTTATGAGAGAAGGATCAGACTTACTTGTCTCTGTATTCTCTGTACCTTTTTTAGGTATATCAATTCTGAACATATAGATGCCGCATAAATGATCTCTGAAGTAAGTAGGTGTTGGCACTGGAGGATAAGGACCATTTGTTTTATATTTTTGGTTTTTGTACTTTGAGTACCCAGCATAGATATTCAGAAAAAGTTTGTTAATGTTAACATTTCTGTGCTCTATTCCTCTCACCATCCACAACCAACCTTACCTTGCCCAACAACAACAACCAAAAACCCTAACAACTGAGCACTTAGTAAGCAAATGCTCAACAGATTACTATTCACTGAGATTAATGCTGATGACCATTGTGAGAGAGAAGCAGTAAACAAATTTATTAACTATACTTCTGTTTAGAAACTCTACTGCAGAGTCTAACTGTTCAAATAAGAACTTCTGCCTCTCTTTCCTGCTTTCACAGACTAGGCCTTGGAACCAGGCAGAATTAGATGTGAATCTTGGCCTGCAAACACACTAGCTATTTGATCTTGGGCAGGGATGGGGAACCTGCAGTCTTAAGGCCACATGTGGCCTTCTAAGTCCTTAAGTGTGGTCTTTTGACTGGATCTAAATTTTACAGAACAAATATTATTTTTATTAATACATCTTTTCATTTTTATCTTAATATTTTTATTTTATTTTTAAAATTGCTACCAAAAGTTTGGCACTTGTCCCCAAAGCTGCATCAGAAGAATGAGGAAAAGTGGTTTGAGGAGAAGGAAAGAGGAGTTTATTAATTTGCTGGCAAATGAGGAGGTTGGCAGACTCCCATCTCAAAGTACCAACATCCTGCTTCTGAGCCAAAGTACAAGGCTTTTAAAGGTTCTGATCCATCCCATCTTTGACTAAGACAAACTTGTGACCTCCACCTGGATTCATCCTATCTTCACCTAAGACAAACTCATGACCTCCACCTGGACAAGTCTCTTGAGCCATTTCCTGTGCACAAAGAACAAAGGACACTCCCCTGCCCCTCCCAACCACTGGCCTGAGTCAGTGATACAGGTTTTAGTTTTCAGAAAAAGTAAGGGGTTTTGAAGAGACAGAAAACATTTTTACCCTTTTTCAGGCCATTTTCTCTGTTACAAAATGAACGTATTTAAAATAACAAAGAATAAAGTAACTTTCAATGAAATAATCCTCCCAGATTGATCAGCACAGCACGATTAGAACATTAGTAAGCCATAAGAGATAAATTAACAGCTGCTGTACTCATGATTTAGTTCTAACTTCCCCTGCCTGACTATTGCATGAGGCTAGCTGGCGAGAGTTTATGGGAGTCAAGTGTGCCAGTCTGTTATGAGATTTTGACAAAGGTGCACTGTGTTTCTGTTTGAAGTGGAGTTTGTGAATAGTTGCAAGCTTGACAGTAGTTTTTAATTCTGTCTGCTTAAAAGCCCATTACTTCACGGAAGACCAAGGAAACGCTGAAGGAAGAAAACAGGTTTTTTTAATGAGGATTGGAAATTGCAATATTATCTTGTTTCTGCTAAAGAGAAGATGATTTGCTTGCTTGGTAATACTTCAATATCAACATTAAAGAAATTCAATGCTCATCAGCATTATAGCACTCTTAAGGACCACAAATATTTTAAATTAGAGGGAGAGGCCTGAAAGGTTGTATTGCAGAAATTAAACGATGAAAAGCAAAAGCAAAGACAGTTCTTTCAAGCAGCAATAAGACCTGGAAATAATGCCATTGAAGCAACTTATAAAGTAACTTATATACTTGGGAAAAAAAGGGGCCATTCAGTGATGTAGAAATTGTGAGAGAATGCATTGTTGAAGTTGTAGGATGCTTAGACCCCAATAATGTTTCAAAGTACAAACAACTGCCTCTTTCAAGGAGAATCACAACTGATTGGCAGCATGAATTAGCCTTCAACTTAACAGAACAACTTCATGCAACATTTCAAAAGGAAAATATATATTATTTAATCACTTTGGATGAATCAACTGATACTACTGACTCAGCACAGGTTTTATACTTCATTTGGGTCATAACAGAAGATTTTCTTTGCTATAAAGAGTTACTCGCTTTGGGCACTCTTGTGAACAGAACATGGGCAACAGATATCTTTAACAACTTTCAAGATAAATGTCATGAAGTTGAGCTGAATTTGGTAAATTTAGTGAGTATATGTATAGATGGTGCACCTTCTTTGACAGGAAAACACGAAGGGTTTATTGCACAAATATAAAAAAAGGTATTAATGGATCCAGATACTCTCATTTCTTTTCATTGTATCCTGCACCAGCAAAATCTCTGTACTAAAGTTACTATCTTAAATGACACTTTGCCACAGTTTTAAGTATTTGTTAACAAAAGTTTGGCACTTGTCCCCAAGGCTGCATCAGAAGAATGAGGACAAGTGGTTTGAGGAGAAGGAAAGAGGAGTTTATTAATTTGCTGGCAAATGAGGAGGTTGGCAGACTCCCAACTCAAAGAACCAAGGTCCTGTTTCTGAGCAGAAGTACAGAGCTTTTAAAGGTTCTGATTCATTCCATTTTTGACTAAGACAATTTTGTGACCTCTGCCTGGACAATTCCCTTGAGCCATCTCCTGTGGTCCAAAGAACAAAGGGCACTCCCCTCCCCCTCCCAACTATTAGCCTAAGACAGAGATATAGGTTTTAGTTCTCAAAAAGGGTAAGGGAGTTTTGAAGAGACAGAAAACATTTTTACCCCTTTTCAGGCCATTTTCTCTGTTACATATTGTTAACTATATTCATGCAAATGCAACATAGCATTGTCAGTTTCATAACATGCTAAAGTTGACCAAGTTCAGTGTGGATTTGCCATGTCATTCTAAATGCATTGGCTATTTCAGGGACAGGTGTTAGCCAAAACTGTATCTCTGCAAGAACAGATAGTTAAATTTTAGGAAGAACAGAATCGGCAATGTGAATTATTGAAATAAGTTTTCTATAGGAATGTAGGATTTATGTGTGATATCATGTCAAATCAAAACAATTTGAATATTTCTTTGCAAGGTAAAACTAAGTCTATATATAATGTGAGGCAAAAAATCCAAGTATTTTGAAAAAAGCTATCTTTTTTCAAAATACTTCTTCTTCAAAAGGAAATTTCACATTAACATTTTCCCCAGTTAGCAAAGGTCATTGATGAGCAGGATGATATATGTGAATCATCTGAAGAATATGCAGTTGTTATAGACCTATTAATTGGAGAATACAATGAAAGGTTCACTGACTTTGAGAATCATAACATCACACTCAAATTAGCATTTCAGCCTCACCTAGTTGATATCACCAAGGCACCTAAAGAACTACAGATGGAATTGGCTGAGCTCTCAGTAGGTGACATTTTAAAGTCACTGTTTGATGCTAACAAAGATCAAATTGAAATATGGAAAAATGCAGAATACCCATGCCTTCAGCAACATGCCTGAAAAATGCTTTCTTGCTTTTCAACAACTATTGCTGCAAATCTACATTCTCTATCTAAGCCAAATCAAGATGCCCTTAAGGTCACGAATGACTGATAACTATCTATAGCAGGCGTCCTCAAACTACGCCCCGGGCCGAGGGCCACATGCGGGTGTTTTTGCCCGTTTGTTTTTTTTACTTCAAAATAAGATATGTGCAGTGTGCATAGGAATTTGTTCATAGTTTTTTTAAAACTATAGTCTGGCCCTCCAACGGTCTGAGGGACAGTGAACTGGCCCCCTGTTTAAAAAGTTTGAGGACCCCTGATCTATAGGATCAACTGAAAGTGTGGACCTCTATGCTGCAATCGAATATTCAAATGCTTTCCAACAAAATGCAGACATGATGAAGTCATTAAGAAGTTAGTTAACTTTAAAATTAACAAATAGTTTTCCTTTTTTAAAATTAAGTACACAGTAGTTAGACTTTTATGAAATAATGTACATTTTTAAGTATATCTAATTGAATTTTCTTGAATGTGGCCTTATTTGATTACAGCTAAATTAATGCAGCCTTCAACAGAAAAAGTTTTCCACCCCTGACCTTGGGTATAGCCTTTTGGAATCTTAAATTAAAATGGAGATTACAACACCTATTCTGTAGGATCATTATGAGGACTGAATGTGTAAAGATAGAAAAGGTGTCTTTGTACCATATTTGGCACATAATAAGCATTAAAAAAAGTTAGCTCTTACTCCTTTCTCAAGAGGGTTGTTTGGATCATCTCTTTCCACATAGTATCCAGTGGATTTTACAACATTATCTAGTTTAACCTAAAGTTAGGTGACATTCATTCATTCACTTATTTTTGTAGAGATGAGGTCTCACTTGTTGCCTAGGCTGTTCTCAAACTCCTGGCCTCAAGTAATCCCCCTACCTTGGCCTCCCAAAGTGCTGGGATTATAGGTGTGAGCCACCAGGCCCACCCAAGGTTAGGCTTCTTGTTCTTATACTAGCTGTTCCCCAGGAGCTTTGAGTCTATGTCTATTTACACTTAAACATGTAACATGTATGTGTGTGGGAGTCTATATGGCTACCTATATGTGTCCATCTCTACAAAAGAGCCATAGGCTTCCAGCTATACTCACATTTGGTTTGAGAAACTTCAGAGGCTTAAGTTAAAATTGCTGAATAGGGCATATTCTCCTCTCCTCCTGCTCCTGCCACCTCCATCAGCCTGATCTTTCCTCTTAAATGACAGCACAGTGAGAAATTCCTGGGATTAAGCTAGAGTGAGCAGATTCCACTATCAACATCTAAAAGCAAATAGGAGTGCTCCCCAGTAGTACCCAGTTATAAGATCCACATACTGCTATAGCTCAATAATACAAAAGGATAAACGGGTGACACCACTTTGCCTGGATAAAGGTAATGAGCAAGGGGATATTTTTCTCAATCTCCCTTTTTTGTTGCAGGGTGGTGGTGGTGAGGGTGTGGCAGATTTATAAGGCACACTAAGTAGCTTTGGTAAGAAGCTCCATCTATCAAATTCTGTCTGTGGCCTTTCTCTCATTCCAATCTGAGGATCTGTGGTAGTTTTTCTCCCTAATAATGCTGAAGCCAAATCTCCAAGCTAGTAATTTCCTAATTATCTCTGGAATCATGAATAAAGCTGAACATATTTTCCAAAACAAAGTTAATTTTAATGAACTTACATTTTAAAAAAGTATGCCATGGAGTTCTACTTCCGGCAAAGGCTGACTAATTGGGATGTTTCAGACAAACCTCTTGCTGAGAACAATTACAAAAGCTGGACAAATTGTTATTTCTTCAAACACCAATTTGAAGACATAGACGAGTCACCAAAGCAGTGAGAAATTTACCAGTCCAAGATCTGGAGAAAAAGAGAAGCCAAGAAAGGTGAGGCTGGTGTTTGGGGACACTTTACCTGAAGATAATTGTTGATTTGAAAAACAAAAGCAGCGCTGAGAAGCTGAAAAGCTCAAAAGAGCTTTCCGCAGTTTCTCAGCCAGGACTGATGAAACAAAATTGTAGTAAGAAGCCTGAAAAGGAGGAAGGGCCCTGATAAATACCCCAGGCTGTTGATTGGGACTGCGAAAGGCATTGCCCTAGGAATAATGGCAAAGTGGAAATAGACCACCTCTCACAAGGACTAAAGCCCAGTTTTGAATTTCTTAGACACGTATTAGATGAAGGTGTTCAACCTCTAGCCTGTTTGATTGACAGAAATAAAAGTTAACCCTCTCTGGAAGGGAGATAACATCACATAAAACTTCAAATCATCTCTAGAGTTCAGCAGGCTTTTTTTGAAGATATTGACAGTGTGGTCCTAAAATTTACATGGAAATGAAAAGGACCTAGAATAACCAAAACAATACTGAAAAAAGAACAGACTTATTTATATTTCTGCGTTCAAGATTTACCATAAAGCTATAGTAGACAGAAATAGATTAGTGGAACAGAATCATGTCCCAGAAATAGATCCAGATATATACAGTCAATTGCTTACCAACCAAGGCACCATATCAATTCAATGGGGGAAAGGAATGACTATTTAATGAATTGTGCTGAAATAACTGGGTATCTCTACGGAAAGACAACTCTGAGCCCTATGGCATTCCATGTACAAAAATTAATTAAAGATGGATCATAGGCCTATGTGTGAAAGCTGGAACCATAAAGCTTCTAGAAGAATTTCTTTGTAACTATGCAGTAGAAAAAGCTTTCTCAGGTAGCAAATAAAATGTACTAACCATGAAAGTAAAACTGAGGTAGTGGACTTCAGAAATTTAAAATTTTTTGCTTATCAAAAAACACTGCTTTGTAAATAAATATAATAATAATAAATTAATATAATAATAGTATTTGTAAATAATAATAAATAAAGAATTACCAGAATATATAGTATAAGGAACTCAAACATCTCAATAAGAAGAAATCAAATAATCTGATTAAAAAATGGGGCAAAGGATCTGAGTAGACATTTCTCAAAAGAAGGCATACAAATGGCCAACTAGTATATGAATAAGTGCTCAACATCACTAGTTGTCAAGGAAATGCAAATCAAAACTACAATGAGATATCTCACCCTTGTTAAAATAACCATTATCAAAAAGACAGAAAACAAATGCTGGTGAGGATGTGGAGAAAGGAGAACACTCATACACTGTTGGTGGGAATGTAAATTAGTACAGCCATCATGTAAAATAGTATGGAGGTTCCTCAAAAAAACTAAAAATAGAACTACCACATGATCCAGCAACCCCATTACTGGGTATATATGCAAAAGAAAGGAAATAGGCATATCAAAGAAATATGTGCATTCCCATGTTTATTGCAGCATTATTCACAATAGCCAAGATATGGAATCAACCAAAGTGTCCATCAATGGATGAATGGATAAAGAAAATGTATATATATTAACACATAATGAAATATTATTCCACTCATAAAAAAGAATGAAATCCTGTCATTTGCAACAACATAGATGGAACTGGAGGACATTATACTAAGTGAAATAAACCAGGCACAGAAAGTCAAATATTGTACTCATACATGGGAGCTAAAAAAAATTGATCTCATGAAGGTGAATAGAATGGTGTTTACCAGAGGCTGGGAAGGTAGTGGGGAGGGGAGATAGATAGCAGTTGGTTAATGAGTACAAAAATATTAATACAATTAGATTGAAGAATAAGATCTAGTGCTCGGTAGCAGAATAGGGTGACTATAACTAACAATAATTTATTGTATATTTCAAAATAGAGAATATATTTAGAATGTTTCCAACACAAAGGAATGATAAATGGTTGAGGTGATAGATATTATAATTATACTGATTTGATCATTACACATTATATGCTTATATCAAAATATCACAAGTATCCCATAAATATATACAACTATTATATATCCATAAAAATAAAAAATAAAAAATAAAATTAATAAGGTAGAAAAATCACCAGGGCCATTTTAAATGATGAGGAAAATAAATTTCATAAAATTCAAGATCTATTAATTGTTTAAAAATCACATCAAACTAGGAATAGAAGAGAGCTCATCTTAGACACAATTCTTTAAGGGGATAACAAAAACCTCAGTAATCAAGATAAATAAGATTTTAATGCAATATTTTTAAAAATTAAATTTAACATAAAAGATCCATAGTAAACAAAATATCAAAATTTTAAATAAAGACAGGAATCAGTATTTTGATTTCTTCTTTTGCCTCAGGCTCCAATATGATTTAATACAGCACTGTGGGAAATGATATTTGCAACAAGTACACAACAAAGGGCTCATATCTATAATATTTAAAGAACTTTCATAGGTCAATAAAAATATCAGACAACCCAATAAAAAAAACAGGTTCAAGACCTGAACAGCTATTTCATAAAACAGAATAGCCAATGGCCAGTAAGTAGATTAAAAGGTGCTCAACTTCATTAGTCTTCAAGGAAATGAAAATTAAAATAAAAAAGCATTTCACTAGATATCCATCAAAATGGCTAAATGTAAAAGACAGACAATACCAACTACCGGTGAGGATGAAGAAAAAAATTGAAATCTAAGACACTGCTGGTGAGAGTGTAAAATCATATAACTACTTTGGAAACTGATAATATCTGTAAAAGCAGAACACACACCTGTCCTATGATTCAGCAATTCCACTTCTACATATACCCAATGGAAATACATTCATATGTTTATAAAAAATCTGTTCAAGAATATTCCTAGCACCACTGTTCAAAATAACCCCCAACTGGAAACATCCCAAAATATCTATTAATAAGAGAATTAATAAATAAATTGTGGCATATTAATTCATGAAATGCTATACAACAATGAGAATAAACAAAATACTATCATATGAATCTCATAAGAATGAATCTCACAAACCTAATATTAAAGAAAAGAAATAATACATAAAAACTCATACACACATATATATATAAAGCCCACAAACAGGCAAAACTTAATTTGTGGTGTTAGAAGTCAGGTTAGTGATTATCCTTGGGAGAAAAAGGGACTTGAAGAAGGAATGAAAGGGCTTCTGAGCGCTGTTATTATCTTATTTCTGGATCTAGGTTCTGGTTTTCTGGGTGTGTTCACATAGTGAAAACTTATCAAGCTGGACACTTTTCTTTGTGTTTTATTTCAATAACAACTTTACTTAAAAGAAAATAAAAGTGTGTTCAGACTACTTAGGAGTCCAGGAAAAAAGTAAATGAAGATTAAAAAAATTAAGCAATCAAGTAAAAAAGTCAGCTATCACAACCTAGGGGATCTGACTCCATTCCCCCTCCCCCAGCTAAGGCAGATACTTTAGGCTGTCATCTTATCCACAAGGATCCTGGCCAGTAGAGGAGACAAGTCTTTGTTCTTCCATTTGATGCATACGAAGATGGAACCCCTGAGCAGGTCAAGTCTCACAGGCAGTTAGAGGTGGATCAAAGACCAGAATCTGGTCTCTTAATTTCTGGTCCTGAGCTTTGTTCACTAGAGCCAGCTGTTCCTGTAAGTCAGGACACATGACCTTGCTAAGCCTAGGTTCCAAGCAGCAAATGTTTTCACTTGGGTTCAGCAAATTTTTCTGTGTCCCTAGTTTATAGTAATGCCAGGATGGAGCATTTTTCCCTAACTTATAGTAATGCCAGGGACTGGGTATCTGTTTTAAGTCAGTTCAATGAAATAAACAGATAGTCAGTAGTCACTGTGTACACTTCCCTGAAGGCAAATGTCAAGGGGCACAGCTACAGGACATAAGGAGACAGTTTTAAATAACCACTTTTCTGCTTTCTAAAAGACCAATTACTGGCTGTTTGTATTGAATGAGTCCTAATGGCATTTGAGAGCAGAATAACCTAAGGGAAAAGTGAAAATACATAACACCTGAGATTCTGTCTGCTTCAACTATTTCTAAAGAAGTGAGAAGAATCACAACTCTCATCCTTCCATCTTTTAAACAAGATTCAAATTGTGAATGTCTTGAATTTAGTACTTTTGTTCTGATTCTTCTAAAAAATACCTGAATATAAAGAGAAAAATCTGTAAGCACAGGTTTAGGGAACAGATGGAGACCAAACCGGTGGCTGTCTAGTAGGCAATTTATGGCTGCATCCTACCTTTGTGGAAGCCATCAGAGGGGCTTATGGAACCCTTTCCCCCACTGGCAACACCCCCATTCCTCATCTTTTTCCTCAAGAAAGCTGCCCTGTAAGCAAAACACAGACTTCTAAGGGCTTTAGGGAATACTTGCCCCCCTAGACCCAGCTACACAGTTATTGAAATTAAATACAGACTCTAGCTTTACAGTTCTTTCCATTTTTCTCCCAAAATCTCACTAAATCTTCCCAACCCAACTGAAGTCAGTTTTCTCTCTAATCACACTCTATTTCTTTGTGTACATTTTCCCTACCAATTGTATCCTTTCTTATCTCAGTTAACAATGATGCCCTACTTGAAACCCCCTCCCAGACATCTGTTCTTTTTGTTTCCTATTTTTTTTCTATAAGAACTCTTCTCCCTTTCTGATGAGTGTCCTAGCTCTGGTTCCTTACCTCTTTTGACCGACTCTGAACACTTGACTCTTTTACTTTCCTGTGCCAGACTGTAACGGCATCTTTACTATGCAGAAGTGCTTAGAAGAAAGAGTCAAGATGTAACTGAGATTTGGTAAGTTTTATGTTATTTTAATCTTTGAGATTCCTCTAGATTGTCTTGAAGAACCAGAAACAGCTCCTTTCCCAGATTGCATTCCAGCCCACAGCCACTTACACAAAATGAGGATTATTGCAGTGGACAGTAAAATAGTCCATTAAAAGTAACTGTCTCAATTGTGGCTATACATTTCCCTATGTACTTGAATTTTCAAGAGCTCCAAAGCAATAGAATCTGGTATTGGGTTTCCTGGATCCACAAAATTCCGTTTTCAAAGCCTCAACCCGACAGAGGCTGAAACCAAATACTTCGACCTTCAATTTATTAATACTTCTTTTGAGGTAAGGGCCAGTCTCCTTTCTTACATCTGTCTAACAGGATGTTGGAGTGACTTAATCAAAAGGCTACAATGGGCCCCCCCATTCCTGGTAATTACCTTTGCATGGGACTATTCTGCTGAGGGTTGTGCCCAAAAGCAAAGCCATCAGTGTAAGTGCTCGGATCCTTAATGAAATCCCTGTGGCTTAAGAAAAGTAGATGCAGGCACAGTCCCTACCTTCATGAATCAGATTCTTCTTTATTTTCACAGAGCAGTTTGACCAAAGGAAACATCTCATTCTCAGGGCTCAGGTCAGGAGATTTCTAATGGCATGCTTCCAGGACATGGTTCCATTACACCCCGGGTTTGCTCCTCAGATTGTGTTGTGGGCTCAGTGCAACATGGCTGCTCCCTCTCCGACGGTTCTTCTCTGTCCCTACATGTATCTCAGTAGGGCTCTGCACTCTGGTACAGTGAAGGGTACAGAACTGACCTGCAGCCCTTTCTTTTCTGGTACCATCTCAGCTACCTGCCTACCCGGCATGGGCAGTGGCCAGCCGCTTTTACAATAATTTAGGTGCTTAAACATTTTGGAAAATTCTACATCCAAATAAGAAACTATGAGTTTGAAACTCCAATTAACCGAATGTACCAGGCAAAAATCATCCAGGCACCTCAGCTTAGGGAAAGTTTTACCATAGAAGAAGCAAACAAACAAAAAAAAAAACAAGCAAAAAATAAGAGGACGAGGAAGGAGGAGGGGGAATGGAGGCGGAAGAAGAGAAAGCGGAGAGAAAGCGGAGGAGAAGAAATTGAGCCCATGGATATATTACAATAGCACAGATATCATACTGTACCAAAACACCCTTTCAGAAAGAGAAAGAAATTTCTTCTTTCCCCACTGGGGCTCACCTCTCTATACAGGGCCCTGTTCCAGGAATCGTCAGTAGCTGCTCTCTGTGGTCAATAAGAGATAATTCCAGATCAAAAGAAAGGTTCTGAAATCAAGATGTAGATCAACAGTTTTACAAATGGAATCCGGGACCTCTGGTGATCTATGAAGAGTCTTCCAGTCGTTCTGTGGGCTGGGTCAAAATGCAAGGCGCACGAAATGTGTTGGGTGGTTTTGTTTTCTTTCTTCCTTTTTTTTCCCCCTTTGAAACAAATTTCCACTGAGGATTTGAATCAAAATTTTAAAGTGCCAAAGCAAATATTTTTAAAGTGAGGTACAAATAATCACAAGGGATTCAGCAAACACCCTCAAAAGCGTTTTTTGTTTGCTTGCTTGTTTATTTAATCTAGTAAATAGGTGAGACTCTTGTTCTGCTTAAGTAGTATAAGGACTAAAAATTTTGAGACTCACCAATCCAGATGAAAAGATGAACCTTGCAAAGCCTACCTTTTTCAGAGGAGAAAAGTAAGATTCTTTCTTCTTGGAGTTTCCCATTTCCCAGTATCATTTATTCTGGGTCCTCCCTCTCAGCACTGCTTTCCAGAGTTTAAAGCCAGGAGCAGCCACTACCAAGAACAATCCCTCTCTGCTGCCACTGCTGTCTTTATTTAGGTTTTTCTTCCAGGGAGCAGGAGCTCAGGTGTGGGGTGAAGGGGACATCAAATGCAGCTGCAGCTTGGGAAAATCTCTTTTTCCTCATCCTAGCTCTACTGCCAAGAGTTAACTTCACAAAAGCCTGGGCTGCTAGAGAAGAGTTTTGTGAGTTATCTAATGACCCAGTTGCTAGCCATACAGCACAACGAAGCTGCCCATTTAGGCTGCGATAAAATTTTGCATTTATACCTGGGTCTACTTATTCTTTCCTAACAGAGCAACATGTACTTTCAGCTATTTGTTGGACTAATTTGCACAGCCATAGTTTCCTAGAAGAATTTCAAAACAGATGGGCTGCCTACACTATAGGTAAACAGTTTGGAAGCTATAAATTAGAATGGACTTTGAGGCCTCTAATTGGGTTTTGCTGAAGTGTTTGCAACATCATTTACCTGTTTGGATAATTCTGTCATATGTATCAAGTACTTTCCAATAATTCAGATGCCAGCTGGTATTACCCAGATGCTGTTAGTCCTCTTGCTCCTTTGGTGCAGACTCACACAGGAATAAAGGGAAGCAATGTTTTTCCCACCTTATTTGATAATGTGAATACAACTTGTTCAAATTTTGAATGTGATTGAAAAAAAAGAAAAGAAAAAGAAGAAAAAAAGAAACCTATCCCAACATCTGGATGAAATTTATCACATACCTTTCTGGGACCCCTGGTTCCTGAATGCTTCACTAACGATCCCTCTTCCAAGTGTGCAGAGAGGCTCAATGAATCAGCCTGTCAGGCAAAGATATTTGCTGCCAGATACTGCAAGTTTGATTTAAACAGGTTGTAAAGATGCTGTAACTGTGACCAAACCTCTGGCAGGTGAAGGTGTGGCAGCACATGCCACATAGGCATACTCACACATTTCTGTGTGGATATCCAGTAGGAAAGTTATTTGCCACTTCTGGAGAAATTGGAAGTTCTCTACTGAACTGCACCGTATCTCAGCCTTAGAATCTGCCTCATGCATGTTTATAACTGACCAACCTCTGTCAAGGTATCCCCACTTCACTATCATATCACCTTATTTTCTTCCTAGAACTCATCGTTATTTGAAATTACAATTGACCCTTGAACAACACAGGCTTGAACTGCACTTATACATGGATTTTTTTCAATAAATATATTAGAAAATTTTTTGGAGATTTGCAACAATTTGAAAAAACTCTCAGATGAAATGTGTAGCCTAGAAATATGGAAAAAATTAAGAAAAAGTTAAGTATATCATGAATGCATAAAATATATGTAGATATTAGTCCTTTTTATCATTTACTACCATAAAATATACACAAATATATTATAAAAATGTAAAACTTATCAAAATTATGCACACACATACAGGCTGTACATGGTGCCATTCACCATCAGGAGAAATGTGAACAAATATAAAGATTTAGTATTACATCATAACTGCATAAAATTAACTGTAGTTCATAGGGTATTACTGTAATAATTTCATAGCCACTTGCTGTTGCTATTGCAGTGAGCTCAAGTGTTGCCAGTATCCACTTAAAAAGTCATGTGACACTAATCATCTCTGTGGAAGCAGTTTGTCTCTCCAGGAATTTGCGTATTGCAGTAAAAAGTGATCACTCATGGTTTTTGAGTATTTTTCATCATGTTTAGTGCAATACTGTAAACCTTGAATAATATGATGGGACTCATATGAAATGCCACTAGTGATGCTGGAAGTGCTCCCAAGAAGAATAAAAAAAGTCACGACATTACAAGAAAATGTTGAATTGTTTGATATGTACTGTAGAATGAGGTTTGCGGCTGTGGTTGCCTGTCATTTCAGACAGACAATTCATCTTGTAAACAGATGATGAAAACTTATGATATCAATAAATACAGTACAGTATTGTAAAGTATTTTCTCTTTCTTGTGATTTTCTTTCTTTCTTTCTTTCTTTTTTGAGACAGAATCTCACTCTGTTGCCCTGGCTAGAGTGCCGTGGTGTCAGCCTAGCTCACAGCAACCTCAAAGTCCTGGGCTCAAGCAATCCTTCTGCCTCAGCTGACTACAGGCATGTGCCACCATTCCCAGATAATTTTTTCTATATATTTTTAGTTGGCCAATTAATTTCTTTCTATTTTTAGTAGAGATGGGGTCTCGCTCTTGCTCAGGCTGATCTCAAACTCCTGAGCTCGAACGATCCACCCACCTCGGCCTCCCAGAGTGCTAGGATTATAGGTGTGAGCCACCACGCCCGGCCCTTCTTGTGATTTTAATAACATTTTCTTTTCTCTAGCTTACTTCATTGTAAGACTATAGTATATAATACATATACAAAATATGTGTTAATCAATTATTTATGTTATTGGCAAGGCTTCCAGTAAACAGGCTATTAGTAGTTAAATTTAGGAGGAGTCAAAAGTTATACACAGGCCAGGCATGGTAGCTCACACCTATAATCCCAGCACTTTGGGAGGCCAAGGTGGAAGGATCGCTTGAGGCCAGGAGTTCAACATCAGCTTAGTCAACATAGCAAGGGCTTGTCTCTACTAAAAATATGAAAAGTTAGCCAGGTGTGGTGGCACACACCTGTAGTCCCAGCTACTCAGGAAGCTAAGGCAGGAGGATTGCTTGAGCCTAGGAGTTTGAGAGGCTGCAGTGAGCTATGATCAGGCCACTGCATTCCAGCCTGGGTGACAGAGCAAGACCCCATCTCTAAAAAAAAAAATAAGTTATACATGTATTTTCCACTGTAAGAGGGGTCAGCACCCCTATTCACAATATTATTCAAAGATCAACCGTATCTTGTTTGTCTATTGGTTTTGGTCTAGTGTAAGCTCCATGAAAGTATCCCATCTGTCTTGTTCACTGCTGTACCCTCAATGTCTAAAATAGTGCTTACAGAACAGCAGGTGTTCCATAATTATGGGCCATGCTAAAGAATGTGGATTTAGTCAAATCAAGTCAAATGAGATTATGTCATGAAATTCTTGGATCCTCATGTGACCCCTAATGAATGGTAGTGTGTGAGCAAATTCTCTCCATCTATGACAAAAATCAATCAAAGGACTCTTGGCTTGATACCTGGGGTGTCAATGTGCCTCACAGGTTTGGCCTCAATACAGTCTAGCTGAAGGTCTGGGAAAAGTGTTGATGCTGGGCCATCAACCCTCACTTAGGACTAGGCCGAGATGCTTGTGTCCCACCGAGGGTCTCACAGAGTCAGGACCAGGCCATTCCCTACATCCTGCAAACCACAGGGGCTCCAGGTAGCTCTGGCAGGGGGCAGCAGCCCATGGATAGACTAGGGTGAGAGGAGTGAGGCATGCATCTGGAGTGCAAAATTTAAGGGGGTACCAAAAATCTCAATAATCAAAATAAACGATATTTTAATGAAATATTAAAAAATAAAAATTTATGCAAAATAAATCAGTGATCAAGGGAGCTCTCTTCTATTATTCTACTACCCAGCTCATTATGTAAGGGCTAGATGGGGTCCTGGGCTAACTCTCTCATGGGTTCATCAAACACTTCCTAAGATCAGGGAAAGAGAAAGCCTAAACTAGGTCAGCCCCAGGGAACTGGAAACTGGCAGTACCAGCTCTACTCTCCCTAGTTACTCTGGAACCCCACACAGAAGATTGGGGATCCTGCCCCCAAAAACTAAAAATAGAACTACCATATGATCCAGCAATCCCACTGCTGGGTATATATCCAAAAGAAAGGAAATCAGCATATTGAAGAGATATTTATACTCTCATGTTTACTGCAGAACTATTCATAATAGCCAAGATATGGAATCAACCTAAGTGTCCATCAGTGGATGAATGGATAAAGAAAATGTAGTATATATACACAATGGAACATTATTCCACTGTAAAAAAGAATGAAATCCTGTCATTTGCAACAACATAGATGGAACTGTAGAACATCATGTTAAGTGAAATAAGACAGACACAGAAAGACAAATTTCACATGTTCTCACTTATGTTGGAGGTTAAAACAAAAACAACATAACTCATGGAGCTAGAGAGTAGAATGATGGTTATCAGAGGCTGAGAAGGGTAGTGGGGAGGGAGGAATGAAGAGAGGTTGGTTAATGGGTACAAAAATACAGTCAGAAGGAGTAAGATCCAGTATTTGGTAGCATAATAGAGTGATTATAAATAACAATAACTTATTGTATATTTCAAAAAACTAAAAGAGTAGAATTGGAATGTTCCCAACACAAAGAAATGATAAATGCTTGAGGTGATGGATACTCCAATTATCCTGAGTTTTGCACAGTATATGCTTGTATCCAAATATCACATGTACTCCATAAATGTGTACAACTATTATTTATCCATAAAATTAAAAAAATAAAAAGACAGGGGATCCTAAGTTTGCTGCTTACTTCCAACCTGGAGCACCCCACATCTGAGGCTGCAACAGTATCAGTGTGGATCCTCACCCATAGCCTGGGCTACTGCCTCCTCCTGGAGGAAGTACTTTGGGAAGAAGGTATGAGATAAGCACCACTTTAGTGCTGGACAGGATAACTGGCTTGAGGAACTGACTGTCTTATTTTCTGTGGTGTCAGCCATTCTGTTCTTCATGGAAGAATGGACCATTCCTATCTTCCTCCACATTCTGCACCCAAAAGAGAAACCAGGGCTTTTTGTTTTGGACATCAGGCCTTCTCTCATCTCGGAAAAAGAAAAGAAGGAAATCAACAGCCTTTTGATTTTGAAATCAGTCTTTGAGTCCAGAGACTCAAAGGCACTACAGCTATTTTGTCTGCGAGAAAGAAGGGCTCTTAGGATTAGAAGAGGACAAAGAAGAGAGAATTTCCCGAGCCTGGCTTTGAGGGGATGGTGCTGAGGGGCACTTTGGCCCCCTTGTATAGCCAGGTCCCACTCCAGATCTCCCACAGACCCCTAGGACGGCAGGGCCTTGAATGGGGATGACTATGTGCACAGGGAGGTGAGCAAAGGTACTGCTGTTCTGGAGCCTCAGCAGAGGTCTCCATGCCACAACAAGCCCTGGAGAAAGGGTCCTAGAATAGACCATTATCATGGGCAAAGAGCACCAAGGGTGGCATGCGCCTTTAAAATTATTTATTTATTTATTTTTTAGAGATCATTTCTCGCTGTTACCTAGGCTAGAGTGCAGTGGCATGATCATAGATTATTGTGACCTGGAGGGCTCCTTCTACCTCAGACTCACGAGTAGCTAGGACTACAGGTACACACTAGCATGCCTGGCTAATTTTTAAATTAATTAACTAATTTATTTATTTATTTATTTATTTTGAGACAGAGTCTCACTCTGTTGCCCGGGCTAGAGTGCCATGGCGTCAGCCTAGCTCACAGCAACCTCAAACTTCTGGGCTCAAGCAATCCTTCTGCCTCAGCCTCCCAAGTAGCTGGGACTACAGGCATGCGCCACCATGCCCGGACAATTTTTTCTATATATTTTAGTTGGCCAATTAATTTTCTTCCTATTTTTAGTAGAGATGGGGTCTCGCTCTTGCTCAGGCTGGTTTCAAACTCCTGACCTTGAGCGATCCACCCACCTCGGCCTCCCAGAGTGCTAGGATTACAGGCGTGAGCCACCACGACCAGCCTAATTTTTAAATTTTTAGTAGAGACAGGGTCTTGCTATGTTGCTCAGGCTGGTCTTGAACCCCTGGCCTCAGGCGATCCTCCATTTTGGCCTCTCAAAGTGCTGGGATTACAGGTATGAGCCACCATGCCTGGCCTGACAGGCACCTTGGACTGAGAGACATCTTCCTCCAAATACCTGGAAGCTCCTGAAAAAGGACCAAGATTAGATTTTCTACCCATTGATGGATGACAGCCATGGGTATTTAATTTAGACAGCTAACAAAATAGGACATTTTCACCACCTGTATGTCATGGAACAAAGAAATACCTGTTAACAGTGTTTAACACCAGCTTCCATACTTTACTTTAAATTATTTAGGTTTCCTGGCTTAAAGAAGCCTCCAGATTGATTTGTTTAACCCTGCCTCTCAGGAGTTGAGCTGGAAGTGTTCCAGGATATGTGCATATGGGTGTGCATACTGCTCTGTGAGCCAGTCTTGCACTTGGACAGCATTCTAGGCCCTCTCTTACCAATTCAGTGGGAGTCTGAGTCAAAGGTGGACTCAGACAAAGACATCCTGCAAAAAAGAGAGGAAAGAAAGCTGGGCAGAAGTGGCACGCAGGACTGGGATTGCTCAGGACTGGGGCTGCCCAAGCCTTGCTGTGCAACCCATCCACACATCTGCACTGCCCCCAGGTGGCCATACCAGAGCTCTGCTCTGCACTTGGGGAGAACACTATATGAGATGTGTGGTCTCTTCCAGCTGGAGCTCTTTGGAGACAGAGTAGTGGGGAGCCATGGGGAGAAGCCAAGACCTACAATCACCAATTTGGGCACTGGAATGTTTAAGGAATATCTTTTTGCAATGTCTATATGTAATTGTTGGCATAAACTTAAGATAGATTCAGTTCACTAACTAAAATGTTTAGGTAATTAGAGCAAGAGAATGCTAGGTTACTGAGGTTTCACTAAAATAATTTTTTAGTTTTTACCAATGAAGACATTTTTTAAAAGGTAAGACTACTTTTCTGACATTTATTCATTCAAACAATGATTGGGGGCATAGTTTATGTCATACATTATGCTAGAAACAGATATAAAGACATACTGTCTCTGCCTGCAAAGAACTGACAGTCCCGAAGACATATAAATATAATGTAATTTTAAGAAATAATAAATAACAATAATAATGAGGCCTTATCATTGATAGAAGTACACATAAAATATGCAAGCACCTAATGGGCCAGAAGATGGGACTAGTCAGGGAAGGCTTCTTGGCAGAAGTGATATCTAGCTGAATCTTAAATGACGAATAGGATTTAGCTATTGTGGGCAGGGAGTTAATGACATGAGACCACATATCAGACAGAATGGCCAGTGCTAGCAAAGGTATGGAGGGAAATAAAAGTGAGGGCAGGAAGGCTCTTAAGAATCAGAAGAAGCAGACAGGGAGGGCCTTACACATACCAGGTTAAGGAGACTGGATTATATCCTGTGGTATTGCTGAGGGGTTTTAGGCAGGAGAGACACAAGGGAAGGTTTAATTTTACAAATATGCTAGCAGAGGTAGGGAGGATACATTGATGTGACACATCTAGAGACAAAGAGACTATAAAAAACAATCTAAGTGAAAGCAGAATAATACAGGAGAAAGACAAATGAGCACTTGGACTAGTGAGTTTGAAGAAGAGGCAACAGATATAAGGGCTTTGGATGCAAGGGGATGAGGGCCCAGGAAGCATCAAGGAAGGTGCCTAGCTCAGGTGATTGTGTGTTTGATGGTAACCCTGAAGAGATCCAGAATCCCAAAGGAAGAGCAAGGCTTAGTGAGAAAGGGGGTGAGTTCTGTTTATTATGAGGTACCTGTGGGATACACCAAAATATAGATATCAAGGACTCTGTCATAATAAAAAAGTTCTGGGGAGAGATCTAAACTAGCCATGCAGATTTGAGTGTTATTAGCATATAGAGAGTATAGATAGTAGATATAGATAGTAATTCAAACCAGGGGACTAGATGAGATCCCAGGGAGAATGAGAATAGAGACAAGGACAGAGTGCCACAGACTTAAATTCTGGAATGTGCTAGGAAAGCTCATAAGTAATATAATCTTGTACGTTTTTCTGGGGCTTTGGAGTTTATCAACTGCTTTCATATCCATTATCTTAATTCTCATCTAAGGGATTCTGTAAACTAACTGATAAAACTAGGTGTGGCTGGGATGATGCCAAGGCTGCAAGAGATCCTATCCATCAGAGAGGCAGGAGGTGGGGCCCATTACAGTGTTGCAGAGGATATTTTATTCCCAGTTGTAGGCTTGAAGCCCCGGGTTAGCATGATACAGTATGATTCCTAAGAGGACTTGAAACTCTTGTCTGGACTTCTGGTTAAGAGCATAGCAGGCTGGTGGCCCTGGGTTGGAAAGGCTATTGGGGGATGGTCACAGAGCTGACAGGAGCTCTGCAAGGGGCTCATCTCCAGAAGCAGGTGCAGCAGGCCAGCCTCTGCATGTCCTAAAGGCAGCAATCCACTAGCTCCAGCTGAGGAAGGGCTGCTGGTTGGGAAGAAAGGCATCCTTTCCAAAGATAGAAATAAAGCAGCAAGGGCATGTGCTCCTTCCCGTGTGCCTGAGGTTAGTGGGAGGCATCAAGGCTGACCTGGCCCTAGGAGGAGGTCTGTGGGACGGTGTGGCAGAGGCAGGGCAGAGAAATGAATGCAATGAGGTGGCTCTCTACTTCTCTGGTAGAGTCCTCACTTCCTCCAAACAGTCTCACCCACTCTGAACATACTTCCATAGCATTTCAGAGTTTCACTGTGTTACATGTATCATTATTCACTTATTCATGAGCTCCCTTGAGTTCCTCAGACTTTTCATCCATGTGGCTTCTCTAGGGCTTGGCTTATGCTTAGAGAGAACAGTTAGCTACCCATGTGGCCAGAGGTTCCAGGCACAAGAGACAGAGGGTGTCATAGAAAACCTTGACTCTGTTCCTCATTGCTTAAGTGACCAAGAACAGGTTTTGTTTAACCTCCCTGAGCCTCATATGATTGTTGTGAGGATTAGGGAATACTCAAAAAGCCCAAATTAATGACAATGCTCTATGGTATCATTATCGTGACAGTTTAATCTACTACAAAGATCTTATCTTACTTATCTGTTTAAAAATGTCCACCATTAAAATGATCTCTTTAGGTTCAAAATCTAAGAGCCCTGTTATAATGTTTACAGGGAGAAGTATGATTCATCATTATACTTATCAGTCATTATCATGATCCTGAATTGGTTTAGGTCAAGCAGAGGGAAGGAATGGGTCACAAATGGTAACTTTGCTTGGGCTGGGGGAGGGGAGAAAAATGTTTCCCAAACTTCAGTCATTTGGTTAGCAACGTCAGGATTTCAACCCCAAACCATTTATATTATTACTTACTTAATATTTTTCTTTAGATCAACTAACTTTTGCAAAATGTGAATGTATCCATATGAAAAAACTTTATATCATATCAGTGTCATTTGTCTTAAACAGACTATAATCCTGGAAAAAACTAATAAAATGGTCCCAGTAGATTCTAAATAACTATTGTTTCCAGAAGAAAACTCTAGGCCTGCAGTCTATTTTCTTGGTTAAAAAAGGAGATAATAGACAAGCACAGTGACTCACACCTGTAATCCTTGTACTTTGGGAGGCCAAGGTGGGAGGATTGCTTGAGGCCAGGAGTTTGAGATCAGCCTGAGCACCAGTGAGACCCCTGTCTCTACAAAATAGAAAAATTAGCCAGGCATGGTGGTACATACCTGTAGTCCCAGCTACTCAGGTGGCTGAGGCAGAAGGATTGCTTGAGCCCAGGAGTTTGAGGTTGCAGTGAGCTATGATGATGCCACTGCAGTCTAGCCCAAGCAACAGAGTGAGACTCTGTCTCTAAAAAAAAAAAAAAAGAGATAACAACTTTTAGAATATGTTAATGACATATTAATACCATAATACCATGTGAGACATTCTTCTAGATGAATCCAGGCTTGAAAGTGAGCTAAAAAGGGAATTGCTTTCTCATGATATGATTCTTTAATTTATGCTTATCCATCTACCACCTAAAATCGTCTTCTGTGTAACTTAAAGTCATCTCATGTAGCACCAGCAGTACGTGTCCTAAACTTTTGTAGACAAAAGTTCTGGCACATTAGGGAAAATCAGGCCTGGTGCATGAAGGCTGAAGCCTGGGATAAGTACCAGAAGTAAACAGAAGAAACTATACTGGAGGACCATTAAAGGCCAGCTTCACCTCCTTTACAAGTTTGTGGAAGTGCTTTAACAATCTTGTGTAAGATTTCTCTTTTGTATGCCCTTTGGCAACTAGGATAGAGTGGCACCCGTAATAGGCGCTCAATAAATACTTGGAGGCTGGCTGACTGAATAAAATGGCATAGGACCCTGAGAGGCCAAGAGGAAGACATGGTTTCTGAAACATACTCCCTCATCTCCCACCTCCAACCAGTAACAGGTTCAGTATGAAGTCTAAGCATGATGTGGAAATGCCATATACCAGCAAAGAAGAATTGGTTCTAAGGACTGAACTATATAAATAATAATTCTTTCTCTTTTATTGGACTTGGAGATTTGGCTTTTGATAAATAACTATATTTACTTTTGTAATAGTACTGACCTATTTTCAAGTGATAAAACAACTCCAAAGTATCTCCCCCTCTTAAAGATCATTTACAGTAGGTGGTGTGATCCAGGCGTGTCTTGCACTGAACTGAAAACAAGCCATCAAGGAACACTCCATGCCTGTCATACCTAAGAGATTGATACTCTAGGTTTGTATCCATAAGAGTATATTTTTTTGATTTTTGTACAGATGACATTAATGATGATACAGAAGGCCTGTAACTACTATTTATAAAATAAAATGTCTGAGTCTCTCAAAGGCAGTTTAGGAAATTCAAGGCCCTCCTAGGAGACAGATTAAAACACCATCAGTAGATACTCAGCCCTGGAAAAGGCCGTCTTAAAGTGACCAGGCCTGTGGGCAGAGATAAAACTGACAAACTTTACATACTTGGTTTTAGTCTGGACAAGGGGATTTACTTTTTCTCTGAGAAGAACTTTGGAGGTCAAAGGAAAAGACAGGTTGAAAGAAACTCCTCTATGAAAGGGTATACAGCCACGGAAAAGATTTCAGAAATCTTCTGGCCAATGCATCTTTCTCCCAAGCCTAGTTGGTGGTTGTGACCAAATACCAAAAAGAACCAACTTAGGACTAACACTAGAATTATTTATTTATGACTCACCTCCTCCTTTCTGGATCATTGATGGCAATTTCTAAATGAGCAATTGGTTCTTTGTGCCTCATCAATCAATCAGTGAATTCCCAAAGACTACTATTTCAGTTTCAACCCAAGTTAAACATAATCAGGAAGTTAAATCCTACTGTTGTCAGTGCTACTTTAAATTTCGAAGTCAAATATAAATGATTTAGGAATTGTCTATTGTCTTAGAGAATTCCTGCCAAGCTCCAGAGAAGTGAGGATTGACCTCATTATTTATTAAATCATGTCATCATCAGAGGCCCATTTTCTTCCCAGCTTTGGTGATGGCATCCATATATCAGCAGAGCAGAGTTAAATTGTCAGATTCCTGAAGCAATTCCTCTTTGGACTTACCTGTGGAAATCGCTGAGTAGGAAGGATCGGTGAACTCAGGGTCCAGGCTTTAGTTCAGTGACTTTGGCAGCCTGACCAAAGCTATCCCCTGCCTTCCCACTGCGTTTTATGCAACCCTGGGCTGTTAATGACCTCCAGCTGTGGAGCCATCCCTCTGACTACTCACTCTGCCTGGCCTCCCAGATCTTTAATGCTTTCAGGGCTGAGGGACATCTGTATTTTACTGCTCTATGGTCTCTTCTGCCTCAAAGATTCCTACCTCCCAGGATGCTGCCAACTTGGTAGTGGTTTACATGGTGTGAGTTCTTTTGCTCATGGCAACTGAGCTATCATGTTGCTATTGTGGAAGCAGCCTGAAATTAAAGGGCAAAAACTAAATTGTGGAGACCAAAGGTATTTGGTGCAATTGAATTTCAGGAGGTATACGGGTCTCCCTGAAGTACATCTTATAGTGTGGGGGCATAAGTGACAATTTGAAATGTCACTTAGCCATGAAAGAGTCCTGGTAGAGCCAGGATCCAATAGACATTTGAACTAGAACTCCCTTGGCTGCCATTCTCCAAATCTGAATCATGTCTTTCCCACTTACAAGCCATGTGACCTCAGATAAGTTATTTAATCACTTTGAACCTCATTTTCCTCAGATGTAAAATGGGGGCAGTGATACTTACTTTACAGTGCTAATGTGAGTTTTAAACAAGATATGATATATATGGTACATAGTAGATGCTCAATGAATTTCAGTTCCCTTAACCTTACCTGCTATATCTTGGAGGGAATCTATTCACCTGTTTTACCTCTAGCTTAGTAGACAGGATGAGGCTTGGGTTGGAGAATATGTTACTCAAGGGCAAGTCTAGAAAGGATGTGGGGTGGATAGCCCAGGTAGTCACAGGGTTTGGTGTCTCTGTTTCTCAGATCCTAGGTTACAATGGTAAGACTAAGAGGTCCTCTGTCTCAGTTCATCTGCACCTCAAGAATGCTTACAATGTTCATTTCTGCGACAAGCCTCTCAGAAGGCATGACCAGGACTCCACATTAATGTAGCCCAGCCCAGAACCTTGGAGATGGCAATGATTTTAATCTTATAGTATGAGGTGAAATGTGCTAGGCCATATATATGGCTTTTATTAATATATATGGCTCTTAAGAGCGCGAGTAGTTAACACAAGAACATGACTTTTCCAGGTGCATATTATGAATAATAATTTAAATGGTTCTCAATTTTTGAAGCAGGGATCCTCTCTTATTCATGTTTATGCTATTAAGTACCTGTACCTGTTTTGTACATTGAAGTTTCTGATTAAATCAAATTGAATTGATTCAGTATCGCAGAACATGAAACCAAAGAAAAAATCTCGAACTTAAAATTGTTGGTGAGCAAGATCCAGAAGACCAAAAGAACCAAGAAACCAAAGTTGGCTGGTATCCTTTCTTTGCTCATATAACTTTTATCTGTGGACTTTCATTATCTGATAGAAAGTTATCATTGTGAAAAAATGCTCAACATCACTAATCATCAGAGAAATGAAACATAAAACCACAATGAGGTACCAACTTACCCCTGTCAGAATGACCATTATTAAAATGTCATAAAACAATAGATGTTGGCATTCATGCAGTGAAAATGGAATGCTTAAACACTGTTGGTGGGAGTGTAAATTAGTACAACCTCTATGGAAAACAGTACAGAGATTCCCCAAAGAACTAAAAGTAGACCTACCATTCAATCCAGAAATCTCACTACTGGGTATTTACCCAAAGGAAAAGAAGTCATTATATCAAAAAGACACATGCACTGGTATGTTTATCACAGCACAATTTATAATTGCAAAGATATGGAATCAACCTAAGTGCCCATCAACCGATGAATAGATAGAGAAAAAAAATGTATATATATATACACACACACATACCACAAACCATGGAGTACTATTCAGTCATAAAAGAGAACAAAATAATGTCTTTTGCAGCAACTTGGATAGAACTGGAAGCCATTATCCTAAGTATCTCAGGAATGGAAAAACAAATACCACATGTACTCACTTATAAATGGGAGCTACTGATGGGTATACATGGTCATGCAAAGTGGTATAATAGACTTTGGAGACTCAGAAAGGGGGAGAGGGGGAGGGGGGTCAGGGATCAAAAATTACCTATCAAGCACAATGTATACTATTCGAGTGATGGGTACACTAGTGACAGGTACACTAAAAGCCCTGACTTCACCACTATGCCATTCATCCATGTATCAAAAAACCACGTGTACTCCCTAAAACTATTAAAATAAATAAATAATAAAAATAAATTTATCATTGCATTCAGGAAGACTACCTTAGAAATGTGTTGCTAGTAGGTAACTGGCTAGAACAGATGCCAGAATAGATCATCCTTTTCCTGAAGCTATGCCTAGTTACCAGGAAGTGAGACTCTTTTTTTCTTTTCCCATTCCTGTGGGGTGGGTTAAGATAACAGTGTGCCACCAGCCATTCTGTATTCTCACAGGGCTGAGAGCTTGGCTCAAACCCCCTCAGGCTGGGAAGAGTGCTAATCCTTAGGAGAATTTAAGTTTCCAGGCAGTTATTACCCATCCTGTGTTTTGTCCTCAGTGCTTATGGAATATTTGCTGCTATAGTTCATTAGTTAAAATTCTCCTTTCCCTTAAGGCTTGGTTTTGCTACTTTCAGGCTTATTGGTATGATTTTTTCCCCTCTGAGAGCTGAAATAGAAGTGTTCCAAACTGGGGGAGAGAGAGGTAGAGAAAGTGATTTAATCTTAGAGTGGATTAGGGTGCTTATAAATTACTGATGGGGTTATTTCCTCCAATATATTTTAACTCTTAAGTGCAAAAGCAGTGTCTTTGTCATCTGTGTATCCCTTCTGCCTAGGGGTTCCATGGTGGCTGTTTAATAAATGATTACTGATTAATAAATAAGCCAAATATAACCAACATTACAAAGAGATGTAAAATCAGTGGTATAGGTAATAAACACTAGAGAAGCTCAGAAGAAAGAGAAATCATGTGGGCCAAGATGGTCAGGGAAGGTTTATGGAAGAGATGCAACTTGGAAGAATTTGACTCTCCAGATAGAGATGGGATGGAATATGGAAAGAGCAGGGGCTTCCAAATCACTTAAATTCTGTGAGCCTCAATTTCTCATAGATGAAAACATTTTTAAAAAAATGGGGACAGTAAACCTACATCATAGATAAAGAGTAAATGAGATAGCTATATAAAATAATTAGCACAGAATGTGACACACACAAAAGAATTTTCTGTACTCTGCAATTTATCTTTCTTTTACTGACCTGTATAGCCATTCCATTGGATTTGAAAGCTTTCCTCACAATATTCTGGAGTTCATGGTGTCATTTCCTTCATCAACCAAAGAGCTTTCCAGACATAAGTGGAGATATTCCTGAAGTCAGGGAGGCTTTGTTCCCTCTCTAAGGATAAATGAGATAAATAAGAATGGTAAATACTTTTTATTTTCTATCCTTGAACACATATGACCAGGTAGGACATGGGAGACCTTTGATAAACAAAACACCTCCAATTTTACTTACATTTCCAACTTACAGAACTTTGTTATTGAAAGAGTTCTTGGAGATAATTTAGTACGTATCTTTCATATTACATATTAAACAAAACAACAACTTTAGCCTAGATCAATTAAGTGATTTAATTGGCTAGTTAGTAGCAGGACTGTGAACTATACTTGATGTTTTACCCAGTGTTCTTTCCAATATATCAGGCGATTATACGCTTATATGTTGGAAAGTCCCATTCACTTTCACATTTCCATCAACATTGGCAGCCCAGTATTTTGGTGGGATTCAGAGGCATGTCCACAGGCACTCACTTATAAGTGGGAGTTATCCCTGTCCATTTATATTTTATATAATTATTGATATGGTTAGATTTAAGTATATCATCTTGCTATTTGCTTTTTAAAACATTTTTATTGAGATATAATTCCTATTACACAAAATTCACTGTTTTAAAGTGTACATTTCAGTGGTTTTTAGTATATTCACTGTGTTCTACAACTGTCACCACTCTCTTATTCCGGAACATTTCCATTGCCCCCAAAAGAAGTCCCCTACCTATCAGCAGTTAGTCCCCATTCCTCCCCTATCCCATCCCTGGCAACCACTAATGTATTTTCTGTCTTCATGGCTTCACCTATTCTGGAAATTTTTTTTTTTTTTTGAGACAGAGTCTCACTCTGTTCCCTGGGCTAGAGTGCCGTGGTGTCAGCCTAGCTCACAGCAACCTCAAACTCCTGGGCTCGAGTGATCCTTCTGCCTCAGCCTCCCGAGTAGCTGGGACTACAGGCATGCGCCACCATGCCCGGCTAATTTTTTCTATATATTTTTAGTTGGCCGATTAATTTCTTTCTATTTTTAGTAGAGATAGGGTCTCGCTCTGGTTTCGAACTCCTGACCTTGAGCGATCCGCCCACCTCGGCCTCCCAGAGTGCTAGGATTACAGGCGTGAGCCACTGCGCCCGGCCCTATTCTGGAAATTTTATATAAATGGAATCATACAATACATGGCCTTTTGTGTCTGGATTCTTTTACTTAGCGTAATGTTTTCTAGGTTCATCCATGTTGTAGCATGTTATAGTACTTCATTCCTTTTAATGACTAAATAATATTCCATTTTAAGAATATATCACATTTTGTTTATCCATTCATCATTAATGGACATTTAGGTTGTTTCCATTTTTTAGTTATTACGAATAATACTGCTATGAACATATACAAGTTTTTGTGTGGACATACATTTTCAATGCTCTAGGAGTGGAATTGCTGAGTCATATGGTAATTCTATGTTTAAGTTTTTAAGGAATTGCCAAGATATTTTTCCCACAGTAGCTACACAATTTTATTGTCCCACCAGCAATATATGAAGATTTCAATTTCTCTACATTCTTGCCAATACTTGTTACTGTCCTTTATTATTATTAATAATGCCATCCTAGTGGGTATAAAGTTGTATCTCATTGTGGTTTCAATTTTCACTTCCCTACTGCCCAATGATATTGAGCATCTTTTCATGTGCTTATTGCCCATTTGTATACCTTCTATTTGAATCCTTCATCTATTTTAAAAATTGAGATATTTGCCTTTTTTGTTGAGTTGTAAGAGTTCTTTAGATATCCTGGGTATTAAACCTTTATTAGACATATGATTTATAAATATTTTCACCTTGTTTATGGTGTCTTTTGAAGCACAAAAGGTTTTTAATTTTGATGAAGTCCAATTTATCTATTTTTTCATTGATTGCTTGTACTTTTGGTGTTGTATCTAAGAAACCATTGGCATTAACGTAGCTCACCACAACCTCAAACTCCTGGGCTCAGGCAATCCTCTTACCTCAGCCTCCCAAGTAGCTGGGGACTATAGGTGTATGCTGAAATGCCTGGCTAATTTTTCTGTTTTTAGTAGAGATGGGGTCCTGCTCTTGCTCAGGCTAGTTTCAAACTCCTGAGCTCAAGCAATCCTCCCACCTCGGCCTTCCAGAGTGCTAGGATTACAGATGCCACCATATTGGGCCCTTTGATCCACTCTGAGTTAAATTTTTGTATAGGGTATAAGGAAGGGGTCTAATGTCATTCTTTTGCATGTGGATATCCAGTTGTTTAAGAGACTATTCTTTCCCCTTTCAATGATCCTAACATCCTTATTAAAAATCAATTGACCATGGATGTGTAGGTTTATTTCTGGACTTTCAATTCTTTTAATTTTTTTTGTTTACCATTTTATTTATAATTTAAGAACCTTATAACAGAATATTTCCATTTCCTTCCTACCTGTCTTTTTTGTATTTTATCACATCTTTTACTTTATATAAGTTATATATCTCACAGTACATATCTGTTATTTTTCCTTTAGTCAATTATTTTTAAAGAAATCAGGCCAGGCAGGGTGGCTCATACCTATAATCCCAGCATTTTGGGAAGCCGAAGTGAGAGGATTGCTTGAGCTCAGGAGTTCCAGGCCAGACTGGGCAACATAGTGAGACCCTGTTTCTACAAAATAATAATAATAATAAAGAAATTAAGCTATGAGAGAAAATGTTTATATTTATCCCACACATTTACCATTTCTGATGCTTTTAGTTATCAATGTGTTATAGATCTAAGTTCTCATCTAGTATCATCTGGTATCATTTTCGTTCTGCTTGAAGAACTTTTAAAAAATATTTCTTAAACTGCAAGCCTATTAGTAACAAATTCTCTCAGCTTTTATCTGGTAATTTCTTTATTTCACTTTAATTTTGAAGAGTATTTTCACTGGATATAGAATTCTGGGTTTACTTTTTTCTTTCTGCATTTTAAAAACCTCATTCAATTGTTTTATGGCTTGTATTGTTTATGATGAGGAATTGGTGGTGATTGTTATCATTGTTTCCCTGTATATAATGTGTCTCTTGTTATTTTTAGTTTTTAGAAATTTGATTATCACAGTCTTGATTACTTTAGCTAGATAATAAGTCCAGAAATTGGGCAGACTGATTCCTCTCACTCTACTCTTTCTTTCAATCATTTACATTGCTTTAGCTATTCTACTTCCTTTGCCTTTCTATATAAATTTTAGAATAATCTTGGCAATATCTACCAAAAAATCTTGTGATGCTTTGATAGGAATTGAATTAAACTGCATATTAAGTTGTTTTTTAACAGTCCAGAAGTCTTTTATTTTTTACACCTACTATGCCATGAATTCATAGGGAATAGGTTCCAGCAGCTCGGGCTCCTTTCCATTGGTTCTCACAAAGTGTGCTTCTCAGGGTAGAGCAGGCTGGTGCTTCAGTTGAACCCAGGTATCTTTCTCTTTGGCTTCCTTCTTTTTCTGTCATTTTATTTCACATGTTTCAAGAAGCTATCTTAGATCTTAGAGTGCTTAATATGTTAAATATCCACATTAATTCTCTTAGCAAGAATATTGCCCTTAACTTGTTTGTTTACAACAATGCCAATAGCATGCTGGGTTACATTGTACAGTCTTCCAGTTTTGCTATGGTAACATTTCTGGGCATTCTTTTGAACAGTACCCATTCCCTTGATGTCTACAATATCACCTTTCTTGTAGATTCAGATGTATGTAGCCAAAGGAACAACTCCATGTTTTTTTAAGGCTTACAGAACATATATTGGGTGCCTCTTCTCTTTTCCTTTGTGTTTATTATTTTGGAGAATTACTGGAAGATGGCAGTTCTGGCCAAAAGGAAGGCTGCATATTAATTCTGAGGAGAATTGATTTCTTTTTTGAGACAGAGTCTCACTCTGTGCCTGGGCTAGAGTGCCGTGGCATCAGCCTAGCTCACAGCAACCTCAAAATCCTGGGCTCAAGCAATCCTCCTGCTTCAGCCTCTCAAGTAGCTGGGACTACAGGCATGCACCACCATGCCCAGCTAATTTTTTCTACATATTTTTCGTTGTCCAGCTAATTGTTTCTACATATTTTTCATTGTCCAGCTAATTTCTTTCTATTTTTAGTAGAGAGACAGGGTCTTGCTCTTTCTCAGGCTGGTTTCGAACTTCTGACCTCGAGCAATCCTCCTGCCTCGGCTTGCCAGAGTGCTAGGATTACAGGCGTGAGCCACCACGCCCGGCCGAGAATTGATATCTTTACTATGCTGAGTCTTCTAATCCATGAAGTCTCTCCATTGATTTAGATCTTTGATTTCTTTTTCATCAGTATTTGTAGTTTCCAGCATACAAGTTCTGTATATGGTTTATTGATTTATATCTAAGTAGTTCCTTTTTTTGGTTTTGAGCATTTATAAATGGCATTATAATGCTATTTTAAATTTTGGTGTACATGCGTTCAATGCCTGTACTTAGAAATACAATTGATTTTTGTATGTCTTGTACCCTACAGCCTTGCTGAACTGACTTAATAGTTCTATGAATTTTGTTGTGGATTCCCTGGGATTTTATATGTAGACAATCATGGTATCTGCAAAAAGGGACAGTTTTATTTCTTCCTTTTCAATCTGTATGCCTTTTATTTTCTCTTTTTGCCTTATTGTACTAGCTATAACTTCTAGCACTGTGTTGAATAAGAATAGTAAGAGAGGACATCCTTGCCTTGTTTCTTATCTTGGGGGAAAGCTTTTAATGGTCACTCCAGGTATTTTATTATGCATGCATAACTTATCACAGCCAACTGATGTCATCATTTCACCAGCTCTAGTGAAGTATAAAAACTATACCTCCCTGTACATCCACTTACTCTCTCTGTATAGTAATTGTTTGGGCTATATAAGGCAAAAAGAAAACCCAAGGAATTCATCACTCTGTCTTTCCTCAGGGAGATCCCTAGTCAGTCTGCCTTCTTTTCTCCATCTTTTAGAGCCTTCTTATATCATTTTATACATACAATCCAGTGTTTTTAGTTGTACTTAGTGGGAGACATAGAGAAAAGTACATCTACTGCATCTTCCTGGAAATGGAAGTCCTCAGATACTGTGTTTTTCAGTTCTTGAACTTCAATCTCTTTTATTATATTCATGTCTTCCTTTAAGTCCTTGAACATCTTTATAAAAATTTGCTTAAAGCCCTTGTCTGCTAATTCCATCATCTTGCTAGTTCTGAGTCTATTTCTATTGATTAGTTTTTCTCCTGGCTTTGTGTTACATTTTCCTGATTCTTTACCTATCTAATAACTTTTTATTATATATTGGACATTATGTATTTATTCATTTATTTTTTTGTTTTTGAGATAGAGTCTCACTCTGTTGCCCTGAGCAGAGTGCCATGGCATTAGCCTAGCTCACAGCAACCTAAAACTCCTGGGCTTAAGCAATCCTCCTGCCTCAGCTTCCTGAGTAGCTGGGACTACAGGTGTGCACCATGACCCTCGGCTAATTTTTCTATTTTTAGTAGAGACAGGGTCTCTCTCTTGCTCAGGCTGGTCTTGAACTCCTGACCTCAAGTGATCCTCCCACCTCAGCCTCCCAGAATGCTAGGATTATAGGCATGAACCACCGCGCTCAGCCTACTTAAACATTTTTTAATTTCAATATATATAATATATATATAAAATATAAAATATTTTTATATATAAAATATATAAGGGGGTACAAATGTTTTTGTTACATGGATACCTTGTATAATGCTTAAGTAAGGGTTTTTAGTGTGCCCATCACCAGAACAGTGTTCATTGTATCTAATAGGTAAGTTTTTACCCCGCACCCTCAATACCCTGCCCTCTTCTTGATTTTTCATGACCTTTACATCTCTTTGTGTGCCCATCATTTAGCTCCCAATTATTAGAGAATACATGTGGTATTTGTTTTCCCATTCCTGAGATATTTTGCTTAGGATAATGGTCTCCAGTTCCATCCAAGTTGCTGCAAAAGACATAATTACATTCCTTTTTATGGCTGAGTAGTACTCCATGATATATATATCACATTTTCTTACTCCACTCATGCATTGATGGACACTGAGGTTGATTCTACATCTTTGCAATTGTGAATTGTGCTGCAAGAAAAATTTGAGTGCAAGTGTCTTTTTGATAAAATGACTTCTTTTTCTTTGGGTAGATACCCAGTAGTGGGATTGCTGGGTTGAATGGAACATCTACATTTACTTCTTTGAGGAATCTTCATACTGTTTTCCATAGAAGTTGTACTAATTTGCAGTCCCACCAACAGTGTAGAAGCATTCCTTTCTCTCTGCATGTACATCAGCATCTCTTGTTTTTTGACTTTTTGATAATGGCCATTCTGACAAGAGTAAGGTGGTATCTCATTGTGGTTTTAACTTTAATTTCCCTGATGATTAGGGATATTGAACATTTTTTAATGTTTTTTGGCCATATGTCTATCTTCTTCTGAAAAACTTCTGTTCATGTCTTTTGCCCAATTTTTAAGGGGGTTGTTTGGTTTTTTCTTGCTGATTTGTTTTAGTTCCTTGTAGATTCTGGATATTGGCCCTTTATTGGATGTATAGTTTGCAAATATTTTCTCCCATTCTGTTATTTACTTTTTTAGAGACAGCTAACTGCAACCTTGAATTCCTGGGCTCAGGCAATCCTCCAGCATCAGCTTCCCAAGTAGCTGGGACTACAGGCACATGCCACCATGCTCGGCTAATTTTTTTATTTCTTATAGAGATGGGGTCTCACTATGTTGTCTAGGTTGGTCTCAAACTCCTGGCCTCAAGTGATTCTCCTGCCTCAGCCTCCCAAAGTGCTGGGATTACAGCACTTCAGGATGTCTTTGTTTTGGAATTAAGTGCTCCCTTTATATTTAAGATAATTTGGCTCATTATTATCCATTAAACAATCAAACTTATTTTATTTTGATGAGACCTTTCTTTAAATGACTTATAGTAGGTTTTGACATAATGAATCCTGCCCCCTAAAGCATAATGCTTCAGGCATACAATACCCACGGCTCCATAGACTAGAGTTTACTTTAATCATTAAAATGATTTAAAAGTCCATTATAATGACCTTACAATCATAAAACCCAAGTTTTTCTTCCTATTTGTCACTGTTCTCATATAACACAATGAATAACATTCTTTTGATCATTGTTTTGTATTAATTCCCCCACGTAATCAAAAGCCAAGACATGCCATAGGCAAAATTGTGGGGCTGATGGATTTTGTTCCTTTCATTTTCTTGACCCCTCTCCATCCTTTGCTCAAGCTGGACTCAAACTCTTGGGCTCAAGTGATCCTCCTACCTCAGCCTCCTGAGTAGCTGGAACTATAAGTGCATGCCACCATGCCTGGCTTGAAGCTGTTTTTCTTCCATTAATGGAGAATCAAAATATTATGTGATAAAAAAGACTGCAGCATGGCACAGTCATCAGACCTGGGCTTCAAATCTGCCCAGGTCTGGACAGGTCTTGGGACTTTGAGTAAGGTTCTTAGGGAGCTATAATAATAGTACTTATCTCAAAACTGTTAGGAGAATTAGAAGAGATAACATATATAGTGTTTCCCCATTTCTTCTTTAATTTTATGAGAATTGTTCTCAGCAATGTTAGTGGGGTGGATGGGCAGTGGAGAAGTATGGCACGTAATTCTTTTTGAGACTCTTTTAGTCACATTAAGCTCTGTATTAAATTATGTTCCTTGCTTCTCTCTTCTACAACTGAAAGGACACCGTTATTTATTTGTCTCATTTCTAATACTTCTAATAATATTTTTGGCTACGTCAGGTGGTTGTGCACATAAGAGTGCATTGTCAGGCAGCCGGTTTCTGTGTTCCCTCAGGGCATCTATCAAAAAGAAGGTAATTGATTTCGTGGTGATCTTCCCACTAGACTGTAAGCTCCTCCAGGGCAGGAACTATAATTTGCTTATCTTTGAATCTCAAATTCTCAGCAGAGTGTTTGGCACATATTTCACATTTGACAAATACTTATTGAATAAATGAATAATAATATAATAATTATCACAATGATCTGCCTTTGTCTTGCTTACCACCTTCACAAGTCTATTTATATGGTTCTGATCACTCAACAATTCAACTATTATCGAGAGCCTACTATATGCAAGACTACATATGCAATGCACTGGAGGATTCAAAGATGAAGAAGACATAGTCCCACCTTCAAGAAAGTGACATAGATTATGTAAGTTCAAGGATCATAGTCTTCCTCCCAACAAAATTTTCAATGGCTCCCTGTTGCTCATAGGATAAAATCCAAACTCTTTAGAAAGACATTCAAGGCCTTTTTAAAGCTGGCCCTAACTCTTTTTTCCAACACCATCTTCTATTACTCCTCTCTACACATATTGGAGTGGCTTTTATTTCTATCTACTCAGCATCTTTCCTAACAGATCCTTCCTTTCAGGCTATGGTGAATAATTGTGGGGTGAAATCCTTCTTTCTTGACATCTGATTCTCTGGTTCATTCTCCCTTTTGTGTAAAAGAGCTCAACCAGTTACTTATTGAAACATAAATTCTCCTCTTCAACTGATTGGTTTTCTTATTGCCTCCTGCATACAGCTGCTATTTCTGCTGGTACCTTTATTCACTTACTCTTTTGGAAGGCCTTCCTCTACGATCTCCACAGGAATCATAGCCCAGCATTATTACACCTTCCTACTCTGAAATCCCTTTCTTTTGTCATTTGGAATATGCTGCCTATTTTGCCTTTTCCTTTTCATGTATACATCCCTTTTCTCATTGTAGAACAGGGGTTCTCTGAGTGTGGTCCAGGGACCCATGAAGGGTCCCTGAGAATCTTTCAGTGGGTACATGAAGTCAAAATTATTTTCAAAATGAAACTAAGACATTACTTGACTTTTTCACTCTGATTCTCTCACAAGGGGAATTTTATAGACATAGGATATCACAACAGGTTAAATGCAGAAGCAGACATGATAATCCAGTTGTCTCACTAAGCCAGACATTAAAGAGAGTCACAGAAATATAAAACAATGACAATCTTTTCACTACTTTTTTGTTTTAGAAAATATAGTTTTCATAAAAATATGGTATTTATGTTAAGTTGTAATAGGCATATTATTTCTTTTAAATGAATGAATGAATAAATAATCATTTAAAAATGTTTTCATTCTGAATTTCTAATATGGTAAATATTGATCAATAAAACTCACATAAACAAGAGCTCTTTGAGATCTTCAAATTTTGCAGAGTATAAAGAGGTCCTGAGACCAAAAAGTTTAAGAACTGCTGCTCTAGACTATAAGAGGGCAGGAAGCAGGCCTAATAGTGTCTCCTGTAGGGGCAAAGGGAAAGCTTCCACTCTACCCTATGAAGGGTCACTGAAAATGAACTGACAAAAGGCAGATTAATAGGAGAAAAAGCATATAAAATTTATTTTAATGTGCATGAGGAGAAAATTACAGAAGAGTGATTACTTCACAACCCAATGGGGTACAGATGCTAATATATTAATCTACATAAGGGAAAGGTAGATGCAGAAATGTGGATGATTTTAAGGGGGACAATAAATGATTTTTAGGGAAATCCAATGGGCTTAGAGAACATACAATAATGTGGGACAAAGTTTGTTGGGCCTGCAGAGCAGACAATAATTTATGACAAGAATATGTCCAGATGTATTAATAGTCTTCAGTCTCTCTTCCTGGGATATGAGTTAAATTAATGAAAACTCAGGGAAGAGACCACAGGTAACTGCTTTCTTCTCTGGTAGGTCCAGACCTACGGTAGGTAATGAAGTATCAGACTAAAGCTTCTTTCAGTGTTTGCTGGTCTCCAAGGGTCTTTAATTTAAAATGATCAGCATACCAGGGTGTTATACTTGGGGATGAAATTCCTTGGTCTTCTTCACTCCATTGCCAAGTACATTGTAAGATTTCAGTAAATGTTAACTGATTATTTGAGGCACGAATGTCAATAAGTGAAATCAATTTTTTTTACAGGGAACATTTTATCATCATCTTAGATGTTACTTCTTTTTTCTTACTTAGGTATAATAATTTTATCTATTTCTTCTGCTTTGTATTCAGAATGAAATAAAAAATAAGTATAGCCCAAGAATGGTGGTTCACACCTGTAATACCAGCACTTTGGGAGGTGAGGCAGGAAAACTGCTTGAGGCCAGGAGTTCCAGGCCAGCTTGGGCAATATGGCGAAATCCCATCTCTACAAAAAATTAAAAACAAAACAAAACATATATATGTATATATAGCCCCAGCTCCTCAGTAAGCTGAGACAGGAGGATCACTTGAGCCCAGAAGTTGGAGGCTACAGTGAGCTATGATCACACCACTGCACTCCAGCCTGGGTGACAGAGCTAAACCCTGTCTCTAAGAAAAAAAAAAATGAGTATAAAAATATACTTTATTGAACCTTAGGGTGTTCCTGGACCATCAATACAGGGGAGAAGGTACTACTAAGAAAAACTGAAACCTTGCAAAAAGTTTGCTGGGAATGTTGATTTGCAGGTGCCCCTACCATAGAATGAGAGAGTTTTAGTTAGGAGGGAAAATAGCATCATAACGGGCGTCTGCAACCTATGGTGAGTTGTATAGTTATTTCATTATATATTACAATGTGTTATAATGATAACAGAAATAAAGTGCACAATAAATGTAATGTGCTTGAATCATCCTGAAACCATCAACCATCCCTCCCGTCTCTGGCCCGTCTGTGGAAAAAGGTCCCTGGTGCCAAAAGGTTGGGGACCACTGTCATACAAAATGCCCAAGGTTAAGCAGAAACAGTTGCATTAAAGAGCTGCTTGGCACAAACTATTTGATTTTAATTGCATGGAAGATAATTGGCCCAGTTGGTTTGTAAAAGATTTAGAAACAAAAGTACACCAGGGAAAAATAAAGAATGACCAAGAACTGCTAAAGCAACACAATGAGAATCATTTCAACCTAAATTATTCCTTAAGGCACAGTCTCTGCAAACTAGGAAAATATTTCAATTAAAGTTTTCTAACCTGCCTTGGAGCTTTATTTAAGAAGCTGTGAGTATACTGAATTTTAAAAAATGGCCTCCAATAAAACTTTAATTCTCTTCCTTATTAAAGGATTTTATATTTCTCTGTCCTTCGACCTAAGAGTCTCATAATTTAGGTTGTGAAAGCTTCTAAGTCTTGGATCAGTCTTAGTTTACAGTCTTAGATGAAGCTGATAGTATTCCTACAAAATCCCACTTTCATCAAGTCTTTATACTCCATCTCAGGGATCAGCAAACTTTCTGAAAAGGCTTTGCGGGCAAGAAGGCCTCTGTGGCAACAGTTCAACTCCGCTGGCTGGAAAGATATGTAAACTACTGGGCATTGCTGTGCTCCAGTAATACTTTATTTACAAAAGCAGGAGGTGGGCCAGATTTGCCTGCTTGCTAATGTAGTTTGCCATGCCTGGTCTAACTGATCAAACCTCAATGCCTCACTCTGGCACCTCAGAAGGACATTTCATCATTTGTCTCTGCCTGATCTTCTACTGTTCCCCAACATTAGGTCTAGTTCCAGTCCAAGTGTCCTCTCATTTCCCAAATGCTCTGCTTATTCCTGCTTTTAGGACTTTGTGTATGTGGATCTCTTAACAGAAATAGCCTCTTCCCTTCATTATGCCTTTCCAAGTCCTCCATTCTTTACGGTAGGACTTTCTTTAGGAAGCCTTTATGGACAACTCCAACAAACATTCTTTTCTCACTTTTCTCAACCCTTCAAGACTATCCATAGCCCTTAGTGGAACAAAATATTTTTAATTTATTTCAAACCATTTAGTCAATTACAAGAGACAATACATCAGCTTATCTAGGTCTCTAATTGTCTTTTTTAGGTAAATCTTGCCTGGAGGGCAGGAGCCTATTCGGGGTTAGATTTACTATAAACCTAATTAAACTTTAGTTTTAGGGACCTTCACTTGCTCAGGTCTCTATACTTAATTTTGTCTTTATAATTTTATATTTTCTTACTTAAAGAGGACTTCCAAATTTGTGTAAGCTTCAGGATCTGCAAAACCTGGATCTGCTCCTGGGTTTACCACAAGGCCTAGCATAAAGCTGGTATAGCAGAAATTGCTAATAGTCCCTCAATATCCATTTTTCTTGCTGGAATGCCTCCCAGGCTGTTGCATGAGGAAGGATTCCACATCTGTTTTGTTTAAGTCACAATCTCTGTATAGCAGCTTAGACCTTGCATTAAAGGCTGGTCACAGTAAGTGTCCCAAAATATTTATTGAACTAAATGTGGCCATTAACTAAGAAACAGATTGATGCAGATCTGCTATTCAGAATCATTCAGATCCTCATCTTCCCAAAGAATTTTTGCTACATTTGTATTTTATAGAATATCAAAACAGTGATAGGATATATTTACATAATAAAAGAATGTGTGGTTATAACTACATTTTCTGTTTTAGAGAAAGCAATTTACTTTTGGAGCACCTATATAAAGCAAATTTGAGTAGCAGGCTGCATAGGTGGCCTCATTAAAATGGGCCACTTCTTCACTTGGGCACAACTTGTCAGTACTTTGCTTACCAACTTCCACCTAATTCTTGGCCCCCAGTTATGTGATGTGTCTAATGGGATTCATTCTACTATTCTACTTTTGTAGGATTAAAATTTTCCATAATAAAGAGGTTTTTTCCCCCAAAGCTCACGTGGAACCAGATCCATAATAAAAAGCTTTTAAAAACACCTGGAACATGTGTAAAATATTTAGATTTTTAATCTCCTCTATTTTCACCTACCCCAACCCTAACCCTTACCCCATGATGTTGTTCTTCAGACCACTCTCTGAGAAATACTCAGAATGTCTACTTCATCTCAAGTGACACTTTAAAATGAAGATGTTCTTCATTATGTTAGTTACTTGTTATTCTGCTTTTTTAGACATTTTGCTTTGATTTTAAAATAACATCCTCTGGAGATATAACCCTTGCCCTCCAAGAATGACTGAATATGTTAGCTATAGATCTCTCCCACCACTCTGGAAGTAGTTAAATTTCCAAGAAATTTGTCAAGTGACACATTAGAATACATCTGATCCACTGTACTTGTCAGAAACCTTTATGTTCAAACCAGGTTTTTTGGCTATTTTAATGATCTTAGCTGTACTTCTAAAGTTTATATAATCTGCTTTTGAGAACTTTTCACATTTTTCCCTCCTCCTCTACTCTTCTGTTAACCAAAAGTAACTGCCGGGCAAGTAACAAAACTCTCAGGGAGAATGGGGGTCTTGATCCATAGTTTTAATCACTTGCGGCAAATGAGGAGAGCACTGGGAATGTTCCCAAAGCAGTGTCTCCCTAAGGGAAAGTGGCAAGGGGTTTTTATGGGGTAGTAGAGAAAGAAAAGATGTGTCATCACATGTAGGGGTGTAGTTTCCCTTACGCATGTGTGGTTAGTTGTCATGCTCACACACATTGCTTGTTATGGTAATGAAGCTATAGTCCCTTCTGGGGTGGAGATGTTGTCAAAACCACAAGAGGGTTTCAGCCTAGGTCCAGTTGCTTGTGGCACAAAGATCCAATTATTAAAGGATGTCTTGTTGGGAGAAGAGAAGAGAAGAGAAGACAAGAGAGCTGCCTCAAATCCATCTCTCCAACTAAAGGAGATCGTGGGCTTTTAAAGGATCAGCCATGTGCCCTGGGGCAGGTTGTGGTGTAACTAAGTGGTGTAACTAACAAGGAGCTTGTGCATTGGGGGCAGGCTGTGAGGGATGGTGAATCTTTGTCAGGAAGTCTGCCAAGGGGCCTTCAGAATCTCAGCTCCTTGGTCTTAAAGAAAATGTACCATTTCTGGGAAACTACTCAAAAGGTCAAGCAGTTAGTTAAGGGAGAGGATTATTAAAAAAAAACCAAAACATATAGCGGTCATTGAAGTTTGTTCATAGAGCCAGTTACAGAGACTTTAGCATGGTCATGAGGTTAGTTCACTTGAATTCATGTATAGGCTGCCAGGGTCTGTCAAGGGCTAGTTTTAGCCGCTGAATAGCCACAGGCCTCCTAAACTAGGCTGTAGAACAGGTTGATAACTCAAATTGGCTGAATTCCTATTTCTCTGGAGACTCTCCCTTCTTACTTACACTTTACTATCTTTTCCAGTTCTCCTTCACAGAAAAAACCCTACACTCAAAATTGAAGGCAGTCTAGAGAGTCTGGGAGCATGGTTATTTATAAAAGGGAAAGAGGAGCCCCTGTGATACGTTTTGTCTTGCTTTTCAGCTCTGATTTAGCAGATAAAGTCTTCAGAAGATCAGAGTACCTCGTTTTGAATATGAGTAGTTATGCCCTGTGTCACAACCTTTCTCATTCTCCTCAACATACCCCCACCTTATTGCAGCAGATGACCTCGTCTTCTACTTTAAGAGCAAACAGACCCCCAGTAGTAAACTCCCCTAAGCTCTTCCTGTCTCCTCTATTTCTCCTTTCTGCTCTCTCTCTCTTTTTTTGGAGACTAGGGTCTTGCTGTGTTGCCCAGGCTAGAGTGCAGTGGCTATTAACAGGCACAATCATAGCGTAATGCAGCCTTAAACTCCTGGGCTCAAGTGATCCTCCTTCCTCAGCCTCCCAAGTAGCTGGGACCACAGGTGAGCGCCACCATGCCCAGTTGTATTTGTTCTTTTCTCCCTTCCCCTACCACCCCCTCTCAAGTTCCACTCTGTTTCCTTTTATAGATCAACGTTCCCCCATAATTGCCTCTCCTGTGCACATCCCATTTTTTTCTCAGCTCTTTGTATAATAATATGTCTTTCAATCCTTCCTCATCACTCCTTTGAAAGGTTACTTGTGAATTACCAAACCAGTGGCTCCTTTGCACTCATTTCCCTTGGCACCTTTGCAGCATGTGGCATTGCTGACCTCCCCCTTCCCAAAACCACTATCCTGCCATGGTTTTGATGCAGTGGGTGTATGATGAAGGGAGGAAAGCCCCCTTAACTCGCCAAGTGTGTTCTTGGCTTCTCACTGGACAGAATTCGAGAGTGAGCCAACTAGTGACAGAAAGTTTATTGAGAGACAGACGATATATCCTACAACATAGACAGAGTAGGGGGTTCTTTCTTGAGCAGGAGTGGAGGACACCTTATGGGGCAATGATAACATTTTTAATATTCAAAAACCCCATTAGGAAACAGCTATATGTGACCAGCACTGTCTTGAGTTTGGGACATAAAGGTTAACCATAAACTGCTATCACAGAAAAGTAAGCACAAATAGCTTATAATTCATCCATCCTCAGGTGGTCTTGAGTGGCAATTTGGCTGGCAACTTCCTTGTTCAGGGTGGTTAGGGTCTGGCATTGGCCAAAGTGGCTGTACTCAGGCTCTCTCAACCTTCTTTCTTTGCCTTATACATTAGTTCCTAGGACACCATTCCTTCCTCATTCTTCTGTTTCTCTGATGGCTCCCTTTTCAGACCCACTTGATAAGCATCCTCCCTGCCAGCCTCCTAAATATTAGTGTTACCAATGGTTCCATGGCACCTAATCTTGTAGGTTTTTTGTGAAAGTTAAATGAAATAATGCATATAAAGTACTTAGCACTATGTCTGGCACATAGTAAAAATAATTCAGTAAATGTTTGGGATGATAAAGATGATGATGATGATGATGATGACTTCATTATTTTCTTCCAGCTTCATACACTCTCTTTGGGTGATCTCACCCACTCTCAGTGCCTCAATTACCATATATAAATTGATGACTCTTAAATCAGTATCTCTAGAGTTGGAGACTTCTTTAAAAATACATATCTTCAACTGCCTATTGGATATTTCCTGACTACTGTTAGGTAAACTTGGGTACATTTATAGTAACTTTCATATGTCTATTAAAGTGCCATTACCATACCATAATTTTGGGTTAACATGTTGGACTCTCCACTACCAGTTGGTCTCCAACTTTTCCACTTTAACTGGTCTGCATGTGCAGCAAATTCCTGTAACACAGGCAATAGCCTGGGAAAAAGACTGCAAAAGATGTTTCTATCTCTTTAAAACTTCCCCTATTCTTTTTTGGAACTGATACCTGTATCCCTGCCTTGGGTAGAAGGTCAGAAGGAGCAGGAAATGTCTTTTGTTCTTTGTGCTGCAGGAGATAGCTCAACTGAACTGTCAACTCCATCCCAGGCCCCCCGCCTGGCCAGAGGAGGTCTGGGTGGGCCTCCCAGATAGACAGAGGTCATGACTTTGTCTTCGGCAGAGATGGGACGATTAGAATCATTGACTATAGTTAAACGACAATAGCCTAGAACTGAGGGCCCTCCCTTTAAAAACTCTATATTTCTGCTTATGTACAGGAATTTGGACTTTGAGATGATTGTCTGCCATTTTCCTCCTTTGCTGGCAAAGTAATAAACTTCTCTTTCCTTCTCCTCAACCACTTGTCCTCATTCTTCTGATGTGGCCTTGTGGGCAAGTGCCAAGCTTTCAGTAACATTCCTACGAGAATAAGGCTGGATAAGGCAGTACTTTGATAACTGGCCCTTGAAAAGTGTAGTGTGTCTTCATAAGGGCATATGCCTTCCCTGGCCCCACTTCAGAATCACTGCTTGACTGGATGCTCCCTAAGGGCAAGGATTGTTTTATTCATCTCTGTATCTCTAGCACCTGGCATGGTAACTGGTATAGAGTGGGTACTCAGTAAATGTGTCTGAACAAATTAATGAATAAAATTAGGGCTAGATGAATAAAATTAGGGCTAATGAATAAAATTAGTTTATACTGTAAACCCTCTCATATGCAGAAAAATAAAGCTGGATGTGGGATTTTTAAAAAGTTAACAAAATAACACTTTTTATGAATTCTAATCCAGTTAATTTAAATACAAGTTAATGAAACCAAATTGCTACTTAACTCAATACAGTTGGTCTCAAACATTAACTTTATTACTTTATAAAACCCTGGTGTGAGCTTTTTCCCTATACATGGGCATGTTCCACAAGCCCATTGGTAATGAATGGGCTACCAGTTTCTGCATACAGGCCATGCCACACTATGTGGATAGTCGTGAACACATGTAAAAAATATTCCTAATTATTTGCAGGCAGTATATAAACACTCTGGAGTGATTTTTCTTTTCTGGCAATTACCAAAAGAATCCCTGTCTTCTTTGTGGAAATGGGACAGGTTAGATCCTCATCCATAAAAGAAATTATCACATATTAATACTTAAGACATCCAGAAAACAGCCATTCTCAGGTATATTACTGGGCATAATTGGTGCTAAATGATACAATTTTAAATAGACTTCTTTCTAAAAACAATCATCAATTGAAATTTTTCATGAACCTCAACAAGCTAAAAGTGAAATCAAGCCAAAGACAAATGTATCAACAACTGGCAACACCTTGTACTATATTAAGAAGCAAATTTTCTGGCTTCTGAAAATAAAGACAGTGTCTCCTCAGTCTCAATGTATGGGTGCATGACAACAGATTTCCCAGACCATTGGGCTGTTATTAAATAAGAGTATTTTAATGATAATTTCATTGATTGGAAAATATGCATTGAGCTATAAATATATAGCAGAAATTGCAGAAAAGACAGTTCCTACCTTCCAGGATCTTAGAGATTAGTCGGGGCTACAGATTAATAAACCAAGGAGAGGAAGGGCATTTCTAGACAGAAACAATAGCACATATAAAGGCATAGAGGCCAGGGATAGGACAGCTCTTTCCACAGAGTCCCTGTGTCTCAAGGATAGGGAGCAGATGTGGGGGGAAGGATGTTGAGGATGGAGAGAGAGAAAAGGGTCAGATATACCATGCTAAGAGGGCCTTATCTGCCATGCTGAGAGATTTGGATTTTATTCAGAGGGCAGTGAAGAATTCTCTAATAGTAGTGAAGAGGAAAAGACTGGTGGGGAATTAAATTAGAGGTAGGGAGATTAGTTAGATGTTATAATAATAGTCCAGAAATAAAGAGAGCCTAACTTAAGGCAGAGTAGATAAAGATTTTCTCTTTATCACTAGCTTTAAGCAAATTGATTATGATGTTTCTTGGTGTAGTTTTCTTGATGCTTCCTGTATTTAGGGTTTGTTGAACTTCTTGGATCTATCAGTTTACAGTTTTCATCAAATTTTTAAAAATTTTGGCCATTATTTTTTAAAATATTTTTTTCTGTACCCTCTCCTCTCCTTTGGGGACTCTAAGTACACATATATTGGGCCATGTGAAGTTGTCCCACAGTTCACTGATGCTCTTTTTTATTTCTGAGTCTTTTTTTCTCTATGTGTTTCATTTTGGATTGTTTCTACTGCTAGGTCATCAGACTTTTTAGTTTTTTCTTTGACAATGTCTAATTTGCTGTTAATCTCATCCAGTATATTTTTCATACCCAATATTGTATTTTTCATCTCTAGAAGTTAGATTTAGGTCTTTTAAAATACCTTGTATGTCTCTGTTAGGTAGATAGCGAGGGATTCTGGGTCTCCTAGGGACGAAAGTGGGTGCTGCTGTGATTCACCCCCCAAATGGGCTTTCAGAGAGGCTCATGGGAGAGCTGCATGCACAGTAAGACTCAGGTCATGTGACTCTCAACTGTCCTATCAAAGTGATTCCATGGTGACCTCTGAACCACCAGCAAGGTCCCAATGTGGGCACTAGAAAACAAGACGCAGACCATAACAAAGTCCCTTTCTTGTGCTCTTCCTTCTGTTCCCCCTTTGCTGCAACAATGAGTATGGTCATCATCTGTGGCATATGTACCATGCTCTGTAAACCTATACCTTGCTCTTACCCTATAATCCTATTTTTCTTTCCTCAATAAACCTCATTTTCGTGCTTGCCTTACTTTGGTGTGTCTGGTCATTTTCCTGCCAAGAGAGCACTAAGAACCTACATTTTCACACTAAAACCTGACATCTCTACTCATCTTTTTTTTTTGAGACAAGGTCTTGCTCTGTTACGTGGGCTAGAGTGCAGTGGCACATGATCATATCTCACTGCAACCTCAAACTCCTGGGCTCAAGCGATCCTCCTGCCTCAGCCTCCCAAGTAACTGGGACTACAGGCATGTGCCACCATACCCAGCTAATTTTTCTATTTTTTGTAGAGACAGGGTCTTGCTCTTGCTCAGGCTGGTCTCGAACTTTTGGCCTCAAGCAATCCTCCTGCCTCAGCCTCTCAAAGTGCTAGGATTATAGGTGAGAGACACCATGCCTGGCCTTTACTCATCATTTTCAATCTTTCCTTTAGCTTGTTAAACATATGGGATACAGTTACAACAACTGTTTTGATATCTTTGTGCACTAATTCTGTCTTCTGTGTAATTCTTCATCTGTTTCTATTAGTTGATTTTTATCCTCACTATGGGTAGTAAATACTACCTGCTTCTTTGCAGGCCTGATAACTTTTTTTGAATGCCAGATATTGTGCATTTCACCTTTTGGGGGCTGGTGCTCTGAGGATTGTTCTTTCTGCTCTTTTCTAGTGGTACTTCCTCCAGCCTCAAGTAGTTTCCTCAAACTCCTATTCTGATCAGTACTCATTTTAGGAGGGGGACGGAAGAGTAGGAAACAGGGTAAAAGCCCAGGAAGTGAGTATGTTTTACCTTCTGAATTACTCATGTTGTTAGGGTAATAGAATTGAGTTCTAGCTAGGATTCTTGGTAGATCTTCAGGAAACAGAACAATGCTCTAAAAGGATTGAAAAAAAAAAGATCAAACCTTAAGGGTGGGTCACAGCCAATAGTGAGAAGGGTCAAAACTCAATTCATAAATAAATGACCTAGGAAGTCCCTGGATTGTTCTCTCTACTCCTTATTTGCACTGACCAGGTGTTAACTTTATTCCAGATCTAAAATATTTACCTCTAAATCTAAAGGTACTGACCTAGTCAACTCTAATCCAATCTTTCTTAAGGGACCAATTTTATTTTCATATCTCACTGTATGAGAGATATGAGTCTGAGAAGCCTAGGAAAAGATTTTTCTTGTACATCTGAAGAGTTATGTGCAACTGCTAAGCCCATATTTTTGGTAATTTAACAGGGATAGATTCCATTGACAACTTTGAATATATGATTTCTTAATTTGAAACTTTTAAGGATGAGAGTGTGGGAAAATGTAAGCTGTTCCTGAAATATGATGAATATACCTTTCAAATCAACATATACTTTCAGAGACATTTTTCTTTACATAAGAGTAAAGAGCAACTAGTCAACCCTAGCATGTTTTCAAAAAGGGTTTAATAGCAGAAGCTCCAAGTTATCTTATACTCTATACACTACACTTAACCTCAAAGTAGTCAGATTTCAGCAAGTCAGAGAAAACAAGAAAAACCCAAGCTTTCTATTGGGCTTTCTTGTTGGGGACTGGGTTTGTCCTTTAATGCCTGTCTAATTCGGCTATAGAAAGAAGGAGGAAATTGTCAATAGTGTTATCTTGCAGGAGGCATTTGATAGATGCTTTTCTTATCTTGAAGACCAGCTGTTTTCTCCTCAGATATTTTCCATTCAAAGTGAATTTCTACATCCCTTTAAAGAGCTGCAGCTTTTCCACAAGAGAGAAAACTGGTACCAGCTTCTAGAGAGCAAAAAGTTTAAATCCTATAGAATTTACTACACCAGGAGAAAGGAATATGGCCTGCACTTTGAAGTGTTCTTTAGTCCTTACCCCACTTGCTTAGAAACTTTACTCCATCTAAATTTCTCTTCCAAAGCAGATGTCTCTGAGGAAGAAGGGGAACAGCACAAACACATTTTTCCAGTGGCAATTCCCAGATGTGAGCTGCTCAAGGATGATGACGTGTAGCACTGCTGTCAAGTCAGGACAGTTATGCTCTGAGTTCTTTTAACACATGCTTTCATGTAATTTTAGCAAAAGAAGCCTAAATTTAGGAACAGGTGACAAAATTCCACCCTTTCTACCACTACCTCTCTTCTTATGATAAAATGACCTTATTCTCCCAAATCAAACATGATTCATGTATGGGTTGTGAGTAATTCTAGTCTGTCTAACGGTAGGATAATTAAAATATAACTGGGTTTTAGGTCTTTGTTCTAATGTAGTGATCCTAATATTTCAATGTAGATGATTATAAGAACAACAAAATATATGTAGCTCTATGCTTCTAAATGATTTGAAGAGGCACTTTTAGAAAAAGTGGTAAAGAAGGCTTGAAAAGAGACTGAGTATGATGTGAGCAGATAGGCTAACTTGTATTACAGGGAAGGGAATGGCTAGTTTGAACATTTTTGCAGGATGGTTTCAAAGTGGTACCTTGGTACTTGGGGTTCAAGAGGCTCTTAAGTGGGCATTTTAAACCCAAAAGTTAGAAATGGCCATGGAACATAGCTTGCGAAATAGCTACTTCTACTATGATTAGAAAAACTACATGTGGGAATTCTGGTGTGGGCTGAAGTGGACAAGGAAGTTACCTAGAAATAACTGTAAAGGCATGACCTGTGTGTACACCCATGCCAAGTTGAAGTAATAAGACTGTGTTCATAATTAATGGCCTATAGGTTCAGTAACATTGCTATAAGGAAAATGGATTCATTCCAACAATTTTTTAATTTTAAAAATCTCCTTACTGTCTATTTAGGTAATTTAGGTGGCAAAGGGATGTTGTTACAGGATGTCAGCTAAGAAGGGTTATGATATTAACAGTCATTAAATGTTAATTAAAATAACATCAAGTAGAACACTTGAGAAATGTGGGCAGAGAGTGGGAGAGGGTACTTAAAGGCAGAGGAGGGAAAACTTTTCCTGGGCTTTGCCCTCAGAGGGGTGGCTGGCTTGGGTCTAGAGGCAACTGCACATGCTAGAAAAAGAAGAGAAGTCAGCAGATACAAAGAAGACTGGGAAGACAGTCATTCATTCCTCTGATCCCACTGGTCCTAGGGAACAGTTTATCAGGTTCCAGTTTGGTCTGCCTTGGGAATAAGGTGAATATGTATGTAATCTTATGGTTTTGAAACTGCCCTTTATAAAGTTAATAAAAGGCCATGAGGTGGGAACTGTGGTAGGGGCCTGAACTCTGCAAAGGTACAGAAATAGTTAAAGTATATATATAATCAGCCATTGTTCCCTAGCTTGCTTTCCTATAAGTGCTTACCACTCAGGAGTCATATAGCTGATGATCATGAAGATTCTTAGCTTTCTTCATAGCTCCCATAGATAACATCACCCTCGTGAAATCTAAGGCTAGTCTTTGAGATATCTTCCAGACTCTGCATTCTGGTGGACCAAGTGACCAAACCAGACCAGTGGCCCATACCAAGGAACCACCTCAACTGGTCTTGTGACCTGGGAACTGACTCAGCACAAAGAAGACAATTTCTGTTTCCTGACCCTATGAATTCATCCCCAGCCAATCAGTAGACCCAATTCCTTAGCCCTTTGCCCACCAAACTATCTTTAAAAACCCTGGTTCTCAAATTCTCAGGGAGATGGGTTTGAGAAATTCCTCCCATCCCATGGTACCTACAACATTAAACTATTTCTCTGCTGTAACCCCTGCTGTCTCAGTGTATTGGCTTCCTCTTGAGCAATGGGCAA
>VBSM01001118.1:32712328-32724777 GCA_008086735.1 Cheirogaleus medius | reverse complement strand
CCTGACCTTGAGCGATCCTCCCACGTCGGCCTCCCAGAGTGCTAGGATTACAGGTGTGAACCACTGTGCCCAGCCTGAAATGTATTTCTTAAATAAGAAGACTCAAAAGTGGAAATGACTCCTTGATCCATGGGCTGCAGAATGGATGTTGTTGTTAGTAGGCATGAAAACCACATTCCTCTCTTTGTACACGTCCATCAGAGCTATGGCATAAGTAGGTGCATTGTCAATGAGCAGTAATATTTTGAAATGACTCTTTTTTCTGAGCAGTAGGTCTCAACAGTGGGCTTAACGTATTCAGTAAACCATGCTGTAAACAGATGTGCTATCATCCAGTGTTTGTTGTTCCATTTATAGAGCACAGGCAGAGTAGATTTAGTATCATTCTTAAGGGCCCCAGGACTTTTGGAATGGTAAATGAGCATTGGCTTCAACTTAAAGTCATCCGACGCATTAGCTCCTCAGAAGACAGTCTTTTAAGCCAGGCATTGACTTCTCCTTTCTAGCTATGAAAGTCCTTGATGGCATCTTCTTCCAATTAAAGGCTGTTTCGTCTACATTGAAAATATGTTGTTTAGGGTAGCCACCTTCATTAATTATCTTAGTTTGATCTTCTAGATAACTTGCTGCAGCTTCTCCATCAGCACTTGCTGCTTCATCTTGTACTTCTGTGTTATGGAGATGGCTTATTTTCCTTAAACCTCACAAACCAACCTGTGCTAGCTTCCAACTTTTCTTTCTGTAGCTTCCTCACCCCTCTCAGCCCTCATAGAATTGAAAAGAGTTAGGGCCTTCCTCTGGATTAGGCTTTGGCTTAAGGGAATGTTGTGGTTGATTTGGTCTTCTATCTAGACCACTAAAACTTTCTCCATATCAGCAATAAGGCTGTTTTGCTTTATCATTCCTGTGTTCACTGGAGTAGCACTTTCAATTTCCTTTAAGAACTTTTCCTTTACATTCCCAACTTGGCTGTTTGGCACAAGAGGACTAGCTTTTGGCCTATCTTGGCTTTTGACCTGCCTTCCTTACTAAGCTCAATCATGTCTAGCTTTTGATTTAACACATTAATTGCCATATCAGTCGGATTTAACTCATGCTAATTTTGAGCCCGGGGCTCCATGAAGCATATGTAACTCACATGCCTCTACCTTGGGAACCAAGTGAACTATTTTTCAAGTTGCATATAACTCACACACAGAGAACAATAAAAAAATAACAAATTTTTCATTAAATTAAAAAGGATCATTTTGTTTTCAAAGTTTTTATTCTATTTTTGTAATAAAACACTGTGGCCCCAAGGAAAAAAAAATTTTTTTCCTAGTGTGGCAGTCAATGTGTTAAAGAAAGAGATATGTGACTCTTCCTTTCACTTGAACACTTAGAGGCCATTGTAGGGCTATCAACTGGCCTAATTTCACTATTGTTGTGTTTCAGGGAATAGGGAGGCCTGAAGAGAAGGAGAAATAGGGAACAGCTGGTGGGGGAGCAGTCAGAACACACGCATTTATCATTTAAGTTTGCCATCTTATATGGGTGTGGATCGTGGCACCCCAAAACAATTACAATAGTAACATCGAAGATCACTGATCACAGATCACCATAGCAGATATAATAACAATGAAACAGTTTGAAATATTGTGAGAATTACAAAATGTGACACAAAGACATGAAGTAAGCACATGCTATTGGAAAAATGGCACCAACTGACTTGCTAACACAGAGTTGCCACAAACCTTCAATTTGTAAAAAATGCATTATCTGTGAAGCACAATAAAATGAAGCACAATAAAGTAAGATATGCCTATGGTTGGCACTTATAAAATTCATGTTGTTTTTAAAAACATATTATTATTATTTATATTAATTATGGGTACATAATAGTTGTGTATATTTATAGAGTACATGTGATGTTTTGATACAGGCATACAATGTGAATTAATCAAATTAGGGTATCCATTACCTCAAGCATTTATCATTTTGTTGTGTTGGCAATACTCTAATTCCACTCTTTTAGTTATTTTAAAATATATCCTAACTTATTGTTGATTATAGACACTTTATTGTGCTATGAAATATTGCTCATTCTAATTATCTAACTATATTTTTGTACCCATTAACCATCCCCTTTTATTCCCCCTCCCCACTACCCTTCCCAGTCTCTGGTAACCATCGTTCCATCATTCTATTCTCTTTCTCCATAAGATCAATTGTATTTAATATTTAGCTCCCACGTATGAGTGAGAACATGCAAGATTCATCCTTCTGTGCTTGGCTTATTTCATTTAACATAATGTTCTCCAGTTTCATCCATGTTGCCACAAATGGCAGGATTCCATTCTTTTTGTGGCCACATAATATTCCATTGTGTATTTGTACCACAATTTCTTTATCCATTCATCCTTTGATGGACACTTAGGTGATTCCAAATCTTGGCTATTGTGAATAGTACTATAATTAACATGGTAGTGCAGACATCTTTTCCATATTCTGATTTCCCCTCCTTTGGATATATACCCAGTAGTAGAATTGCTGGGTAATATGGTAGTTCTATTTTTGATTTTTTGAGGAACTCCATATTGTTCTCCATAGTAGTTGCACTAATTTACATTCCTACCAACAGTGTACAAGAGTTCCCCTTTCTCCACATCCTAGCCAGCATTCATTATTGCCTGTCTTTTTGATAAAAGCCATTTTAACTGGGGTGAGACATTTCATTGTAGTTTTGATGTGCATTTCTCTAATGATGTTGAGCATTTTTCATATGCCTCTTGGCCATTTGTATGTCTTCTTTTGAGAAATGTCTAATCAGATCCTTTGCCCATTTTTAATCAGATTATTTGGTTTCTTCCTATGAGTTGTTGGAGCTCCATATATATTCTATTAATAGTTATTAATCCCTTGTCAGATAGGTAGCTTGCAAATATTGTCTCCCATTCTGCGGGTTGTCTCTTCACTCTGTTGATTATTTCCTTTGCTGTGCAGAAGCATTTTAACTTGATGTGGTCCCATTTGTCCAATTTTTCTTTGGTTGCCTGTGCTTTGGGGGTATTACTCAAGAAGTCCTTGCTCAGACCAATGTCTTGAAGTGTTTCCCCAATGTTTTATTTTAGTAGTTTCATAGTTTCAGGTCTTAGATTTAAGTGTTTAATCCATTTTGATATGATTTTTGTATATGGTGAGAGATAACGGTCTAGTTTCATTCTTCTGCATATGATATTCGCTTTTTCCAGCTCCATTTATTGAAGAGACTGTCATTTCCCCACTGTATATTCTTGGCACCTTTGTCAAATGTAAGGTTACTATAAATGTGTGGATTTATTTCTGAGTTCTCTATTCTGTTCTGTTGGTCTATGTGTCTGTTTTTATGCCAGTACCATGCTGTTTTAGTTACTATAGCTCTGTAGTATAATTTCAAGTCAGTTAAGGTGATTTTTCCAGTTTTGTTCTTTTGCTCAGGATGGCTTTGGCTATTCTGGGTCTTTTATGGTTCCATATAAACTCTAGGATTATTTTTTCTGTTTCTGTGAAGAATGTCATTGGTCTTTTGATGGAGATTGCATTGAATCTGTAGATTGTGTTAGGTAGCATGAACATTTTAACAATATTGATTCTTCCAGTCCATGAGCATGGAATTTCTTTCCAGTTCTTTCTGTCCTCTTCAATTTCTTTCATCAATGTTTTACAGTTTTCATTATAGAGATCTTTCATTTCTCTGGTTGTTTATTTCTAGGTATTTTATTTTATTTGTAGCTATGGTAAATGGAATTACTTTCTTGGTGTTTTTTTTTTTCAGATTGCTTATTGTTGGCATGTAATAATGCTACTGATTTTTGTATGTTGATTTTGTATCCTGAAACTTTACTGAATTTATAGTTCTATTAATAATAATTATTTTGTGGAGTCTTTAGGTTTCTCTAGATATAGGATCATATCATCTGCAAGCAAGGATTTCCAATTTGGATGCCCTTTATTTCTTTTTTGTCTGATTACCCTAGCTAGAACTTTCAGTACTATGTTGAATAACAGTGGTGAAAGTGGCATCTTTGTCTTGTTCCAGATCTTAAAGGAAAAGCTTTCAGTTTTTCCCCATTCAATATGATACTAGCTTTGGGTCTGTCATACATGGTTTTTATTGTGTTAAGGTAAGTTCCTTTCATACCCAGTTTTGTGAGTTTTTATCATGAAGGGATGTTGAATTTTATTCAATGTTTTTTCAGTATCAATTGAAATGATCTTATGATTTTTGTCTTTTGTTTTGATGATATTATGTATCACATCGATTGATTTACATATGTTGAACCATTTTGCATCCCCGGGATGAATCCCACTTGATCGTGATGAATAACCTTTTTATTGTGTTGTTAACTTCGGTTTGCTAGTATTTTGTTGAGGATTTTTGCATCTATGTTGATCAGAGATATTAGCCTATCATATTTTGCTGTTGTTGTGTCTTTGTCTGGCTTTGGTATCAGGATGATAAAGACCTTGTAGAATGAGTTTGGGAGTATTCTCTCCTCCTCAGTTTTCTGGACTAGTTTAAGTAAGACTGGTATTTGTTCTTCTTTGAATGCTTGGTAGAATTCAGCAGTGAAGTTATCAGTTCCTGGGCTTTTCTTTGATGAAAGACCACCCCTTTTTTTGAGACAGTGTCTCCCTCTGTTGCCTGGGCTACAGTGGCATCATCATAGCTCACTGCAACCTCAAACTCCTGAGGTCAAGTGATCCTCCTGCCTCAATCTACCAAGTATCTGGGACCACAGGCATGCACCACCATGCCAAGATAATTTTTCTCTTTTTTGTAGAGACAAGGTCTTGCTCTTGCTCAGGCTGGTCTTGAACTCCTGGCCTCAAGCAATCTTCCCTCCTCAGCCTCCCAAACTGCTAGGATTATAGGCGTGAGTCAGCCACCATGATCAGCCACGATGGAAGACTTTTTATTACTGCTTCTATCTCATTACTTGTTTGGTTTATTCAGATTTCGGATTTCTTCCTGGTTCAATCTTGGTAGGTTGTTTGTGTCTAGGAATTTATCCATTTCTTCTAGGTTTTCCAATTCGTTGGCATATAGTTGCTCATACAGTTGCTTTGGATTTCTGCAGTATCAGTTGTAATGTCTCCTTTTTCTTCTCTCATTTTATTTATTTGGGTCTTCTCTTTTTTTCTTAGTTACTCTGGCTTAAGGTAGGTCAATTTTGTTTATCTTCAAAAAAAACTCCAACTTTTCATTTTGTTGATCTTTTGCATTTTTTTTGTTTTGACTTCTTTATTTCTGCTCGGATCTTTATTATTTCTTTTCTTCTACTAATTTGGAGTTTGCTCTTGTTTTTCTAGTTCTTTGACATGCATCATTAGCTTGTTTACTTGAAGGCTTTCTATTTTTATGACATAGGCACTTACTGCTATAAACTTTCCTCTTATTACTGCTTTTACTGTATCCCATAGTTTTTGATATGTATAATTCTTATTGTTTAATAGAGGTTGCTGATAATCCCTAATAGGTACACTGGGGCATATTTACTATTGAGAGGGATTTAGTATGAAGGAGTTATTTTTTGACATTATACACTGTATCTGAGCTTCTGGAGTAATCAGCAACGTGGGAGGGCCAACACAATATTATAGCTAAGGTCACAAAGCCAAAGTAATAGAAAGGGAACTAAACCTTATATCTCCTAATTGCATATATAATACAGTCTCATGACATTCACCTTGAGGATAACATCTTATTGAAGTTCCAGAATATCTATAGCATTCATTTAATTCACAATTTAAAAAATCAGCCGGTAAAACTGATTAGAACTCAGAGAAAAGAACACTCTAACGTTCTACTTTATTTCTCTCACTTTGGGGATGGTAGCACCAGTGATGCTCCAAACTAAATGTGAACCTCAAAGAAAAAGCCTAGATAGGGCCTTATTCTTCTCAAATATCTGTGGTTGTTACTTTCTAATATGCCTCCAGGATGAATTTTCTGTAAAGAAAATTTATATCATAGGTCTAGGTGGACACTAAAGACTTCCTTTTCATTCCTTCTTTCTTCTTTTCTTCCTTTCTTGTGCACGCACTCTCTCTCCCCCACTCTTTCTTTCTTTCTTTGTTATTTTATATGTTTATCAAAGTAATACTTGTAAATACTTTAAAAAATCATATGGTTAAAAATAGTCATGTGGAACTAAAAGACTCATAATAAAAAATATCTAGAGTATATTTTGCCACACACACATACACACAAACAGACAAAATCTAAAACAAAAAGAAAAAAAAGAAAGGAAAAAAGCAGTGGCCTCCCCAAAGCCTGGGACACCCTTCGAGACTCTTTTACTTGCTTCTTTTCATGTTTATCAACATTTTCCCAAATAAAACATTTATACTGCTATTCATTGATTTATGGATTTTAAACAGTACCTAATATGAAAGATGAAAATTCAATACCTTATACTTTCCCTCCCTCGAGTCTCCCAATATTGTTATTAATATATCGCAACTTTTTAAAATTAAATCAATGTTTCATGTTAACCACATTATGACTTTACAAATGTGGTTTATTTCTGGATCAATTAGTCATATTATGATTACATTTCCTTCTTATACAATTTTTGCTCTTCTTGGAATTAATAATTGCCTTTGGTTTTTGTTTGCCAAATTTTCTATGTCATCACTAATTCTTGCCAACATTATCACTAATACTTTCCAACAGAAATGTAAAAATGCCTAAACCATTTTCAACATAGTCAAACATGTCATAATCTCTATCAGGTTCACTGGAAACAATCCCCTGGAGCGCTTCTTTCTCAGTCTCTCTAAGTCTGTACATAGCTGTCATCTTGGGACTTCCTTCTGCTTCTTTTCTAGGTTTATTCCACTTCCTAAAACCTATTTTTAAAAATTCTTTATAAAGATGGGGTCTTGCTCTATTGCCCAGGCTGGTCTCAAACTTCTGGCCTCAAGTGATCCCCCTTCCTTGGCTTCCTAAAGTGCTGGGATTACAGGCATGAACTACCACCTTTGGCATATTTTTTTCTTTCTTTGAGACAGGGTCTTGCTCTGTCACCCAGGCTGGCGTGCAGTGGCCTGATCACAGCTCACTGCAGCCTCGAATTCCTGGGGTCAAGCAGTCCACCCACCTTGGCCTCCCAAAGTGCTGGGATTATAGGCTTTGAGCTATTATACCCTGCCATTGATTTTTATATCCATATATATTTGTACATATTTATGAGGTACATGTGATATTTTGTTACATGGATAGAATGTGTAATAAAAAAGTCAGGGTATTCAGTTTATCCATCCCCTCAAGCATTTATCATTTCTATGTGTTGAGAACATTTCAAGTCCTCTCTTCTAGCTATTTTAGAATATATAATATTAATACATTGTTGTTAACTATAGTCACCCTACTCTCTGCTAGTGAACATTAGAACTTATTCCTTCTATCTAACTGTATGTTTGTACCTATTAACAAATCTCTCTTCATCCCCGCTCCCACATACAGACACACACACACACACACACAGACACACCCCTCCCAGTCTGGTAAGTATGATTCTACAGTCTACCTCCATGACATCAACTTTTTTTTTTTTAGCTCCCACATATGAGTGACATGTGATATTTGTCCTTCTGCGTCTGGCTTATTTCACTTAACATAATGACATCCAGTTCCATCCATGTTGCTGCAAATGACATGATTTCACTTTTTTATGGCTGAATAGTAATCCATTGTGTAAACATACCACATTTTCTTTATCCATTCATCTGTTGATGGACACTTAGGTTGATTCCATATCTTGGCTATTGTGAGTAGTGCTGCAATAAAGTTGGGGGTGCAGGTATCCATTTGATATACTGACTTCCTTTCCTTTGGATAAACACTCAGTAGTGGGATTGCTGGATCGTAGTGTAGTTCTATTTTTAATCTTTTGAAAAATCTCCATACTATTTTCCATAATGGCTGTACCAATTTACATTGCCACATTCCCACCAACAATCAAACAGTGTATGACTTCCCTTTTGTCCGTATTCTCATCAGTATCTGTTATTTTTTGTCTTTTTGATAATAGCCATTCTAACTAGGGTAAGATGATATCTCATTGTGGTTTTGATATGTATTTCCCTGATGACTGGTGTCATTGAACATTTTTCCATATACCGGTCAGCCATTTGTATGCCTTCTTTTGAGAAATGTCTATTCAGATTCTTTGCCTACTTTTTAAGAGACTTTTTTTTTGCTGTTGTTTGAGTTCCTTTTATGTTCTGAATATTAGTCCTTTGTCAGATGCATAGTTTGCAAATATTTTCTCCCATTCAACATGGTGTCTCTTCACTGTTGATTGTTTTCCTTGCCGTGAAGAAGCCTTTTAGTTTAATACAGTCCCATTTGTCTATTTCCGGTTTTGTTGCCTGTGCTTTTGGGGTCTTAGCCATATAATCTTGTAATATATTTTGAAGTCAGGTAATGTGATGCCTCCAGCTTTGTTCTTTTTGTTCACACAATTGCTTTGGCTACTTGGGCTCTTTTTTGGTTCCATATGAATTTTAGCATTGTTTTTTTTCTGTCTTTCTTATTTTAGTAGAGCACATCCTCCTGTATTTTCCTAAGAAAAGTTATGTGGGGAGGGAGGTAAAGTTTTGATCCTTGCATGCCTAAAAATATCTTTTCATCCCTCATACTTGATTGATAACATGACTTACTATAGAATTCTAGGTTGAAAATAATTTTCTCTCAGAATTTTGAAAGCATTGCTTCATTGTCTTCTAGCCACCAATGTTACTATTGAGAAATGTGCTATTGCTATTACCTACTCTTTTACAAATAATCCATTCCCCCTTCTATGATTTTTTTTTTTTTTGAGACAGTTTCTTGTTCTTTCATCCCGGCTACAGTGCAATGGCATCATCATAGCTCACTACAACCTCAAACTCCTGGGCTCAAGTGATCCTCCTGCCTTAGCCTCCCAGGTAGCTGGGACTACAAGTAAACACCATCATGCCCTAATTTTCCTATTTTTAGTAGAGATGGGGTCTTGCTCTTGTTCAGGCTGGTTTCAAACTCCTGACCTCAAGCAATACTCCTGCCTCAGCCTCCAGAGTGCTAGGATAACAGGCATGAGCCACCTCACCCAGCCTCCCTGCTCCCTCTTTATCTCCTACCACCATGGTTTTTTAATCTTCTCTTTATTCTCTGCGTTCAGAAATTTCATGATGATGTGCCTTAGTGTTTTGGGGGTTTTTTTCCCTTCATTGTGCTGGTCACTCAACAGGCTCTGCTAATCTGGAAACTCATGTCTTTCAGTTATCAGATATTTTCTTGTAGTTTCTTTGATAATTTCCTTCCCTCCATTTTTTCTCTACTTCTAGAAACCCTATTAATCTAATGTTTTACCTTATAGATTCATCCACTAATTATCTTTTCTCTCTTATTTTCTTGTCTTATTTTCTGTAAGATTTCCTCAACTTTATATATTAAGACTTCTGTAAATTATTTATTTTTCTATTATATTTTTAATTTCCCAGAGCTGTTACTTATTCTCAGATTGTTCCATTCTGGGAGCACTTTATCTTTGCTTTATGGATGCAGTATTTTCTACTACCTCTTATAGTAGCAGTGCCGAATCTTTTTGGCACCAGGGACAGGCTTCATGGAAGACAAATTTTCCCTGGACCAAGGTTGGGGGAGGTGGTGAATGGCGAGGGATGGGGAGCAGCTGCAGATACAGATGAAGCTTCGCTTGCTTGCCTGTCATTCACCTCCTGCTGTGCGGCTAGTTCCTAACAGGCTACGGACTTGTACCAGTCTGCAGCCCAGGGGTTGGGCTTAGAGGATGCTTATTGTTTTTTAAAAAATATTCTTCTGCTCTCTTTAGTATGTTTCCTTTGAGTTTTTCTTTTCCATTTATATTTGATGCTGCCTTTCTTGGTGAAGGTTTACCTTAAGTATCTGGTGATCCTTTGCTGTCCTTTTATATGTAAGAGTGAGTCACTAAATAGGTGTTTGGAATCTCTGTGTTAACAGGAAGCTTGTCATTTGGTGGGTCTCATTGTACCCATGAAAAAGTAGGTACCAAGCTGTTTTCTTGGGGAACCTTCAAATATCAGTATCTATAGATCTTTCCTCTGGATTTATTTAATTTGAACTTCCTCCCAAAATTAATTTTCCAATATCCTACCTGGAGAATATAAGCCTTGCTGTCAGCATTCTTAGAGTAAAATTCAGCAGGAGGGCTGGGTGAGTTTCATCATTCAGCACATAGATGATTCATCTAATCTCTGTTTTCAGTCTAGTATCCTCCTAATCTTGTCTTCCCAGCTATTATCTTTAGCTGTGCCTGGTATCTCAGAGTCTGGAGCTTCTCTAGTTCAATTGTGTCACAGAATAAACCTGCAGGGTCTGTCAGAGAAATGAAAGGGTAGTTGTCTAAGTGAGCAGAATGTGGGAAGATATCTGGTAGTTTAACTTCCTATGAAGACTTTCAGCCAATCCCCCTCTTTTCAGCACCTCACATCACCTCTGCTTCTGTACCATCTGTTCCCTCCAATTCCTGACATTCTAGTGTTCTGCAATCTGAACCTGATTGTCTCTTGTTAGAATGTACCTCTGCAAGCATTTAGAATTGTTTTCGTAGCTCAACTATGTCTTTCCATCTTCCAAAAATGTGTTGATATCATCTGCTACTGTCTTCTTTCTTATTCTCTTCATCCTAGTAGGCTGGTAAACCTAAAAATTTTAACTCACTGTAATTTTAGTGATTTGGGGGAGTGAACAAGGGATACACATTTGTGTTTAATCTGTCCACGCATAACTAGAAGTGCAAGAATGTCAAGATGCTCACTCTTTGCTCCTATTAAAAAAAAAGTTAGAACCAAAAAAATCAGAGATAAAATTCTGCCCTCATTGGCCAAAGTGGAAAAAGCAAGAGTCTGAGAATTGCATACTGTGTCCGAGTTCTATTCTTATAATTTACTGGTTGTTTGATGTTAAGTAAGTTAAATTTTCTGACAGCCTGTTTTCTCATCTGTAAAGCAGTGATAATCATCCCTACACAGTCTATAATTGATATTTGATATAAATGCATATACATCATATATCATATATCATGAACTCTATTACTAATAGGCATAATCAAATACATTTTGAGAGGCACTGTAACATAGTAGAAAGAATATAAGCTTCAGAGTCACAAAGACTTGGGCTTGAATTCTCTGTCATTGATTGTGTTTTTCTTGGATAGGTGACTCTAACTCTCTGAGTTTTATTTTCCCCATTTGTAAAATGGGCATAATATTATTAACTTAACAAGACTGTTGTATTAAAAGAGATAATGCATGTAACATATCTGCTACAGGGCCTAACACTAGGTACTCAATAGATGTTAATTCTTCCTCTTTGCCTCCTAATTTGGGACCTGCTTTCTTATACTAACATGAGAATCCTGAGCTTGTATTTCCTCAGTAAATGCTAAACCACACTGATAATTAGCAACTTAGATCATCAACAATCTTCATAAAAGCTATTTATTTGCTGTTTTCTCGGGACCAAATTATAAGGCGAGCAGCCCAAATTGAAAGGGTTCAGCATACAAATCCTTTGAAGTGGTAATAGGTTACTACTGAGGTATCTTTAGCAACATTTTGGTATGACATAAGATGCGAAACTTGTAATGAATATTAAAGAGATGAGGGAGACCAGAATACCAGGAAAAACCACTACTCAAAAAATTATCTTAATAGTTGTTTGTTTTTTTGGTTTTTATTTGATTCTCATACACATCCAGAACTTGCAGGCTTTATGATCCCATTTGAAGATGAAAAAACAAAGGAGCAAATTGTTTGAGACTCATCAGTCATTGAGAACCACCAAGAACTCCAACCTTGGTTTTTGACTCCCAATTCAGTGCTTTTTTAAAAAAATTTGTGATAAAATACATATACCATAAAATTTACCATCTTAACCATTTTTTTATGTGTACGGTTAAGTATATTCACATTGTTGTGCAATCAGCCCCCAGAACTCTTTTCATCTTGCAAAACTGAAACCCTACCCATTAAACAACTCCCTCTTTCCCCTCTCCTCCTAGCCCATGGCAACCACCATTCTACTTTCTGTTTCTATGAATTTGACTACTCTAGGTACCTCATACAAATAGGATAATATGGTATTTGTCTTTTTGTGGCTAGCTTATTTCACTTAGCATAATGTCTTCAAGGTTCATCTGTATTGTGGCATGTAAGAATTTCCTTCCTTTTAAAGGTTGAATGATATTCCATTATATGTATATATCATATTTTGCTTATCTATTCATGCATCATTGGACACCTGTGATGCTTCTACCTCTCAGCTATTGTGAATAATGCTGCTATGAACCTGGGTGTACAAATATCTCTTTGAGACCCTGCATTCAGGTTTTTGTTTTTTGTTTTTTTTTATATTTACCCAGTAGTTGAATTGCTGGATC
>VBSM01001118.1:32694957-32712228 GCA_008086735.1 Cheirogaleus medius | reverse complement strand
GAACTCCTGACCTTGAGCGATCCGCCCGCCTTGGCCTCCCAGAGTGCTAGGATTGCAGGCATGAGCCACCGCGCCTGGCCCATTTTCTGGAGTTTTAAAAAAATGTTTTTAAATAGCCATTCTAATGGGTATGAGGTGGTATTTCATTGCGGTTTTCTTAACAATTTGAAGTCTTCTGTACAGATGTCAAGTTACTAAGTAACTCTGGGTAACATCACCAACAATTTGTAGTATTAAGAGCCTATTAGATTTAAGATGCTGCAGGAGACATAGTTTTAACATATGGTTCTTGCTCTCAAGGATCTTATAATCTAGCTAGAAAAAAAAGACATATTTAAAAATAAATAATGTAAGACAGCAAAGTTTAAATGCTCATCAATGATATTATTAAGTATTACATTATCACAGAGAAGGATAAAATTATGATAGGCTGGGTTGATTAGCAATGGCTGTAACTGATACTTGAGGATTGACTCACAATAACCAAATTCATAAGAGACTGTGGTATAAAGTATAATTCTAATTTACTAATACACATTCTTTCACTCATTCATCAAATATTTACAAAGAATCTACTTTGTGCTAGGCATTGTTCTAATGAACTAGGGACGCAGCTGTGATCAACAATTTTCTGTCTTCACAGAGTTACCTTCTCTGTGGAATATAATATAATATAGAACATATTTTTCCAGTAACTAAAATATTTGTCTTTGCTGTCCAAAGCATTCCCTTCTCAGTGCAGAGGTACCAAGGAATCTAAGTTGGTAATCAAAGTATTGTTTGGTGAATGATCAGAAAAAGATTGTATTAAGATCCATTTCATTCAGATGACAGGGAAAGCTTATATATGTCCTAGAGTAAGTTTACTTAATGACTAGTTTAACAGTGTTCTTTGGATTCATGATTTCTCTGTCCTGAACACTGCTGGATGGAAAAACAGATCCTGGCTTATTACTCTTTCTGGGTTCCAGGTGAACCATTTCAATTCTAACATATTTTTTCAGACATATTACAATACAATTGATTTTAATTATGTTAGCTTTAGTCATTTTTACTATATATGATTAAATAAAGGCTCCAACTTCAACTATTTCACTATAAGCAATAATTCTGTAATGTTGGATACTACTGGATTTTCCTCCATTAATTCAACAAATATTTACCAAATATTTATTAAGTTCCTATAATGAGCCAGGCACTCTGACAGGTATCCCAGAATATTAGAGTTAACAAAACAGATTTTTTTACTTATCCTCAGGAAATGTACATACATTCTAATAGTGAAGATTAAGAAAATCACACTAAGTGCAGTGGCTGTTAAAAACAAACAAAACAACAATAAAAACAACAAAGAAAGTCACCAGTAAACCACAGACCAATAAACAAATTATGGTAAGTGTTATGAAGATACAAGAGGAAAATGCTGTTCTAATGAACTAGGGACGTAGCTGTGATCAACAATTTCCTGTCTTCACAGAGTTACCTTCTCTGTGGAATATAATATAATATAGAACATATTTTTCTAGTGACTAAAATATTTGTGTTTGCTGTCCAAACACAAAGTATTTAAGAAAGAGATGACAATTACATGGACTATGCTAGTAGCAGTGGAGATGGAGATAAGTGGTTGAATTTGAGATCTATTTTGCACAACCAATCAACAAGACTTAATAATGAATTGGATGAAGAATGTGACGGAAAGGAAGGAATTGGGGAACTCCTGAGTTTCTGACTTAAGCATCTGGGTAGAGAGCAGTGCCTTTAACTGAGATGAGGAACACTTACTGTAGGAAATAGTCAGAGTTCTGTTTTAGACACAAAAACATTGAGATCTCTGTGAGACAAGCAAATGTGGAGAAGTAGGTACTTGAATATGTGCAGCTGAAACTCAGAGGAGAGGTTTGGATTGTGAATATGGATTTAGAAATCATTGACATAACAATGCTATTAGAGAGAGTATTTCCTGGTCAATTTGCTTAGAATTAGAGATTCCTAAATTCCCCAGTGCCACATTTAAAGATAACATCTCTTAAGTCATTTCTACATTGACTAAACGTAAGAATTAATTCTTGTGATGGTATTTGGAGGTTAAAAAAGCAGGGGGGGGGGATTAATTCCTACTAGTGTAGTTCTCAAAGGATAATCCCATGCCAGATTTCTTTGGGGGAGTCTCACTGTACCTTCTGTCTACTATATCAACCCAAAGATAAATTCAGGGTTACTAGATGCTTTTCATTAAAAAGAAGCTCAGTTACATTTCTCTTTTCTTCACCAAAGCTAACTCTTAAAGCCTTAAAGGGCCCATCTAATGAGGTACACATAGACAAAAAGAGTTGAACAGGTCTGAATTTCTACATGGATTAGAACTCTATCTTAATTATGTTTTCTGTAAAACATGGGTGTTAAATATCGCCTATGAGGATGTGTGGCCTTGCTTACCAAGTAAGAAAAGAACTGGACTAAGAGTCATGACATCTGGGCTCTATTTCAAGTACTGTCATTATTTAACTTTAAGTCCTACTCTATATAGACTTGCTATTTCATGGGTCAAGTGAAGACTATGGAATATTTTAAAGCCAATGAAAACATATAATCAAGCATACAACGGAAGGACTATCATCATTAGCTTACTGTTGGGCAGCTGGAGATCTGGGGTGGTGCTGTGCATAAAGAATGGCCCAGAGTGAAGATTCCAGTAGTCTGTTTCTAGATTTCTCACCATTTTTTTGTGGACTCCATAATTTGGCTTCTGTATTTATAAAACAGTAAAATCACAGTGATTTCTCTTACACGTATGAGAAGAAAATTAATAAATGTCTATATGCTTTGCAGATTCCTAGATGAAAGAAGTTATGAAAATATAAGTGATTATTTGCATTGATGCTAAGTAGGCTCTATCTCTTGCAAGGAAAAGCTTAGCTATCATTGCTTTGTGACTTTTGCCAGTTCCCCAGGGTATCTTGGCTTTCCCTGGAAAACAAACTACTACCTTGGAGGAAGCCTGAAATCTCTGAAGGAAGCCTTCTTGTAAGTAGCCAGTTCAGGAAGGTTATAGCTGGTACCATGCTGTAAAGGAAAACAGAAATCTTTTCATCAAAGTGGTCAAGACTATTTGCTAAGCATACCAACATTTCCCAAACAGGGAATGGAGGTACAAAAAGCCTTCATTAAGACTTTCTTAGTGTGACTTTGTTAGTGTGAACTGAGTAATTTAAGAGTGACTTCCTATGAGCTCCTTTTTTTTTTTTTTACCTTTATCACTTCTCTTCTCTGTTTTTTTCTACTTCATTTGTTTTCCCTTTCTCTATCTTCATTTTCCTAGTTGAACAGGCTTTTTAAAAACTTAGTCCACATTATTTCCCTCTAGCCTCTTCAAGGCCTCCCTACTTAATGTGATTTGAGCATGCCCCAAATGTTTGTTATCTCTCAAAGGTCTAAGAGGAGATAAATGGTGTATACCAGTAGTTCTCAACCAGGGGTGAATTCACACACACATACACCCGACCTGGGACACATTTGGCAATGACTGGAGACATTTTTGGTTGTCACAACTAGGTGGAAGGTGCAATTGGCATCTAGTGGATAGAAGCCAGGGATCCTGCTAAACATCTCACAATGAACAGAACAAAGCATGGCCCAATTTGTCAACAGTGCTACTGTCGAGTAACCCTAGTATGCACAGATATTGGTAGCTGAAGATGACTGAGGTTTGGAGTTAGCAGTCCAGACTCCTTAGGGATTCAGATTCTCAAGGTGGAAAAGTGGCAGCTGCTGGCATCAGATTGTCTGAACTTGGTTTACCAGGTTCCCTGTTTTGCTGGATGTATATGACTTTGGACTAATTATTCAACACCACAAAGCAGTTTCCTCATCTGGAAAAAGGGGCTAATAGAGTATTTATCTCACTAAAAATGTAAGCTCCTTGGAGGCAAGGACTTGCCATGCTTACTTAGGGACTAGTATCCAGTAGAGAGTACTAAATATTTGTGGATTATCTTATGCAGTTGTTTTCAGGCCTTAAGCAGAGAATATATATTAAGTAATATGGAGTGCAGTGAGAAGAAATGCAGCCCTGGATAGCAGAGAGCTAGGCTGGCACTATCAACTAGGATGTGCTGCCTTGTTGAACATAATCAGTTTCACAGGACATCAGCATCAGACAAGGCCACTCTGTGAACATGATGGGTCAAAACAAAAATAAAACCACTCCATAATGACGTCTGAATACAAACAAAAAAAGAGGAACATTGTCCCAACCACAAAAAAATGACCAGATAGCCCCCTCCCTAACCTTTTGTTTACCAATCACAGCTTTAGCCTCACTTTGGTTCTTCCTTTTTATGTAAAAATTATTAAAAAACCCTATCATAGAATTACTTCCACCTCTTGATTGCATCCAATCTAGAAACCCTGCTTCCTTGAACCTTTCCACAAATTTCATAACAGAAGCCCAAACTCTTTCCAAAAGCTCTTTCTGAAATGTCCCGCTGTCCCCCAGGATGTACCAGCCCCCTGCAAGGAGACCATAAGCCTAACTTTGTCCAACCATAGGAGTGCTCTCACGGTCTTTGGTTGGAGGACATTGACAATAATGAGAGCTCCCTAAAGAGTAGCTGCTATTAGGCCTCAAGGGAAATTGCATGATGCCCGGAGCATTTAATCAGACTTCATAAACAGGTATTTTGAGGCTTCTCTACAGACTGCCTCTTGCCTGGCCGTTTCTCCTCAGGGAACACCTTCTCTCCTCAGTCTACCCGTGAGGGGAGACAAGGAGGATACTTTTAATTTCCGACGTCCTAAGTAGAAAGCCAGCACGTTAAATTTCACAAGAAGTAAAACCCCTTAGTAAAGTGCGTGTCTTCAGCTCCAACTTAAAATTTCCTCAAACTCTAGAACACTCCAGAGGCATGAGGGAAAACTAAAGCTCTGACGAGTTCACATTACGGAGTGTCTTACCCACTACCCTAACCCAAGAGGAATAGCCTCGAATTCACTTTACAAGCAACGCAGGACTCTCCGAAAGGCTGAGGCAACGGCCATCACCCGCAGGCGAACCTTCCGGCTGCCTTTCGCTCAGACGTCGAGCACAGGTCGCCGGGCGGCCACAGCACAAGTGCCCGCCTCTTCTAAACGGACTACAAGTCCCGGCATGCCTGGCGCCGCGGCGTCGCCTGGAAACTCGCGCCACATGAAGCGCGCTAGTTTAGCTCTTCTATGCGCCTGCGCCCTGGAGGGCTCTGCGCAGGCGCACTTCCAACGCTTCGAGGAGAGGGCGGGGTGTCGTTCCCTTTCGCTGATGCAAGAGCCTAGTGCGGTGGTGGGAGAGGTATCGGCAGGAACCGCGCTGCCGCCCGGGCCTGGGGCTGACCCGTCCGACTTCCCGTCCGTGCCGAGCCCACTCGAGCCGCAGCCATGTCCGGGGACGAGGTGAGAGTCTGAGACCGGCGCTAGGGCTAAGGACTGAGGCGAGAAGATGAACCCACCCCAGTGTGGGAGACCGGGCCTGCGGCCTAGTAGCCGGCCGCCGCCATGTGGGGCAGCCGGGCCTAGGCGACCCGGAGCGGTAGAGCCGGCGAGCACTCCGGAGCCGCTGGCTTGGCCGCACCCCACTCACCTCAGGGTGGCGGCTCTGAGGCGGACCTGGTACAGTGCCCGGCGTTTCCGGAATGGAGAGCTCACGTTGGGTCTCCCTCCCTGAAGGGGCTTGAGTGTCCAGTTAATACCCGGAACGAGATTGGGGTTGGCGACCCCTGCATTCTTTTCCGCTGGGCACTGCAGCCCCAGCCCGCCTCCGTGGGTGCACGGGGTGCCGCGAGGGGCCTCTCTCGGCTCCGGTAGAGCACACTTTCTTTAAAAACTTTGTAGGCTGGCTTGTCCAGGCCGGTATTCTGCCCTTGTTTTCCTCTCGAACATTATTTTGTTTTAAAGGACGAAAGGGTGAGAGAGAAAAAGAGCCTTCAGCCTCAAAAAGTGACTAACCTTTCCGGAAAGTTTCCGGGCAAGAGTTTCTGACCTTCCCTTAACAGAGGGCTCAGCGATGTGAGCGGGAAGCCCGGGCTGCGAAGTTGCCTGGATCTTTTACTACCGTGGTGATTGGATCCGAGCGAATTTCCTCAAGTTCTTTTTTCCCAGATTTGTTCTAGTTGATGTAAAATCAAACGACTTAAAATGAGGTTGATGTTAGTGCTCTCAGGTATTGCTTAATATTGGGGAGGGGGAGCTACAGCTTATTGGTGGGTTTTTCCCATCCCCCAAAAAGCTTATGAAGAACTTATAATTCACTTGTCCCATAGGGCCTTGGAGAGGAATAAGAGTAAGAATTCGAGGATCTCTAGAGAGTTGTCTAAGTTATGAGAATGGCAGTGTTTCACCCTTTAGAAAAAAACAAACAAACAAAAAAACAGGGTCTCGCTCTGTCTCCTGTGCTTGAGTGCAGTGGCGCAATCGTAGCTCACTGTGATCCTGGGCTTAAGGGATCCACCTGCCTCAGTCTCCCAAGTAGCTGGAACTACAGGCATACACCACAATTCCCGGCTGATTTTTAAAAGTTTTTTTGTAGAGACAGGTGTTGCTGTGTTGCCCAGGCTGGTCTCGAACTCCTGGCCTCAAGTGATCTTCCTGCCTTGGCCTCCCAGTTTCACACTTGTTTTGTTTCTACTTATTTTCCAAACTTTTCATAACCTTTAGCAAATACAGTACTTAATGTAGTGCGAGATACTGTGAGGTGTTATTCTGTGTATGGTTTCTATGGTAAAGTGTTCACAGTGTAGTAAGGGAGGTAAGAGATAAGCTGTAATGGAAGGTAATAACTAGTTGCCACAAGAGGTAGAAATAGGGCTATCAACATAGCGATTTGGGGGGTGGGGTGGAGGGATCATTTTTAGAAGTGAGATAAGGCTTTGAAAGAAGTGGAATATGAATACACTACTGAAGGATGAACAGGATTTTGTTAAGCAGAGGTGGCAGAACCAGCATTCCAAAGGAGAGGACTTTGGAAGCTAATAAAGTATTAAGTAGCTTGGCATTTAGGTATACCAGTCTAACTTCATTTTATATACAGGAAAGTAGGGCCCACCCAGGAAGGTTGAACTTGCCCAAGGTCATGCAGCAAGTTAGTGGACCTAGAATCCTGGCCTTTGGCTTCCACTGTGTCAGGTGGAAGTTAGGGTTAGAGGGAGGTATGAAGAATAGGGTGTAGGGTCTGATTCCTCTTGTGCTCTTGACTATAGATAAGTGTTATTAGGCCAATCCCTTGCCTTCTGGCAACTTTACAGACTTGTGAGGATCAAATGAGAATCTGCACTTGGAAATGATTTATAAACTCACAGGGACTTCCCAGAGGGAGAGTTATACTGCCCAGTCCCAGGATAAGGATCAGAGACCCTACTATTAAAAAGTAATTTTTCTCTTTTTTTCACATTTCTTTTTCCTTTAAACAGCTTGTTAATGTGTAATTGACAAAATAAACTGTACATATTTCTTTGTAAACCTGGTAATTAAGCCAAAAAATAACCCTTTTTAACTTAACCATAATCTTTAAAAAGCAATATTCTAGAAATATGGGTGCTATCTGGTAAAGAAAAAGTCCCCTAATCCATAAGCATTCAGTATTTTTCAGACCATTTTAAAATTTTTTCTTTTTTTTCTTTTTTGTCCTGAAAATCCTGAGCTTCAATAGACCTTTTAAAAAAAACGCTCTCAATATTTAAGACTTGCTTACTACTAGGACTCATTCACAAGGTGTCAAGATGTTGGGTTTTCACAAAATATGGTAAGATGTTTTTGCAAAAGCTTTAAAAGTTCCTGATTAAGAATGGAATGTGTTTTGTGTGAAGTTTATAAACACAGAAGAATACAAAGAAATAAATATCTCCCAGAATCCAAGTTGGACACAGTGGCATTTGCTTGTACTCCCAGCTACTCAAGAGGGTGAGGTGGGAGGATCACTTGAGCCCAGGAGTTTGAGGCCACCCTGGGTAGCATAGTGCGACTCCGTCTCTTAAACAGAAGTCCCAGAATCTTATTACCCAGAGATGACAACACTGTTAACATTTGTTCTGCTCATCCTTGAAAGGAACTTTAGATCAATGCCTTGCTTCTCTGTAGGTTCTTTTGTGGACTCACACTTGCCTTATGGGTGTGGACCATAAAGTTGGTTTCATGGGTAAGGTATGATGAATGGGAGGAGGTTTCCAATTTGAGAAAGCACATCAGGGTAATTTTAGCTGATATCCCTTTTTCTTGCCTTCTCCAACCCAGCATGAGAAATTGAAAATAGAAACTTCATGCTTTTGAAGGCTTTGTTGTGAACTTAAAAAAAGCTCAAGTCATTCTGTAGTTTTCCATAAGTGTACTGTCAGCAACTGTTTGCTTCTCAAATTGAAACTAGTCTCATAAAAAAAAAAAATTGGGATGTCAACTGATAATTTGGAAGTCAGATATGAAAATATTAAAAAGCCATGATTTTAGTCAAGACTGACACGGCCTTGTTCTTTGGGGAGGTCTGCTTTGGGTGCTGCTTTGGCATCCCTGGTTTCCTTATTTGTAAAGTACTTTGCACGGTGGTATAAAAAAAATGAGACATGAGTGTAGGTTAAGTATCCAGAGACAGTAATTGAAAGAGATATTATTTCAGTGTTATAATTCCTGCATGTTTATTATCCTTTACAAGGCTATAACCAAACTGTTTACCTGTAGACCTAAATAAGAACATTTTTCAAAGGCTGTTGTGAGACTGTCCTCTGAATTCAGGATTCCTCCCATCTCTGGTGTGTTTTGCTAAATAATTCTAGAAAGGCAATTAATATTCCACAGAACTTGATGCTTGAAAAAGTGCAAAAAATGTATTGTAAGCCCTGCCAGAACCAAATTTATAGTCTCTGGAGTGCTGTCTGTTCTATTGCCAAGTCTCCCTATTTCAAGAATGAAGATGAACTATAGCTAGCTCCCTGTAACAGATTGTAGTACTGTATGTAGTGTGATCCAAGGCCCAGTAGTAGGTCAGCAGTGGGAGACTCCTTTCTCTTTGCTCTTCTGTTTTGGAAGGAACACTTTAAGCTTGTCAGGTATGTTCTTCAGATTGACTGTGTTTCAGAATTATTTATACAGTTGGATCCTTGTTAAGGGGGAAGAGAATAACTTTGAAATGAGGCTATATAAAAATTTCTAAGATGTTTTGCAGGTATGGTACTTCTCTCTATTGAGTAAGGATAAAAACTACCCTACCTTATTACAGACTGTAGCTTGGTTTCAGTTTAGCTTAGTTTCCTTAATATATTTGGGACATAAAAAAATTTAAGTTAATTAGAATTAATTTTGGGAATTTTTTGAGTTTCATGATATGTCTGGGAAATTAGATCACTTCAGTTGATATTTCAGTGATAGGAATCAAGAGACACCATTCTTTGTGAACTACAAGGCATTATATAAATTAGAATTGCTAATATTTACTGAGTACTTATGTGCCAGGCAGTATGCCAAGGGTTTTATATTTATTTACTCATTTAATCCTCGCAATAACCTTGTGTGGTTTTGTTTTAGTTCTAGTACTTACTCCTTACCTCCCTCTCTCTCTCTCTTTTTTTTAATATCTTCCTCTGTACTTATCTCTGTTTTATAGATGAGGCATGGAATAACACAGGGACAAAACAGGATTTGAATCCAGATCCAGTCAGTTGGGCTCCAGACAGACTTGTGCTTTTCTTTCTTTCTTTTTTTCTTTTCTTTTCTTTTCTTTTTTTTCTTTTTTTTTTTTTTAAATTAAAGAGGTAGAGTTTTGCTCTGTTGCTCAGGGTGGAGTACAGCTATGGAGAGCATAGCTCACTGTGACCATGAATTCCTGGGCTCAAGTGATCCTCCTGCCTCAGCTTCCCAAATAGCTGGGACTACAGGGTACAGGCATGTGCCACCACATCCAGCTAATTTTTTATTTTTTTATAGCAGTGGGGTTTGGGGTTTCGGTATGTGGCCCAGGCTGATCTCAAACTCCTTGTGCTCCTTCCACCTTGGCCTGCCAAAGTGCTGGGATTACAGGCATGAGCCACCACACCCAGCCGTAAGACCTGTGTTTTAAAATATTTCATTATACTGTCCACAGCAGGGGCATGGTAGAATGTGGACAAGGATTGGTGTGGGGTTCAGGAAAAAAATACTTGGGATTTGAATCCTGTTCTGTTTGACTTCAAAGACCTTGCTTTTTCTACTCTGTCAGGTGTCTGCCCTGTATGTTATCTAAAGTAACTACTTTTTTTTCAACTGATCAGTGCGAGCAGATAGTCTACAAGTTATAAATTAATTTTTCACTTATTCTGTAGTGGACATTTAGATAAAAATAACCTAAGAGAACTTTTAACGTTCCACAAACAAAAAGTAGAGTAAAAGGTTGTATGGAAGTCTCTCTCAGATCTTTGCTGTATGAAGGGTTGCTGATGGAGTTCCTTAAAGGTTTGTCTGAACTTCGGGATAAAATTTTTAAAAATTTTTTTATCAGATCAAGTCTCAAGTATCCTGGTGTATCAACCCCAGGTTACTAATCTTGAATAAAACATTCATAACCTGCTTAGGCATTGGTTTTCTCGTCTGTAAAGGGAGGGGCATAGCATAGGTTTTTGCTAAGGTCCTTTCCCTAAATTCCATAATTCATTCATAATGTCCAAATTTGTTCATGAAACTAAAAGTGAAGTTGCCGTATCTTGTGATACTTTACAAATTTAAAGATGTATACATGTGTCAGGACCCCCCCCCCTTATGTTTAATAATATAAAGAGGTTTGATGGATACTTTATTTTATTTTTTGGTAAAATCTTTTTTGGTATTTTGCATCACATAGTCTTTTAAGAGTATGCCTTTTGATGATAAAGCATAGGGAATGTGAGCATCATTAAAAACAATCATTTGGTCTCTTTCTTTTTTATTGTCTTTTAAACAGATGATTTTTGATCCTACTATGAGCAAGAAGAAAAAGAAGAAGAAGAAGCCCTTTATGTTAGATGAGGAAGGGGATGCCCAGACAGAAGAAACCCAGCCCTCAGAAACAAAAGAAGTGGAGCCAGAGCCAACTGAGGACAAAGATGTGGAAGCTGATGAAGAGGACAGCAGGAAAAAAGGTGAGTGGTTGATGTGAGAGAATCACTGTTGTCCTAGGAGCCCTAGCTCCCTCAGTGTTTTGTATTTTGTATATGCAGTGACTTCTCAACCTGATAAGGCTGTTCCAGTGAATTAAAGGCCATCAGTAGTCTGTGTGCACTGGACTTTTCCAGATTTCTGATAGGCTTATTGCTGAGAAGTTTCCACTGAATTCACAAGTTGCAAAGATGATGAAACCTTGTTGTTCCAGAGCTGGTTTTCCAGTCTAACCTGTCAGATCTCTTCTCCAACTTTAATGGTAATCATGTTTGAGTGTAGGCAGAAAGAAATAGGACCAAGATAGGCAGTTTGGTAATTTAACAAATCTGAGAATGTATATGAGAGGTTAAAATTATAGCCTAAAATGTTTGGGGTTAGACACCAGCTTTAGTTATTCACTCCTGTGCTATAACATGGACATAATTTGACTATTAGAAATAAATCTGTAAATAATATTTGCATCTGTTGACTATAAGACTATGTTGGGTAGGGAAAACTGACATTCACTGAACATCTACCCTGTGCCAAGTGTCTTGTACATGTTTAAAACAAACATGGAAAGTAAATCATTCCTGTGGTAATAAGACAAAATGAATTCACAAATAGCTCTTTGAAAAACTTTGTAGCAGAGGGGTCCTAAAATATTCCTGGTTTATACACAGCAGAACAAATGGAAAGCTTACTGAAGAGAACCCATTATTACTCATTAATGGTCAATAAATTTACATTGATATTTGTATTTACTGTGCAGCCTTGTTTTAAGGAATGTGAAATAATTTATAAGGCCTTTTGATGATTGATTTATTTTATGAAATATTGAGCTAGGCACTAGAGTTTAGTTGAACAAGGCATAGCCCCTTAGGGAGATAGATCAGCAAGCTGGTAATAAGTTGGAGTAAGTGGAAGGTACTATCTAAGCACTCTGGGGACACCTAACCCAGTAGACGGGAAAGGATATATTGGCTTAGGAAAGGTTTCTTGGTGGAAGTAACTTCTAACCAAGATTTATGAGATTGAGGTAAGAGCTGTGTGGGAGGACCCATGGGAAGGCTTGGAGGTGAGAGACCACAAACACACTGTAGTAGGAACTGAAAGTAGTTCAGCAGGGCTGGAGCGAGGGATTGAGGTATGGTAAGTGAAGGGGTCAAGGCAAGTAGCAGAAGTGGGGAGATAAGGCTGGAGGCTCTTAGAAATTGTATTAGGAGTCTGACTTTGTGTTAGGAACAGTGAGGAATGATATGGTCAAGTTACTATTAATAAATAAAAATCTTAACATGGTCCCCTAACCAGATTTTTCCTACTAAGCTTTGAGTTGACCTGCCACTGTTTTTTAGAATCATAATTTTTGTGGTTGTGGAGGGAGTAATGTACTGCTAATTAATACCTGATCTTTCTTTTCTGGTGACTTGATTAATTTATAACTGAAATGTGTTGGCATAATTCAAAATTTGATGTTTTGCTTTCTAGTTGTAGTTAATATTGTACCACGATCTTTTTAGATACTTCTGATGATCTAGATGACTTGAACTTCTTTAATCAAAAGAAAAAGAAGAAAAAAACAAAAAAGATATTTGATATTGATGAAGCTGAAGAAGGTGTAAAGGTAGTATTGCTTTCTTGTTAAAGGTAAAATTTGACTTCTTGGAAGGTTGCTAATAGCTGATGTTTCTCCCCCTTTGTCTAATTCTTACTAGCTTTGCTTTTGTTATTAGCACTTAATTGCTACCGCTTAGGTCATTTTTGGGGGAGTGTATCTGACTAGGTATCTTAAAGGGATTATGGTTCAGGGAATATAAATTTAGGTCTTACATATTGTATTGTGTGCCATAAGATGATTACAAGATGCCCCTTGTTCTTAACTATACTGAGATAGTTTGGCTGAGAAGAGAGATTTCTGTGAGAAATCCTGTGGAGGAAATAGTCATGTGGTTTCTTCTCTTAAACTTTTGGTAGCATGTTGAATATGCACACGTTTCTTTGTGTATCTCTGAGCGGCAAATAATGAACCCAGCAGTGGTGTCTTCGTAACTCACTGCAACCTCAAACTCCTGGGCTCAAGCTATCCTCCTGCCTCAGCCTCCTGAGTAACTGGGACTACAGGTGCACTCCACAACTCCTGGCTAATTTTTCTGTTTTTAGTAGAGACAGGGTCTCGCTCTTGCCCAGGCTGGTCTCAAACTCCTAAGCTCAAGCAATCCTCCCTCCCTGTTCAGCCACCCAGGGTGCTAGGATTACAGGTATGAGCCACTGCGCCCACCCTCAGAATTCTTTTGAATAAAGAATAGTGAATGCAACAGTGAGAACACACATACCAAGTATCCCATTTTGTGCCCTCTACCAAAATATTTTTAGTTTATTTGCTCAAACTCAAGTAAATAAGGTGTATCCCACATGTAGCAGGACATGTATATAGTAATTCATTGAGTTTTAGAAACAGTGTCATTAATTTGATGACTTGATTAATTCTATAAATATGTATTGGTGATTACAGTAAGTCAAGCATTGTGTGCGATTGCTAGGGTACTGAAATGAATAAGATATGTTTTTGTTTTTTTTTTTTAAATTTTTCTTTGGCATTGTTGTCACTGCCACCATTCCCTCCCTCCTGCCCTCACCAGACACAACGCAGCGCCAGCTCTAGTTCAGGGATAATTTAGATTTCTTTGCCTGGATTCATCTTATTCTCTCTCTGTTTGGGGGTTCTCTTCTTTTCCTGCTACTATAGGGAAATTGCACAAGAGAAATGCTCTTATACTGAACAAATGGGATTTAACTATCTTGAATGACGAGGTGACACAGAGATGTGCCACAGAAAGTCTTGGTTAATAAGGCTTTGTTGGATGATTCCTCCAGTAGGTTTTGTCCTGAAGAGTCACTGACAAGCTCTACTCTTAATAAGTTAAATGCTTGGGTACTTTTTTCTCTGCTATTAAAGTCATGACATAAGTGGGTGTTACAAGTATCCTGGTCATCAGGCAAGGCGTGGATGTTAAGCTTGAAGCTGAAGTATTTTTGAGGTCTTGGGTCTTCCACCTGAATTTTTAGACCATTATAGGGCTTTTTAAAAGCCTTGAAAAGCACTTTTTGCTATTCTCTGCCATTTGCTTTCTTGGCCTCAGTTTGGAAGTAGATCTTATAGAATAAAATAAATAATAGTATAGGACTGGCAGTTGGCTAGTGTGTGCTAATTTATATTCAGCATTTCTAAGTTTTTGCTTATTGACGTAGAGAATAGGTCAATATCTGGTTTCCTGTTTGTATGGTATCTAGCTAATACCATGGGCTAAATTGGTCTTTGGTGGTCAAATGTGGCACCAAGACTGTTACAGTGGAAGGCTAGCAGGTGCTCCCGGCATGGGTGGAGAAAGATTTCTCACACAAAAATTAAGATATAAAAGTAAAAAAGTTTATTTTCTCAGAAGGATAGAATGAGAGAGTGAAAGAGAGAAAGGAAAGGGGGGTGGGGAGAGAACAGGGAGATGGCATGGCATCCCAAAGAAAGAGGAGGGAGATGCCAGCAGCAAGGCCAAGTGGCTCACTAATATTAAGGGGGATGAAGAGGAAAAAAATAGTGATGGCTGTCGGTTGGTCACAAAAGCTGCAGCAGGTAGATAACGAAAACCACATGGATGTCAAAGTCCAAGACTTGGTTTCCTGCCTTTCCTTGAAGAAGGGATTATCACAGGAGATGTGACTCTGTCCTTGAGATATGGTTGAGGCTGTAGCTCATTCTCCTGCTGTTTACTCAGGAACTCTGTAAAAGCAGATTCTCAACAAACCATTTTGAAAGAGATTTACATCTCTTTTCTATCCATTCAGCTCTTTTCACAAGGTGTGCAAAACAGAATGGCAGGATATCTGTTAGTGAGAGAACTCATAGGATTGATCTTTAACTGTTACTGGGGAAGTTGTAGGATTAGGTATTTTCATGTTATTTTTTCAAGGACGCCACTTCCAGAGACTACACAGCTAGATTTGGGATTCCAAATCTGAGCTTCATTTACTCCCAGCTATTCCAACTTTTCTGATGATAAGATTTCTGAAATTATTGTAGCCGTTGTCACAGTCCATTTTGTAGGCACACCAGAAATAGCTATTAATTGATAAGTAATGTTGATAGCACATTTTAGGTTAGGGAGCTGGATCACTTGGTCAGAGGAGGGAGACATTAAAAGGCTGGAAACTAAGACTGGCCCTTTTTGTTCTTCTGGAGTGTATATGGCTCATTTCATTTAATATACCCTATTTACATCCTGTAGCAACTAATCTTGGGGTCAAGCTTTACCTTGTCTCCATTCATCATTTGACCCTAATTCTGCATGGGTTCTGCCTTTCTGTCTTTCATAATATCATCTCTTAGAGTGATACCCAAAACCCTCTCCACAGTCTGGTGCCTGGCTGTGGTATAATAAAAAATAAATATTTTGTCTTTGTCCCTAGATCCTGGCACACAACTCCTAAAACCCTTGGAGTCTTCAAAGTGGAAAGTGTCTCTTGTATGCTAGTACGATGATTGGTGGCTAGGGATTCCTAGATAGCTTTAGGATGGGGGCTGGTAACCTGAAAAAGAAAGCCCTGATTAGAGGATTGAAACTTTCAGTGACTACTGCCACCTCTAGAGTGGGAAGGAGGTCTGGAGATCCAGTTGAGTCATCTGAGGCTAATTTAATCAATCGTGCCTGTGTAATGAAATCCCTAAACAAGGGTTTGGAGAGCTTCCAGGTTAGTGAACACATCAAGCTGCTAGGAGCGTTGCATGCCTACAGATGACATGGCAGCTCCACACCTCTCCACCTCGTCTGTCCCCCACCTTCATATTCATAGTTTGTCCTGTGCATCGCTTCCATTTATTTGGCTGTTTCTGAGTTGTATCCTTTATAATAAACTGGCAATAGTAAGGAAAGTGCTTCTCTAAGTTCTGTGAGTAATTTTAACAAATTATCGAATCTTGGAGTAGGAGTGTGGGAACTTGCCAAATTTTTAGCCAAGTTGGACTATAAAACTTGGGTAACCTATACTTGGCAACTGTCTATTGAAGTAAGGTCAGTCTTGTGGGACTGAGCCCTGACTCCAAGTAGTATGTATCAGAATTGAATTGAATTGGAGGACACCTGGTTAGTATTGGAGAATTAGTTTGGAAAAACACTACATATTTGGTGTCAGCAGGAAAAACCTCTCCTAATAACTACATCAGAATCACTAGAAACGTCTTTATTTTTTATTTTTATTTATTTTTTTGAGACAGAGTCTCACTCTGTTGCCTGGGCTAGAGTGCTGTGGCGTCAGCCTAGCTCACAGCAACCTCAAACTCCTGGGCTCAAGCCATCCTCCTGCCTCAGCCTCCCAGGTAGCTGGGACTAAAGGCATGCACCACCATGCCCAGCTAATTTTTTCTGTTTTTAGTTGTTTGGCTAATATCTTTCTATTTAAAGTAGAGATGGGGTCTTGCTCTTGCTCAGGCTGGTCTTGAACTCCTGAGCTCAAGCAATCCTCCTGCCTCGGCTTCCCAGAGTGCTAGGATTACAAGGGTGAGCCACTGTGCCCAGCCCTAGAAATGTCTTTAAAATACTCCTGAACCCTGTTCCTGCTGAAGATTGTCAATCAAAAAATTCAAACTTTTAAAATTTCCCAGGTAATTCTGACAGTAGCCTGGTTTGGAAACATGGGTAATTATAATAAAATCCCAAGGCTAAAGAATGAATACAAGGGATGGGGTCGGGGTGGGGGAGAGATCCCACAGACGTGTCTTCAAGAATTCAAAGTTTAAATGACAGAGTCTTTCTGAGCCAGTTTGACCCATATGTGAGAGGCATTTCTTATCTCTGACTTCAGTTTTGAATATTTGATATTTTTCCCCCTCCAAAATGATTTCAGCCTGTATTATATTTAAAAAAGAATAGCCCCAGTGTCAAATTGTTGAGACTCATCTCAATTTCTTAGGATCTAAAGATTGAAAGTGATGTTCAAGAACCAGCTGAACCAGAGGATGACCTTGACATTATGCTTGGCAATAAAAAGAAGAAAAAGAAGAATGTCAAGTTCCCAGATGAGGATGAAATACTAGAGAAAGATGAAGGTAATACTGAGGACTCAGCAGCCTGTTTCTAGGTTACACAAGCCTTTGGCCTTAGTATTTTTTTTTTTTTT
>VBSM01001118.1:32655423-32694857 GCA_008086735.1 Cheirogaleus medius | reverse complement strand
AAAAAAAAAAAAACATGCTGATTGAGGCTTGGGAAAACTTCTGTAGGTGATTTTTAAATAATGTTTAAAATCTGTTTTGTTTGTAGTTTTATTAGTTTCTAAATGCTATAGGGTCTTTAGAGAACTTTAGTATAGTCAGCAGATGGGTTTTTATGGATGTGGATGTTTCTTAAGTGTTTCAAAACAGTTGGACTCTTTTTCCTTTAATTATTCTAATGCATTATTTTATCTTTTGTTTGTTAACTCAAGAAACATTTTAGTGTGTTATTACAAACTCCTAATTAGGGAGGTCTCTATTAAGGATCTTTTTTGAAAAAATCACAATATACCTGTCTTAAAGGATTGATTGTGAGCCTTGGTTCCTTTATGCTCGAGGCTGCTGTGAATGCAGTTGTGGAAAGGAAGACAAATGTCTTTGAAGTTTTCATTTCTCTAGATCTGCCCCCACCCCCTGTGTATTGTAGCAGGGCCTATCCCTCATTCTTACAGTCTTTGTTATCTGTAGCTCTAGAAGATGAAGACAGCAAAAAAGACGATGGTATCTCATTCAGTAACCAGACGGGTCCTGCTTGGGCAGGCTCAGAAAGAGACTATACATATGAGGAGGTAAGACAAACTCTGTTGTGAAAAGGGGCTGAGCTGTTTGTTAGAGCTCAAAGGCAAGATAAACGTTCCTTGAATTGGAAGGGCCATTGAGGTCCTTGATGGTGAAATAGATGCAGAGAGGTCACTTAGCCAGTTCATAGCATTTCCTGATGCCCACCTGTGGGGCAGCCTGCCCAGAGTACAGCAGTCAATGTAGTACTCACTGTCCCTACCTGAAAACATGCAGCCCTCCAGGAGTCAGGGGGACAGTTATGACAAAGTAGCTAATTTGGGGCCAGGGTAGTCTGGAGTTTGCTTGTTTGGGCTTTCCTGAATCTTATTTTCTATGTATCACATATTTTCCCATAGAAACAACAGAATTAATAGAAACTTGTTCATTTAACTTTGAACAAGACTCGTTGAGCATCCATAATGGACTAAATCCTGGTCGGGGATTGAGTCCCTGCCCTCAAGGAGCTCCTAGACATATAGTAATGCGTGTGTACATTTAGTAAAAAGTGAAGTATTCTCTGTTACAGCAAAGTGACTCAAATGGGAACTTTATACTCCTGCTATTACTAAGAATGTTCATGAATACCACTTTATAGTTACTGAATCGAGTGTTCAACATCATGAGGGAAAAGAATCCAGATATGGTTGCTGGAGAGAAAAGGAAATTCGTCATGAAACCTCCACAGGTCGTCCGAGTAGGAACCAAGAAAACTTCTTTTGTTAACTTCACAGATATCTGTAAACTGTAAGTTGGTTAATGGAGAACCTTGATCCCAAATACGAGATTCTCAGTGAAGTTTTAAGGATATTAAATGTCCTTATTGTGGACTTTGTTGTAGGCAGAAAGAATGCACAGGTGTAGGGGTTAGGTTGAGGGAGATCACAGTTCAAATTCACCAGTTCTTTCAATTCATAGGTCTCCAGGTTCATTTTCTCGGGGCGTCCAGAGGTGAGAGAAGTCAACTCATTCTGACCCATGAGGGTGGATCCTAACCAGATGGAGTGAAGAGTGGGGAGGCTGAGCCCAGGGTGTGAGAAGCCTCGTCAATCAGTCTGGGGTGGGCCTGCCAAGCAAGCAGTGAGCTCCTTGAAAAGTGGCTGAATGTAGTGTGCCTCTTCCTTGGATAGGACACAATTAATGAGATTTCACCTTTCTCAACATGACATTCCGTGCCAGTGTCAACCCCAGGTTACTCTCTGGGCCTGGCTTTTCTCAGAGCTCCTTGGCTACACATTTTCTGGCCACTGACCTTATCTGCTATGTGTTCTTCAATTTAATGTAATACATGCTTGTTACAGAAAAAGTAGTAAACAAAAGGGACAATCACTCAAAAATCCCACCTCCCAGAGATAATCACTTGTTTTCCTTACTTATATGTATTACTTAAAATATTTTAGACTTTTTTGCTAATGATAACAGTAGTCATTGCTGATTTTAGAAAAATTAGAAAATAAAGACATGTTAAAGAAAATGAAAAATCATCTGAAAAGTCCACCATTAAGGAGTAGGTAACCATATTTTATTATCTTTATGGTTAGCCAGTTTTATGCACATATTTTAAAATAAACTGGTATGCTGATTCTTAACCTGTTTTCTCAATATATTATGAAAGTTTTACTTGTGTCATTAAATATTCTTTGTAAGTGTTTTAAATAGCTACACAACATATTTTGACAGTTCCTTAAGTTAGATGTGGTTGATTCCAGGTTTTTATTATCAGAGGCAAAACTTCAGGGAACATCTTTATACATATATGTTTACAGTAGCTCAGAATAGAGCCTTAAAGCCAAAAATTCCTAAAATGAAATTACTGAAATTAAAAGGAATGGATATTTTTATGGTAAACATTGGCAGATTGCTTTCCAGCAAGCATGTATAAGTTTATACTCCTACCAGCAATGCAGGAGCTTGCTTGTTTTATTGTCTTTTCCCCAACTCTTACCAACTTCATTTTGGGGGAAAAAAACTTAAAAAATTATAATAGTATTAATAGTATCTACTTGTTGGAACAAGTTCAAATGGTGTCAGTATACAGATTTAAAAAGTGAAAATATTGAATGGCATTGCTCTGTATTTGCATTTTTTATATTATGTGTGTATGTACTTTTTTGAGGGGTATATAAAGCTGTTTTACTCTAAAAGCAGGATAATACACCACTGAATGGATGTACCATACTTTAACCACTCCCCTGGTTGGTGAATATTTAAGCTATTTCCATCTTTTCTGCTATTGTGCTACCATGGAATACTTCTATGTATCGAGTTATATTTTTTTAAATAAAAAATTTTAAATAGGAAATATATATGGATTAGCATAACAGATATCCAAATATCCATCACCTAGGTTTGGTGACCTTTTGACACATTACTTTAGGTCTTTTTACTTCTTTAAGAGGGTTTTACAGTTACAATTAAGGCTGCCTTTGTATCATTTTCTGATTCATTTCTCCTTCCTTCCCAGAGGAAGTTGTTACTCTCTAAGTTAGTGTTTACTTTTTCTATCCATGTTTCTAGACATTTATGTGTGTATTCATAAATTGTAATACTGTCTTATAGGCACTGAAATGTAAGTAAGTGGTATCATATATATCTTTATTTCAGAGTTTAAATAAACTGCAATGAAATTCATCCAATAGCTTAATAACCACAGATCAAAACTGAACAGGATGGTGTTTTAGAAATTTGGTCAAGATTTCCATGCAAGACAAACTTTATATATGCGGTTTTCTTTTTAGATTACATCGTCAGCCCAAACATCTCCTTGCATTTTTATTGGCTGAATTGGGTACAAGGTAAGAAACTATATTTACATTTACATACAGTACTACTGGACATTTCATAAGAACCTCTCTTAACTTGAAAAGGTTATGTAATATGCTTAGAAAAAACATTCACCTGATTATTAGAGGAATTTTTAGGAGGAGTAAAATCACTTCATTTCTGTGGGAGAGTGTGGCTGCTTAAAAATGGGGTACAGAGTTGACACCTCCTCTGAATAGGCCTGCTGGTCTGCCAAAATGAATACCACAGTTCTGCCATGTTCAGAGTTTTCTGTGAGTAATTGAACTCTTGGGCCTTTTTATGGAGCAAATATTAGATTTTAGAGGAAGCTGTTTTCTTAAGTCAGAAATTTTTTTCTAAATTGATAACAAACTTGAAGAAATACAGCTAGTAAGTTGATGAGTGCCATGGGGAAAACCACTGAAACAGGAATCCAGGATGAAATAACTACTTCTGTGTCTTCAGGGCTCGCCTGTTGAAGGCACTGAGCCAGTCCATCCCCATTCAGGAGGCCAGGATCTCATGAGTTTGACTTCTATAAGGGGAGGAAGCCAAATGTCCCTTTAAAAATAAGTAATGTAGACTTAGGTCATAATAATGATGACTAATGCATTTTAAGCACCTATTGTGTGCTAGAAAATTCAATTTCTTTTAACAGTAAATGAAAAAAAATTTTCTACATCAAACATTGGAATCACTGTAGCCTGGAGATTCAGGGTTACAGTCTGTGGAGGATGATATTAAACCGTTATAGTTAAAGGAGAATCACAGGAGAGGTTCTTGCAAAAGTCATGTTTTATGATGACATACAGAACAAATATAAATTTAACTCTGCCTGACTGATTTTTATTGTTTGGCTTTGTGATTTGTAATTTTTAATAAATGATAACATCTAGTCCAGAGCTTTGTTTTGTCAAAATTGCTTGTCAGCAGCTTTTTCTCAAAACGTGTATCATTAAGTACCATTGACAATCTGTGGCCTATGATTTCAACTGTACTTTTCTTTTTTTGGTAACAGCTTTATTGAGCTACAACTCATGTTTAAAGTATACAATTCAATGGTTCTTAATATGTTCACATTAAAATTAATATGCATAACTACCACCACAATCAATTTTAGTATATTTTCATCAACTATACTTTCACCCATGATTGAATTGAAAATATTTGGTGCTTAGAATTTAAAAAAATATATATGGCTTCTTTCATATTTTTATATTTACAGCTCTCTCCTTTGCTTTGCCCATGGTATACAGTCAATAAAAGTTTGTTTTCCTTTGTTGGATGAATGGACTGTCACACACAATTAAGGAATCAGTTTGTTTTAGACTTCGAATCAACTTTAAATCTGATTGTTGTCACTGGAGATTTAATTAGTTGAAATTGGATTTAATGTTAGTATAGCTTAGGTCATCAGGCACCAATTAATTAAAAATAAACTTTGAGAAACCAGGTGGTATAGCACCAATCCTAGAATTTATCCTACACCGTTGAATATATTTTGAATTCATTAAGTATAAAGGTGCTGGAATTTGGCTCCTTTAGTAAAAAAATAATAATAATGGAGATTTTTGTTTCCTCTCATAGTGGTTCTATAGATGGTAATAACCAGCTTGTAATCAAAGGAAGATTCCAACAGAAACAGATAGAAAATGTCTTGAGAAGATATATCAGTAAGTGTATAATTTAATTTCATTACATCACTGAAATGTTCTCATCTGGCTGCAGTGTTTTGAGAAAACCTTTTGTTTGTAATGAGCCTGGAAAAGCTGGCCTTCTAGAAAAATCAGGGAGAAAATGATAGTGAAGGGGCAATGGAGCAGGGAGAAGGGGTCTGGGAAGGGGGTTTGGATTTTTTAAGAAGGCCCAGCTGATTGAGGCTGCTGGTGGATTCTAGGCCAAGTCAGAGAAACCTGCCTGTGATTCAGCCTGGCCCCCGGCCCCCTTTTTTTACCCTCCTAATCATAAAACTGTTGTATCTGTTTATAACCTCTGAGTGGCTCTCCTGTAGACAGAACCAAGAATAGGCAGCTGGGAAGCATCACAGCAGGCTGCTTGTGTTTTCTTACTCCTAGGTTAGCTAAGCTTCCCTGATCTGGGTGCCCAGGTAAAATGTCATCTCAGCCTGGGCTTGTGGAGTTCAGTGTAGATGTATTTCAGAGGGCAGAAACTTCTACCTTGCTACAGCCACCAGGTGATGCTGTATGTTGCTTTATTTGCAGAGGAATACGTCACTTGTCACACATGCCGATCACCAGACACAATCCTGCAGAAGGACACCCGACTCTATTTCTTACAGTGCGAAACTTGTCATTCTCGATGCTCTGTGGCCAGTATCAAAACTGGCTTCCAGGCTGTCACAGGCAAGCGAGCACAGCTCCGTGCCAAAGCTAACTAATTTGCTAATCACCACCGATTTTGCAAAGTGTGTTGTGGAGATTTGGCTGGACGGTTTGCCATCAGAGTGGATATACCATTGTATTAAAAACAAGACAAAAAGCTGCCAAGTTCTTTGGCGAGTGGTTGGTTGGTCTGAAATCCTTGCAAGATGCCGATGCTCAAGCTGTTGACATACTCATTGCCTACTTTAACACCTGTCAGAGAAACGTGATATGGGGTAAGGAGGTGCTTTTTTAAAATCGTTCATAGACTTCTGTAAAACGCAAGATAAATTAAAGTTATTATAACAGTGATTCTTTCAATTTGGTTTGTCCTTCAGTTTTCTTTTCTAGAGAAATTATGCTTGGTGATTTCAGCAAAAAAAAGTTTGTGCCTGGGCTCTGGTGAGGTCTCTGTATCCTTGTCCTGAGAAACTGGAAATTTGTAGGCACTTCAGCTGGGCAACCATTTCGCTTCTCAGCTTTTCTTGGAATACGTACAGTAGACATAGCTTCCCAGGAGAGTGTGGTGGGAACATGAGATCCTGGAGGATCTGTTTTCACTGTCCAGGAAATGGCTATGTAGATCTGAATTGTTTTCCTGAGGTGAGGATTGTTGCTACCACCTCACTGCCAAGTTCTCCAGCTGTAACCACATGAGGGAATACACGGTGCTAGGGATCCTCCCTCTTTAGAATTTTCTTCCTTATCCATCACTAAGAGGTCTTAGAAACATAGCCTCTAAGTGTGTCTTGTAACTGACATGTTAAGAAAAATCCTAGTTGGGCATCTCTGTGAGGAAGTGATGTGTGTGCACCACAGAGAATGCTGAGAGTCCAAGTGGTGATGCTAGAGAAAGCTTTTCTTTTCCTTGCCAACTTGTGTTCTAGGTTTGAAAAAGGCCCACCACAAAATGCTTTTATATTTTCTGAAATAAAGTAGCTTTTGAATGTGACCATGAGAAACCAAGAGATGCTGCTTGTGTGGTGGTGTGCTTCCTGAGGATTTGGCTAGAAGGGTAATTCATCACTGGCACACGGGGCAGAAGGCCATCTCCCGATTTGTGCTGTGATCTGCCCTGCTTGCACTTGCTGAGGGCGTACATGCTAGCTACTCCTCGCTTTCTTGTTGCCAGACTGTTCATATTAAAGTGGCCCAGGAGCAGTCACTAAGAATATCTTGACCATGTTTTTTTTTTTTTTTTTTTTTTTTTTTTTTTTTTTTTTTTTTTTTTTTTTTTTTTTTTTTTTAGAGACGGGGTCTCGCTCTTGGTCAGGCTGGTTTCGAACTCCTGACCTTGAGCTATCCACCCGCCTCGGCCTCCCAGAGTGCTAGGATTACAGGCGTGAGCCACCGCGCCCGGCCCTTTGACCATGTTTTTAATCACTGTGACCCTTAAAGTACAGGCCAAGTGTTGTAAGTACCTTGGCTGTGAAGCAGTGGAGGGTGCTTTCCTTCCAACCCAGTAGGTTCTCTTGAGGGGACCACACACTGGCTGAGCTGCCATCAACTGCCATGATGAAGCCAACTGCTGTTTATGACCCCATTTTCCTTTTTTTTTTGTATCTATGCCCACACAATTCCCAATGTTGGATATTACTGTGTGAATAAAGCAAGGATCAGTGCCTCTTGTATAATTAGCGCTCCATTGTTTTTGTGTGTATGTATATGTATTTTGTTTATTTCTTTACTTAGTGGGACTCCTTAGGAGAAGGCATGGTATTTTAAGATTTGACCGGTTGGCAAATAGTTATTATATTGATGATTTCAACCACAGGTTTTAACTTCATTCTCAAAGCAAACTCTCAGAACTGATCCTGCCTCTTTAAGATACTCCCGTTGAGACACTATTTGATTAAAATTGGATTGACTATATACTGAACCCATTAAAAATGATGGTTTGCCCTATATTACCCATATACAGTAGCATCAGCCCATTTTATCTCTGCTGTCTCTTCCAACCATAGCTCGGCTGGAAGGAACCTGGCTGTAGTGTGACAAAGCAAAGGCAGTCAAGGGATTCTGATCAAGATCAAGAGCTACCTTCTGGTTGTGAGAAGGGAACCAGATCATCATTTCCAAAGGGTCTTAGGAAACAATTTGAGGACTGTTCCTAAATATGCAAAGACAATGGTAAAAGTTTGAGAATACGTAAAAAAGTTTCATAACTACCTGAGGAAAGACTTTAGTATGGTGATGTGTATTTTGTATTTTCTTTCTTTTCTTTTAGAGACAGGGTCTTGCTCTGTTGCTCAGACTGGAGTGCAGTGGCATGATCATAGCTCACTGCAGCCTTGAACTCCTGAGCTCAAGTGATCCTCCCACTTCAGCCTCCCAAGTAGCTGCAACTACAGGCACCTGGCTAATTTTTAAAAAATATTTTGTAGAGGTGGGGTCTCACTATGTTGCCCAGGCTGGTCTCAAACTCCTGGCCTCAAGCGATCCTCCCACCTCAGCCCCCCAAAGTGCTGGGATTACAGGTATGAACCACCACACCCTGCCCCACTGATGTGTATTATCTTCATCACATGAAAACATATATTTATGGCTCTACTCTTTAGAAAATCTTCTTGATTCCATACCCCTTCATCCCTACCTACAAAAAAGCTTAAAAAGCTTTTCCTGAGGTATCTACTTGGCTCACTCCATACATCTTCAGGTCCCTGCCCACTGGATGTGTAAGATATTTTCCTTCTAGCCCACTATACTATTAAGTGTTGAGAGCAGAGATTTTTTTTTGTTTTGTTCACTCAAGTATCCCCAGTACTGAGAGCAAGCAGTGCCTAGTATGTTATAGGTATTGCATGTAAGTTTGAATGAGTTTTTTAAAAAGGTATATAGAATACACAGAATTTTGTAGCCCTTCTCCTATTGCCTGCCATACATCTTATAGGATAAGTTCTGCTGAAAATATGTTGGGCTAGACAGCTTGGAAGAAGTGCTACTGTGGTGTGTGAGGACCCGGCTCTGTATCTGGGCTCTCTGGAACAGAACATTAGATTTTGTAACATGTTCTTAGAAGTTGGACTTTGTAGAATATAGTGTTTTTAATTGAGAAGATGAAATTATAATTAAAAATGTTAAATTCCCATAATCTTACTACCATGCAACCTTTTACTATCGACATTTTTCCAAGTTAATACAGTCTTCGTAATTTTAAAAGACTGCATAGGAGTCCATCCATGTTATGCCATAGTTACCCTAGCAGGTGCTCGGTAATTTTTTTTAGAGGCAGGGTCTCCTTATGTTACACAGGCTAGAATGCAGTGGCTATTCACAGGTGTGATCTTGGTGCACTGCAGCTTCAAACTGGCGTTAAGCAATCCTCCCATCTTAGCCTCCCAAGTCGCAGGGACCACAGGTGCACACTATTGCCCCCACTTGATTGCTAATTCTTGATAATGCTATGAGTGTGGGCTTTTAACAGTCCAGAGTGCCAGGTAGTCCTCCTCTACCATTGATTATAATCCTGTATTCTCATCTATAGAATGGGAAAATGCCTAAGTGCTTATTAACCCAGGCCTGCATGGCACATAGAACTATTTTTCTTTTGTTGGGCTGAATTTCCAGGGTCAGAAGACAGGAATTTTTTTATGGCTGGTAGTACTTGTAACCATATCCCTTTTCCCAAAGGGTGATACCAGTTGGCTCTGCCAAGTGTATGCTTTTCACACCAAATCTTAGGCACTGTAGATACTGCTTCTGTTTTTATGGTGACGATAGGATTAATGACTTGTTGAAGATTGCTCTTGGGGATTGTTTCCTGTCTCAGTGATCCTAATGAACCCTGCCAACCTTGGCCATAGGGACACCAAACTCTTGCAAGGATTTGCAATAGAGGTGTAGTCCTTGGACCTTTGTCTCCCTAATCATGGTGCTCTTGAGAAGAAAGGCCTAAACGCCCCTATTGGGTCCTCTGTAGTTGCCATGGCTCCTGTCCTTTTAAATCTTCCCTGAATAATATGATACTCTAGAACCCTTATAAAATCTTGTCCCTGTCATTTAAACTTGGCTTTTGTTTTATTAACACATTTGAAACCATTGGAGGACCAGCTGATAAATATTAATGGTTATTATTCATATTAAATAACACCATTTTGGCTGGGCATGGTGGCTCATACCTGTAATCTCAGCACTTTGGGAGGCCAAGCTGGGAGGATCGCTTGAGGCCAGGAGTTTGAGGTTGTGGTGAGCTATAATACAACAGCACTCTAGCCTGGGCAACAGAGTGAGACTCTATCTCCAAAAAACAAAACAAACTGAAAAACCCCACCATTGGACATCTTTTAAAATTGTATTCATAAGCTACAGATCTTCATGAGCTTTGAAATGAGCCAGAAGCCAAATCAAAGCCAAAATACCACGTGGGAAATTAGCCACATTTAATCATTTAAGTGGCAATAGCTTTAGTATCATAACTATTTTGGCCTCTGTGAGGTAAGACTCATTTTCAGTCCCATATGTACCAGTGTATTATGATAGATGCCTCTCATATGGCCCAGAATCTAGGATGTTCTTAAATAATAATTTACATAAATAAGCAGCTAACACTGCCAAAGTCTTTACTGTGTGCCAGGCCGTTCTGGGTGTATATACACGTGCACACATATAGTCACACACCGCATAATGACATTTTGGTCGATGATAGGCTGCATATACGATGTTCCCGTAAGATTGCAGTGGAGCTGGAAAATTCCTATCACCTAGTGATGTAGCTTAACACAATGCATTACTCATGTGTTTGTGGTAATGCTGGTGTAAACAAACCTATTGCACTGCCAAAAGTATAGCACATACATTTACATGCAGTACATAATACTTGATAAAAGACTATGTTACTGGCTTATGTATATACTTTTTATCATTACTCTAGAGTGGACTTCTACTTACTACAAAAGTTAACTGTAAAACAGCCTCGGGCAGGTCCTTCAGGAGGTCCTCCAAGAAGGCATTGTTATAAGAGATGACAACTCCATACATGTTATTTTCCCTGAAGACTTTCCAGTGGGACAAGGTGTGGAGGTAGAAGACAGTGATATTGATAATCCTGACCCTGTAGGCCTCAGCTAATATGTGTTTGTGGTCTTTAGTTTTTAACAAAGTTAAGTTAAAAAAAGCCAGGCATGGTATTGGACACCTGTAAGTCCTGGCTGCATCACTTGAGCCCAGGAGTTCAAGTCCAACCTAGATAACATAGCAAGTCTCCATCTGAAAACAAAAAAGTAAAAAAAAAAAGATAAAAATAGAAAAAAGCTTACAGAGTAAAGATATAAAGAAAAAATATTTTTGTACAGCTGTACAATGTGTGTTTAAAGCTAAGTGCTATTACAAGAGTTAGAAAGTCAAAGTTTATTAAGTGAAAAGCTACAGTAAGCTAAGTTTATTACTGAAGAAAAAAATTTTTTTTAAATGTTAGTGTAGCCTAAGTGTACAGGGTTTGTAAAGTTTATAGTAGTGTATAGCAATGTCCTAGGCCTTCCCACTCACTCACTGACTCACCCAGAGCAACTTCCAGTCCTACAAGCTTCATTCATGCTAACTGCCCTATACAGGTGTAGCATTTTCTATCTTTTATATCACATTTTTACTGTACCTTTTCTGTGTTTAGATACACAAATACTGTGTTACAGTTGCCTACAGTATTCAGTACAGTAACGTGCTGTACAGGTTTGTAGTCTAGGAGCAATAGGCTGTGTACCATAGAGCCAAGGTATGTAGTAGACTACACCAGCTACGATTGTTTAAGTACACTATGGCGTTTGCACAAGGACAAAAGCCAAACGACGATCATGACGATCATTAAATCAGTAAGCAATGCATGGCTGTGTTAACCCATTTACTTTTCACAGCAACCCTTTGCAGAAGGTGTACTATTATCCCCATTTTACAGATGAAGAAATGGAGACTCAGTTTAAGTAACTCACCTAAGGTCACATGGCTGGTAAGTGGTATAGCCAGGATGCAGTTCCAGGCATTCAGGCTTCCGAGTCTGTGTTCTTAACCATTCTGCTATGCCGCCTCTCAGAGACAGTGTCACACGTCCAAAAGTAAAAGTACCTGTAGCAAAAGGCAGTCCCTGCCTTCCAGGAGCTTACAGTGTAGTGGAAATAGCAGGTAAGCAAACTATTGGTAAATATAATCTGGTGTAGGATCTGTGGTGGAAGTAGCACACAGGGGAGGCAGCTTTAATTTGGGTCAGGAAGGTATCTTTGAGCTTGTGACTTCTGAGCTGAGCTAGAAAGGATAACAAGGGTTAGCCAGTGGGAGAAAGCAAAGCATTTGCAGTAGAGGTAGCAGCACAGTTCTTTCCACAATTGGTTCTATGTGGTTTGAGGCTAGGGGGCAGACTGCAGTAGGAGGGGAGTTGAGCTAGAGAGGAAGGGGTCACATCCTGGAGGGCCTGTATGTCATGCCAGGGGGTCTGGATTTTATTCAGTAAGCAGTGAATAACTGATGGTGGTACAGGGGAAAGACTGGTAGGAAATAAGCAGCAGTGAGACTAGTTAGGTTAGTCCAAAAATCCAAGTAAAACATGAAAAGGGCCTAACCTAAGGCAATGGGATGAACAGGGCTTAGAGCCACAACATGCCATGGAAAGGTTAACATGGCAAACAATTAAGGAGGAGTGGAGGATGTTGACATGGACAATAGGGTGGGCAGTGGTGCCATTCCCCAAGATAAGGGATTCCTGAAGACAAAGACGGGGCTGGACACATCAGGGCTCAACTGAAGTTCTTGTGGACATCCAAGTGCACTTGTCAGATGGGCATCTGTATCTGCATCCCCTGGTGTTCTTGAGGAGGTGAGTTAGAGGTGGAGATCATGGAGCCATGAGCAGAGTCTGAAGCCATGCATTAGGTCATCCAGGGAACAAGAACACAGAAAGAGGGTGGAGAGATGCAAGCATATGGGGAAGAGTCAGCAAAGGAAAGTGGGGCCTGCATAGAAGAGAGTCATGAGAGACTCAGCACAAAAACAGGGATTTCGAAGAGTCATTTATGACTGGGTAGGGGGAAGGTTTGCATCCTGCCTCTACCTCCAAGTGACATGATCTTGGGCAAATTATTCAGCCTTAAGTCTCAGTTTCCCAGTGTGTAACATGGGATGAGTATCTCTACTCCTAGGGGATTACTGTGAGGAGTGAATAAGATAATGCAATCTCTGTAAAAAACTTAGCAAAGCACCCAGGAAATGCTGAACATATGTATGTATATGTATCCCTCTTTCTATAGAGCCAAATACTGTAGAAGTGGAGTATAATTAAGAACACAAAGGTAGATGCTGGATTGTTGCTATTTGCTATCTATTTATTGTTTCCCACACTGCAACTCCAAGCTCCATAATTATTTAGTTGGCAAAGTCACACATTCATTTTTAAAAGCCTTATGGGCAAGGATGAAAGAGTCTCTGGCCTTAGGTAGCTTCATTGGGTGGTCAGGGAGATGGACATTGGGGTGGATAGGAGGTGCAGTATATGCTGAAAGTGGAGTTTGAGGTATGAAGGGGCTTATTGTTAGAAGGGAATGGAGGGTGACAAAGGGGTCCAGGTCAGGGAGAATGGGTGACCCTGCCAGTATTTATTCTGTGCATCCAAAAGAGCCAAACACATGCACTTGCCCAAACAAGACGTGGCTACTGCACCTTTGTGTAGGACAGATCATCTGGGCTCCCCCAGGAGTTGAAGAGGGCTGAGGTGGGGTGTGTGCCAGGAGCCCACACATCAGTCAGAAGAGGGAGGTATCCATTCACTCAAGCACAGAGAGCCAGCTGGGCTCGCCCCATATCCTTAGTGACCAACCGACACACCACTCTTGACTACAAGAACTCAAAAGATGTTGGAACAGCAAAATGTCTTCTTGCCATTATCTTCCTTCACCTAATTTTTATATAATAACATTTTATTCATTTTCTTTGTAAGATGCCTGAAATATTTTTTGGAACATGGTGGGTATAAGTAGGAAAAAAAAGAGGAGAGGAAATTATGGTCTGTTACCTTTTAACACCTTTCAGGCCGCTCACGAGTTCTCGTGTTTCGCACGCCATCTGTTAAGGACCACTCATGAGTTTTCTCGTGTTTCATGCACCATCTATTATGGACCTTAGACGTCAACACTGTCTTGTCCATTAGGGAGAGTAGAGGTTTACCACCAAATTTGCAAATGAAAACATCAAGAATGAAGAAAGGTGACATGATATTTTCCAGAAAAGGCGATATTCTTCTCCTAGCATGGAAAGATAAGCGGGTTGTCTGAATGATATCAATGATCCATGACACTTCTGTCTCAACAACAGGAAAAAAAAATAGAAAAACGGGAGAGAATATTGTAAAACCTGCTTGCATCAAGTAATACAATGCCCATATCAAAGGCGTTGACTGTGCGGATCAATTCCTTTTGTGTTGTTCCATTCTAAGGAAAACGATGAAATGGACAAAAAAAGTACTGCTCTCCCTTATAAACTGTGGACTTTTCAATTCATTTAGAGTGTACAACGTCCTCAATCCACAAGCAAAAATGAAGTATAAACAGTTTCTGCTGTCGGTGGTGAGAGACTGGATAACGGATGACAATAATGAAGACTCCCCGGAACCAGAGACAAATCTGTCCAGCCCTTCCCCTGGGGGTGCAAGGAGAGCACCTCGTAAAGATCCACCCAAAAGGTTGTCAGGTGATATGAAGCAGCATGAACCTACGTGTATTCCAGCGAGTGGAAAGAAAAGATTTCCTACGAGAGCCTGCAGAGTTTGTGCCACCCATGGAAAAAGGAGCGACACGTAAATTTTGCTTGGCCCCTCTTCATAGAGGAAAATGTTTTACGCAGTACCATACATCAAAAAAGTATTAGGAACTTTAATTGTTTAACAACACCTAAAGTGCATTATGACCTGTAGTTATGATGATTTAAATAACATGCAGTTTGCCCAAAAACGTGCGGTCCCTGGCGTATGTCTTAGAGATTTCTACGCGGTACGAAAGGTGTTTAAGAGAAAAATCACCTGAATGGGGATTGGATGAGGTAATAGCAAATGCTCTCATTTATTGTTGTAATAAGGATGTGCTCTTTTCTGTTTTTCAGATGAGGAAGATGAGGCTCAGAGAGGTTAAGTGACTTGCCTAAGGTCACACAATAAATACTTTGGATAGGAACTCAGTTCAACACACATTCCATACTCTTAGCCCCCTACAGTGGAGCAAGCTACTTAGCCTCTTTGGGTTTCAGTCTGTTCTGTCTACTGATCACAACAAATCACTCCAAAACTTAGGGGCTTATTAAAACAATGATCATTTTATTATTATCCTTCATGGTGCTGGGCTTTGACTGGCTGGGGTTAGTGAGGTGGTTCTTATTCAGTTCTCAGTCAGATGGTGGCTGGGTGGCTGGAGTCATCTTGAAGGCTTCCTCACTCATATGTCTGAGAGTTGATACTGCTGTCAGCTGGACATGTACACGTGGCCTCTCCATGCGGCCTGGGCTGCTTCACAGCATGGTGGCTGGGTCCCAAGAAACAAGAAGTAGAAGCTGCTAGTTCTTAAGTCCTGGACTGTAAAGACTGGCATAGCATCACTATCACCATATTGTATTGATCAGTCACAGAGTTCAGATAAAGGGGAGGACAGAAACACCACTTCTCCATGGGACCATGCTTTAAAACCTCCCCATCTATAAAATCTACACAATGGGCATAACCATATAATGAACACCTGTTGTTTTTGTCAGCCAAGTAGTCTTCCTTGGGATTCTCTTCTCTCCCCCTCCACCCTCACAGGCCCTATGGCCATGCTCCACCACCACTTAGAGCCTGCCTCAGAACCATCAGATTCCTCATGGCAGCTGTTGAACCCAAATCTCCCTGTCTGAAGAGCTACCCCTGGACTTAACAATTCACAAGCTGGTAAACTTCCTTCTGCTAAAGCAGGTCTTACTTCAGTTTCTGTAACTTGAAACCAAAATCCTCACTATATCCACTAAGGGTTGGTTGTGGAGATTCAAGTGTCAAATGTGCCTTTTAACAGCAGGTGTACAGGAAGTGGTTTATTATTATAGAATCAATTTATTATGAAGAATCTGGCCACAGATAAAGGGATTCTGATGTGCCCAAAGCCCCAGTGAACCAATGATCCGACAGGGATTTAAACCCAGGATGTCCGGCTCAGAATCTTTTGCCTTGCTCTGCCTTTTGTATTTCTGTGGTCTTGTCAGACAGGCGCACTGCATATAATGTCCTTATGGGACAGGATGTGAGCTCATGGGTCATCTGGCTGGGACTGGCAAATACCTGACACCCACATTTAAATTCCTTGCCCATAAGAGACATTATCAAATTATCATGTTAGTATTTCCAAGTAGTCTAAAAATTGCTCCAAATCCTTAACAAGGACTACTCCAGGCAGCCACTAAGTGTTCTGTGTTGGCAAGTGAAATGAGGCCTGAGGTAGATTTAAAAACAAATTATGGCCATATTTTGAAGCTCCTCCTATTAAGAGGAATTTCGGCTTAGCCTTGTGGCTAGTGTTGGCCAATGGAACCTTACAAACATGACACAAGCAAGATCTTGAAAAGCACTTGTGTACTGGGGATGATCCTTTCTTGTTGCTCTTGGAACCCAGCTGTGATGTGAATGATATGGGTCAGCCTGCTAAATGCTGAGAACATGCCGCCCAGTTGCTCCTGTTGCCCAGCCAACCACCTGACATGTGGATGAGGCCCTTTGGGACCAACCAGCTCCCAGCTCACTCCAGCCACATGATGGCTCAGATGAGATAAGAACCACCAAGCTGAGCACAGCCCAAATTGCCAAGTCACAGAATCTGGCGTTCATCAATGTTTATTAAAGTTACTAAATTGGGGGGTGGTTTGTCATACAACAAACAGTCAGTAACTGATACAAGGCCCATTTATTATCCCTGATCTAGACCAAACTCTCATTTTACAGCTGAGGAAACTTCAGATTCTGCAAGGAAACAGACGTGCCTAGGGTCACCAGCCCGGTTGGCAGCAAAACAGGGGAAAGCCCCAGGCCTCTTAGCTCACGATCCAATAAACCCACTCGTTGCTATATTCCTTCAACATGGCTGTAAGGATCACAAATGAGGCTTTAAATCTTGAAAACATTTATAGACAATTGATCATTTGGTATCTGGTATTACATTTCTTCACCATCTCCTTTTGGAGTTTTCAGAGGTTAGACAGAAAAATGACAACTGTTGACCAGCAGAATGGGAGATATCTTTGTTGCACCCAGGCTCAGACATGTGTACTCAGGGCTTTGGATGCCAATATTCCACTCAGAGGCCCAATTGTGAGTGTTCCCAGGGAATGAAGTAATTCAGGGTCTTCTCTGGGGTGCCAGGATGGGATTCCCATTCTCCCTCTGTCCAGCACATGTCCTGGTGCCAAGGTGATTAAGCAGGGCCTTATGGGCAGAAGTAGGTAAGGACAGATGCCTCTTGTCCTCAAAGGTGTCTTTCCTGCTCTACTCATGGCCCTCCCAAGCTTGGCATACTAAGGAAGCCCATGGTCACTGCTGGTCAACCTGCCCCCTAAACTCTGAAAAGTGAGTGTCTCAGTTCACACCAGGCTCTGGAGATATAGGGAAACAATGCCTGGTGCTATATGCCTTCAGCGTGAGGTTTGCTAGACTCTAAAATCTTTGGATTTTGCCCATGTTCCAGTACAGGGCAGCTGTTCCCCATAGTGTAAAGATGGGGATATCAAGACCCAAGAACAGCTGTGACCTGCCCGGTTTACAAGTGGGTCTGCTAGAGCTGGCTCTGGTCTTCTGAGAGTGGAGGAGTGTGTTCCAATGGACCTAGCCCCTTCCACTGTACACCTTCATCTCTCCAGATCAAAGCCTTTTGATTTGGCTAAGCCAGCTGGGCCAGGACCCAGCCCAGTTTCAAAGGGCCTATTTCTAACCCCACACCTGGATCTCTCAGCCTGAAGGCCTCAGCTTCTGCCACAAGGTTCTTCACAAACCCCTACCTGCTCTATTGCTTCTGCCCAGGGTCCCTTGGCAGACATATGGGGACTATGATCCCACTGGGCAGCTAACACTAAGAAGGGGCAGAAATATTCCTCCAAATCACACCAAGAGGCAATGCCAAGCAGGGATTGGGGCCTTTGGTTCAGGTGTAAAGCCCGATCTCTGGCTGCATTGGGGCTGGCCTAGTCAGGCCCCTGCAGAACTCAGGACTGCCTGAGTCCAGAGCCACACTGGGGCTTCGGACTGCTGGCCTGCCAATGACGGTGGGCAGGAGGGCTGCCCAGTGAGGGAGACATGAGACAACAAAGACTTCCCTGGGGAGCCTGAGCACTGCCCAAGCCCAGCCTGCAACCTCCACCTAAACCTAGAGCCAAAGCCCAGGAGGAAGCTTTGGTGAAGGCTATGATATAGAACTGGTGGCCTGAAATGGGATTTTCAATAAGGATTCCAGCAGGGCTGCAAACTGTGAGGGACATGTAAAGATAGAGGGAAAGAACCCAAACCCTTTCTGATGATGGGGCTGAATTCTGTGTGCTGGGGGAAGGCTGCCCAGGAGAAGAGGGGCCGTTACTGAAGAGCTGTCAGCTGCTCTGGAAGACTTCTCAAGAGGTGCTGACACTAGAGCAGCAGCTTCATGCTGAGCAAGTATTTTCCAGGTGGAGAGAGTAGCAAGGGGAGCAGAGGAGTATGTGCTGGGCTTGGAACAAAGTATGTTTCTGGGTGCTGCCGTCCCACAGCCCCACACCAATGAGACCAGCCTATGTGGCCACATTTTCTCTCCCAGTTCACTGGACCAGGATGGGAACTTGTAACCTATGAGTGACTCAAAAAAATCTGCTGTGGCAGTTGATTCTCTCTTGGGAACCTGAATGTAGGGAAAATTTATCAATTCACTGTGGGGAATAAAGGGAAAGGGGGTGAGTTAGGAGAACATCATGGGCCATGTTGAGCTGTGAAGAAGTGGAAGTTAGAATGAAACTGGCCAGTTGTTTGAATGCCAGCAAATGTCTAGACAAGTGGCCCGAGAAGGGCAGACAGTCCACGTGTATCCTGACACAAACTTCCCAGTGCTGGAGGCCACTGGGGTGCCTTTCCTTGCTTCCAAACTGCCCAGAGTGAAGAACTTGTATGTTTTGTGAGGCTGAGGTGCAGGGTCTGTGTGTGGGCAGCAAAGGGTGCAAGCAGGAGACAGGAGAGGCCAGAGCAAGTAGGTAGGATCTCGGACCTCACACATTTGTTCTGATGAGGAGGAGTCATTTAGTAAAGAGTTTTTCCACAGGGAAGGGACGTTTCAGAAAGGACACTGTAGTGGGTGGTGGCTGCTGAGAAATGATGTAGGGGAGAAGCAGAGACTGAGAGGCTGGTAAGAGGACCAAGTGAAAAACACCAGTGTCCTAAACCAGTATAGAGAAGGTGGAGGAAGTGGTGGATTCTAGAATCATTTTAAGAGCTTAGTGAGAAACTAAGGAAAGAGATGAGACCTCAACTACTGGGTGACCAAGTGGGTCACACCTGCTTGACGTTTCAGCCAGCAAGATGCTCATGGGCACCAGCATATCCGACCCTCCCCAACAGCTCTACTGGCCATTTTTATCACCATTTTAGCTTAGGAAACTAAGGCCCAAGTGGATCAGTATTAAGCACCCTAGACAATGTTCCCTGGTAGGGAGGAGTGAAGGAGGTGAGAACAGAAGGGGTACAGCAGACCAGCTTTCTGGAGAGCAGAAGGGCCAGGATACCTTCATGAGAAAACACAAACCATCCCGTCTCAAGAGCAGGTTGGGATCCAATCTCTTTATTATCAGGGTCCTTCCCTGTGGGCCCCCTCCAAACCTATAGAAAAACCCCAAGCCTAGGAGTGTCCTGGGGGAAAGGGAGGCAGTGTGGGGAGACACTTGTGCTCTGCCCTCTGGCCTGGACAGTGCACGCAGGGAGGGTGCACAGGGAAGGGGTAGGCTGGAAACTCCACCTGCAGAGGATGTGACATTGTCTGGGATGCATGGGGAAGGAGCCTGCTGCCCGCTCTCCTCTGGTACCCGCTGGGGGGTGGCATCCAGGGCGGGTGCCCAGCTTGAGGCCTAGGGCGGTGATGCCTTTCTCTTGCTGGTGGCCATTGCTCCTGTCAGGCTGAGAAAGAGAGAGGCAAAGGACACTAAGGCTAAGAGGAAGAGCCCCTGGTGCTCCTGGTATCAGGGGTAGGGAAGAAGAAAGGGTGGGATGATGCCTGCAGACAGAGCTTTACCTTCACTCTAGCTCTGGCCTCATAATCTTCTGGCTATGTAAACTTGGGCAAGTCTCACCTCCTTCCTGAACCTCCACTTCCTCATAAGAGCCTCTGTAACTCACCTGTGAACTAGCTTAACAGGGTAAAACTTAGCCTGCCAAGTAAAGCCATGAAGTTCCAAGAGAACTACCTATGCAGAATTTTCTAAACTTAACTGTTCTAGAAGCTCCTGTTGGTGGAGCATTTTACAGCATGAATGTGTCCCATATGAAGACACCTGCCTGGGAGCACAGTGGTGTTTGAGACCTTCCTCCACTCAAGCCTGTCTTACTCTGAACATGGCCCCAAGGGAACAGGTCAGAGAGCAGGCAGGGCTAGGTGTGGCCTGGCTTCCCGCCAGGGTATGGCAGAGTAGTGTAGCAAACCGTGGCCAGAGAATGGCCTTTCAGGCCACACACCACTGGATTTAAATCTAGACTCTACTAATGACTACCTTGGGATCTTGTGAGACATGTGGTACACCTCCCCACACCCTTCAGTTCCTCAGTTTCCACATATGTTATACTGGCACAATCATAACCTTGTGGGGTTGAAGGTGAAATCAAATAAAGCAGGTGCAGCTCCTGCCACACAGGGCATTTCCTCCCCACAAAATGATGAAGTCTAAGCCTGGCATGTAATGCCCTTCACAGTCACCACCCTCTGATGATGAGTAGTGTCCTCTCCCTACCAAGCAGAGCTGAGGCTGCAGCCACAGGAGGCTCATGGCCTTACCACATACCAGGGACTGTCACAGCTCTGTGCCCCTGCTAAGGCTGCTCCCTCAAGCAACAGCAGGCTCAGCTACACATAATCTCTTCTACCACCTGGGCTCCTCTCTGCTGTCATCCTGCTCACATTGGGTGCTTAACAGTTTTTGTCTTCCTCCATTAGACTAGGAGCTCCTCAAGGGTGGAGACAGGTGACGTGGCTCAGAGTGTGCTGAGGGAGCCATTGCTGGGCAGGCTTGGCCAGCCCATCCATCGCACCTGTTTTCTCAGCCTGCCAAGTCCCCGCCACAAAGAGGTGTGGCGGGATGGCTGGACATGGAAGGGGCTTCATTCCTGGGCACAGTGCTACCTTGCTAGGTCTGCTTCATGATACTTCCTGCCCAACCCAGGGAAGAGACCTCCACTTCACTGCTTCTCTACCCCTGCCCACCAGGACCCCATACCTGCTTACTGCAAGGCCCCATCCTCCGCATCTGTGTCCTGGCTGTGCTCCTGATAGGGAGAAGGCAAGAAGAGATCACACGTCACTCACTGCAAGCTCCAAATTCTGTCCTGGGCCATTTGTCTAGAAAGACCCCAGGGCCCAGAGCACACCTAGAGGACACAGTCAGAAAGGGGGAGGAACAGCCAATGGGAATGCCTATGGGACCAAACAACAAGGATGGCATAGGATCTTGAGAGTGGTCTGAGGGCTCCCTAGGAGAGACAAGGGAGTTCTGGGAGTGGCATGGGGCACATTTCTGTACATAGAATTTGGATTGGGGCAGCCTGAAAGCCTTATGATTGGTGAAAGGGTTAGGGCTTTTATGGAGACTATGCCGGAAAGAGTAAGATGAAGTATCAGGCTAGGTTCAAAGCAGGAGATGTGAGCTGGGTATGAGGAAGACCCCTTGACTATCATGGCCATGAGCCGATCTGTCCTCATGCTGGAACCCAGCAGTGATGAAAAGGAGAACACTCCAGACCCAGTAAAGAAGTCTGGGCTCCAATCCTGCCTCAGTCCTTATTAACTACGAGGCCCTGAGCAAGCTCCTTGACACCCCTCTGAGCCTCAGTTTCCTCGTGGGCTGAAATGTGGGAACCATACTACTATACATGGTACAGAGCTGGTGTTACGGTTAGATGAAGTTAGAATGTATGGATTGCAGGGCCTGGTGCTCAACAAACATTCCTTAAGTAAGTGAATAGCAAGTCAACAACAGATATTTTACAGACTCAAGAGTCTGGTCTACCCTCCTTCTCAAAAGAGGCTCCTTATTCAAATGGCCTCCCAGCCTCAGCCTGAATAATTCCACTTACAGGCAGGGAGCTCACTCCCTCATGACACAGCCTGCTTCGTGACCGAGCAAGAATGGCTTTTAGCAAATCCTCTGTGGAGGTAACACCTGCCTCCTCCCCGTGGCTTCCCCAAGCAACTCCAGCCCTGCTCTCTGGAACTCTGCAGGCCATGTGCTCCCTTGTGCCCAATTCTCCCCTTTCTCCAACCCATGTGGAGAATGGAGGCCAGAATGGACCCTGGACTTGAGTCTGCCCCAGTCCTTAGTGGGACTTCTGATTGGCACCTGAAATAGGCAACTGCCCCCTGCTCTTTCTTCCCTCTTCTCTACAGGACTAGAAGCCCTGGGAGGAGAGAGCTCACAGGAGGGCCAACCAGCTCAGAGGTTCTCCCTGCCCTATTGCCCTCCTGAGACAAGGAGTGCGAAGTCCAGTCCCAGCCCACCCTGCCATGCCCCTGGCCAGGCCCTCACCAGCTCTTCCTCGCTATGTGCCAACAATCCCTCCTCGTCACCGTCGTCTCGAGCCTGTGCTTCTCCTTGGGGCATGACTACCCCGGAAGGCGTGTCCTCTTTGGGGGCTGGTGGCCGGCTGTTGCTGCCACTATTGCCACCACCACCAGCACTGCCGCTGCCAGCGCTGCTGTCGCCCTTCTTCTTGCCATCTTGAGGAGGAAGGGGTGGAGGAGGAGGAAATAAAACTCAGCCTGGGGCACTTTAGGAAAAGCTAGCCTCAGCACAGTGGGTCCAGGTGGGCTGGGATCTGCAGGGCCACCCCAACCCCTCTCCCCTGTGTACTATCTTCCCACCCACCCTCTGCCCTATGCCTTGGCCATGGAGCGGGGTGAGGACTCTGAGGCTGACCTGGATTGGCTTTTTGCTCCTCAGCAATCTGCTCCAAGCGGCCCAGCAAGGCATCAATGTTGGACTTGATCTGCGTCAGCTCTGTCTTGATGGCCTGCAGCTCACTGCTCTTTACTGGGAGTGGAAGGGGGGGACAGGGCTGTCACCTAAGGGTTGAAAGCTTGACACACAAAACCTCAGCCCTATTCTGTCAACTAGGAATGCAGTTCTTTTTTGGTTCTTTCCCTGGTCATGGAAAAGGCCTCCTCCTGAGACTTCCTGGAGGCCATCCCTCAGTGACCAGCCCACACTTCTGAACCTGGCTCTCTTTTCCCCAGAGCTCTCGAATCCTGAAAGGGACTGAGGATGGACAGCAATGCAGGTGTATAGTGTGCTCTTCTGTGTGCACCTGAGGAAGAACATGTGTCTTTGTGTTATGGGATGGGGCCTGTCTTTCAAGGTATACAAATGTAGGTCTTTTGCAATCAGATTTCCTGGGTGCTTGACTGCAGTGTGTGTACACTGGAGTGAATGTGGAATTGTGGGCCTGTGTAGACCTGTCCTTGTCCTTATTAGAGAGGAGAGATGATGCCATCTCCTATCTGGGCACCATGTCACAGCACTAATCTCTCTGTGCCCAACCCGCATCCCTCCTCCTCAAATGTCAGCCTTTTCCTCTTAGAAATGGATGAAAATACTCACTTGGTTGTGTTAGAGCTGCAGAGCTGTGGGAGATTTGTTCCTTTATCTATTTTCCAATGTAAAAAAATGTGATTCTATTATTTTGCTAACGATAACAATACAAATTATCTCGGAAGAAGATATAGTCACTCACACTTGATCTTGGCTGAGCTGGTGGTGATGGCTGTGGAGCGGGCAAAGAGCTTGACAGGTATGGTAGTTTTGACACGCCGGACCAAAGGGACTGTGACTCGGGGTCGCTTCACAGGGACCACCCTGGGCACTGGCACAGGAGACAGGCGGCCCCGGTAGTCAAAGAGCCTGTAGGGCAAACGGGCCAGAGGCTGCAGCATGGCCTGTGGCCACTAGGGGGCACTGTGGCTGGGAGGCCAGCGCTACATGCCTTGGCTTGGCCCCCAGCAAGCCCTGGGGTGAGAAGCAGGGCTTTGTGGACCCTGACGGCTCTTGGAATCCTCACTACATCCACCTCTCCCACCAGCTAGGGGAGGTAAGGGCAGATGAGGCAGTAGGTGGTAGTGATTACATCCCATTCAACAGAGGGGCAAAGTAAGACCAGCCCCACAGAGGTGCCTTCCCTAGTCACTCTGACACCCAGGCCAGCTCTACTGCATGACCTGGCTTCTGCCCAGTCAACTGCCACCCCAACCTCTGGTCAGAGTTCAGAAGTCTCAAAGCAGCACAAATCCCCAGCTGGAAATAGCAAGGTATGAGAGTGAGGGTCAACCCCTGAGCCTCAGTTTCCCCACATGCTTAATAAGGATGGCTACACCCAAATTCAGTGTCTACCCAAGTCTTCTGTAGGGGTAGAGCATGAAAGAATTTAGCTAAAAATATACTTTAAAAGATGTGATAGGTGAAAGGTTAGGGTACTGAGACCCTCAATGCATGAGCCCATAGCCTCAGAGACATGAGGCTAGATTCTGAGCCCTTTCCTTGCTCTGGGCCTCCTTAATCACCCCACCCTTCCCGCTCTACTTCAAAGACAAAGGCCAGGAGCCCAGTGGGGGATGATCAAGGCTGGGCAGTTCAATCAGACCCCAGGGCTCTCAGACTGTGTGCTCCTTCCCACAGCCGTCACTCAGTCCTCTCTAGGGATTTGGGGGTCTTTTTCTGCTGACCAAGCAGAAACTCAGTAGGCTAAGTAGGGGCTCTCCCTGCCATCCGTTGCTACCATCTTTCTGCAGCCTTATTGGGTACACATTGGGACCACTTTCCTGATGACAGCCAAGAAACCTGCCATTCCTTGGTACTCCCTTGTTCAGGGAGCCCTGCTCTGGGGGTGGTGATGGCTGGAGATGGAGAGTCTCTGGGAAAGCATCCAATCCCAGACCCTGCATTTCTGCCCCCAAGGGGAGGGGGCGGCTCTGGCCTTGGTCAGAATCACTGGACCACAGAATCCCAGAGCTGGAGGAGCCCTGAGAGATCACTTGGTGCAAGTCCATTTCACAAACTTGGAAGGGGATTTGCCTAAAGTCACATAATCAATCCAGTGGCAGAGCTGAGATTAGCACCTAAATCTTCTGACTCCCAGGTTAGGGCACTTTCCATTATACCACACTATCTCCTGAAACCATTCTCAGGTGAGAAAAACAAGGCTCAGAGAGGTTCTTCTACCTGGGTCCCTGGGGGTGTGCTGAGCTGGAGGTAGGAAGGGAAGCAGGGAGGAGGAGAGGTCTAGGCTGGTCCTCACTATGATTTCCACTTAAGAGTATGGCCCACAGCCCACCAGAGACTAATTCAGGCCTCCAAATAGCTCTTGGCCTTGTGGCTATAAATATAAGGCCAAGGGGCTCAGTCTGAGCTCTGGAGTTCCTTCCAGTTGGTTGGGCACTTCACACAGGGAAGGAACTGAAAGTAGAAGTGTGAGGCTCACACTCCCTATAACCAGTGCCCTACCCTGTTGTGTATTCCAACTGGCTACGTTTATACAGCCCTTGGGCTGTACCATCTGCTTGAGTCTTACCCCAGAACTAGGAGGAAAAGGGCAGCCAGAATGTCAGTGTGGTATGGTGATGGGAGCTCTGGCCTGGGCACCTGCAGAACTGAACCCTACACCCAGCTCTGTCATTGACTTGTGAAGCAACCTTGGGCAAATGCCTGTCCACACCTCTGGGCTTTGATTCCCATTTGGAGAACTGAGTGGGCTGCACCAATAATCTCTCAGAACCCTTCCAGCTTGGCTGTTTCATGCCTGGGCACGCCCCTCCCCTGCTCACCTGTCGTAGAAGTCGTCCCGGTAGTAATCATAGTCAAAGCTGTAGCCACTGGGGAAACAAAGGGGAGAGGGCCAGAGCTTAGGGATGGCCACTCAGCCCACTCTCCACAGGCCCTCATCTCCAAACACCTCCCCAAGTTCTAGGCTCAGCACACCATCACACTAGCGTTTACTCCCTCTGTGGGAAGAGGGACCATCCCACCCAGACAGACAGAGTGCCCCACCTGTATATGGCAGATGCTGCTCTCTTTAGCCCCTTGGGTCTGTTGGGCTTGGGCTCTCCAGCCATGTTGATGTCTGTGTGAAGGGAAGAGGCAGAGTCAGAATGCTGGCATGACAGCAGTATGCCCACAAGCACATCCCCCTCATGTGCACACGTAATTCATGTGCTTACATGATGGAAACACGGACTTTATTCACTGATGTAGCCAACAAAATTCTTCAAACATTAGACTCATACCCAGACATCACACGGACATGCCTGTTTGCGTGTCCACAGACACATCCATGTGTGCTCACAAACACATCACTCACATACACAGGCAACCATGTACAACATACATATATGCATTCTCAAGTACACTCATGAAAACACATACATCAGGTACATAAGAACATATACACAGATGCACCCTCACACACAAATTCACATGTCCACATAAAGTCACACACACAGATAACATATGTACTCTCAAGTACACTCAGACTTGGCTCCAACATCATATATATAAACTGACCATATGCAAATGAGCCAATGCACATTCACATAGACATTCTACTAAACATCTCAATGCCTAGAACGGTGCTTAGTACATGACAGGATCTCAAATATTTAGTAAATGAGTATGTGCATATCTGCTTACACACGCCAGTATATTCTGACACATACACACACATACAGATATGTGTTCACATATCTCCACATGTTCAGTCACATTCTTATTCAGGAATACATATATAGATATCTCTTCTCAAACATACACATATACACAGAATTACGTGCACACACATGAACACTGCACACACTCCAAGGCATACCAGGGTGGATCCTTCCTCCTAGCTCTCAGAAAGTGTTCCAAGTCATCTGTAGCCCAATGTAAAAGGCTATGCTAGTCCACTCTCTTCCCTTTTCCAGGGGAATCTGCATTTTAACAGGAGCCCTAAAGCCTATCATTAAGAAGGACCAAGAAGGCAAGGACAGGACAGGACTGTTTTCCAGGGGCTTCTAAAATTCTCCCCTCTAGGCATCAATTTTATGACTTAATTTATAATAAATATAGCTTATTTAATTTACAAAATCTGAGAGCAGTGGTAGTGGTAGGAGAAAGAGAGGAGGGGGCTAAGAGGGGAACTGGAGCATGAAGGGAGGATAGGAGCTACCCTGGAGAACACTAGGAGAATACTGTGGTGAGAGGCTTACCCAGGGTCTGCCCGGCCAGCACCCGCCCGTTCTCTCCCAGCACAGCTGCCCGGGCATGGCGCTCATTGGCGTACTGGACAAAGGCATAGCCCTTGTGCACAGAACAGCCAGCCACACGGCCATACTTGGAGAATATGGTCTCCACATCTGACTTCTTCACCACAGCTGTGTTGAGATTTCCAATGAAGACCCGAGAGTTGATGGATTTGGGATCATTCTTATTGGTTACATTGCTTGTCTGGATCTTCAAGGACATGGTGGCCACCTGAAGAGAGAGAGAGCGCCTCTTTAAAGCAGGGACCATGGGCTGGGCTCAAGGGCTGCCCAAGGCCCACATTCTGGCTAACTAGTTGCTTCTTGCCTTCTTACAAAAGTATACCCCTACAGCATCGCACCTCCGTTTCTGCATCTTGTTTTCCTGTTATATTAACTAAGTGTTGTTATTTACTCAGTTGGTATTCACGCGGTAAGCAGAGCAGAACACTTCATAAGAGAGGAATCTAACATTCAAAGAGGTCACAATGCTAGCGAATGGCGGTGCTGGGATTTGAACCCTGGACTGCTTGACTCTAATTCTTTTGAGTCCACTCTTTATTCAGTGCCCATCTCAAATATTACCCCATTCAGGATCTACATGTGAAGATCTTCTACAGCTTTTCTACTATTCCTCCAATACAGAACCGTGGCAAAGAGGTCCCACGGTAATTGCAAGTAATGCTAACTTTAGAACAATACCATATCATGAAAATTGCTCAGTCTGATGCAGACATGGACTTAGCTATGTGTTTACTGGTATCAGCCATTTTGAAAAAGGTATGCTAACTAAGTCTCAGAGTGGAATAAGCTAAGAGTGGCGTACAATACTGGATAATCTCAAGATTCCACAAGAGAGTGTTATTATTGCTCATATTTTACCAGAAACTAAGTTCATTAACTTGCCAATAATGGGCATTCAAACACAGGTCAGTTTGTCCCTAAAGCCCATTTCTTCCAATCTTATCATTCTGTTTCCTAGAGCTAAAGCCAACTTAAATACTATAGTAAGTCAGCATATTTATCTGAGAATTGTTTTCAATAAATTAATTTTTTAAGAGTTACTCATTTCTATACCTACTCATTCAAATTTTGTTCTGTTTGGCTTAGAGATGGGACTACACCTACTCTCTGCTCTCTATGCTCTGGTAAAATCTTTTACCCAAAAGAGCAGTACAAATTTTTCCTACTCCATTCCTGGACAGGTTATACATAGGCACATGCTTCAAGGTGAACGACAAGAGGTGGCTCAATTTCAGTAGAAAAGGCCTAAAGTTAAGCCTTGGCATTTATACTTTCTGGCCCAGTCTTCTGCACATCGGCATGGGTTGGTGCAACTCCCTTTTAGGATCCTCCTACCTCAAAACCGTAGCTTAGGGCCATTTCAGAGGGTGCTAAAGGCCCCAAACAGCATGTACAAAAGCTCTCATCAGCCTGCCAGCCTATTCACTAATATTTTAGGGCAGAAGGGGCTTCTTTTTAGTGAAATGGAGAAGAGAAATCTGTACCTTTTGTCCCACTAAGAGGTAAGAGACCCTTTCTCCTAGATCCTACCAGCCTGGAAGCTGGTACGTTCTGACCAGCAGATGGCACTGTTTACCAGGAACTCATAGGTTGGCCCTGAGAATGTGATTCTGGGGAAGATACTGCTCCTGGGCCTGGGCTTGCAGTAAGCCCACCAGACAGACTAGGGACAGGAGTACACTATCCTAGGAAGGGGGCTGAGAGGGTGCCATCACTCCTAATGATGAAGGAGCTGGTCCCAGCACTCTGGGAGGTCGAAGCAGGAGGATTTGCTTGAGCTCAGGAGTTCGAGACCAGCCTGAGACCCTATCTCTACTAAAAATAGAAAATTAGCCAGGCGTCATGGCACATGCCTGTAGTCCCATCTACTCGGGAGGTTGAGGCAGGAGGATCGTTTGAGCTCCCAAGTTTAAGACTGCTGTGAGCTATGATGACGCCACTGCACTCTAGCTGAGGCAACAGAGTGAGACTCTGTCTCCAAAAAAAAAGAATTCTAAATTCAGACATGGTATTACATCACAATTTGTTAGCTTTACTTATAACTTTTAAATATTTAGACATATGGCACATGGGTCTCCATGTGTACTCTCAACTTTGCCCTGCAAATGTTAGAGGGCAGGCCTGACAAAGCCTGGGGCACAGTAAATGCTCAATGTTTGGGAGAAAGTGGTAAGGATATGTCCCAGGAGGTGGGGCAAGGTCTAGCTGTGCTCTGGCTTAAGTGGTGGGGACCACAGAGGGCAGAGATCCCAAGCACTTTTTTCTAATCTCTGACCCAAACACCCACCTCCACAGACTATCAATCCTTCCTACCCAATTCTTTCTAGCTTTTCAAGGTTTCCCTAAGCTTAGAGTGGGAGCCCTAGAAAATACTGACATCCTCTTCAGCAGAAGCTCCTTGACTTGATACACTATTCCCGCCCACTGGCCAAACTCTGCCTCATAGATTGGCTGTGTAATTGAGAGCAAAGTATCTGCGAGCCCGGGAGGCTCTGAGTTTAGCAATGAGCTGAGGAGAGGTGGGTAGAGGGATTGTTCTCAGTGGTGGGGGTGAGGGAAGGCAGAGACAACCAAACTTGTCCCTAGAGGCTTCTGCAATGTGAGATTAGCAGGGACCTTAAGTGAGCGTGGAGTTTATATATCCTCACTCTGAGGAACAGAGGATAAGGGACTTGGCCAGGATGCCACAGGTAGTGAGTAACAGAGTCAAGATTATCCATGGGTCCTCTGACTCTAAGTCTAGGGTTATTATTATTATTGTTTTATTTACTTTTTATTTTTGCTTTTGAGACAGTCTCGCTTTATCATCCAGGGCTAGAGTGCCGTGGCATCAGCCTAGCTCACAGCAACCTCAAACTCCTGGGCGCAAGCGATCCTCCTGCCTCAGCCTCACGAGTAGCTAGGACTACAGGCATGTGCCACACCCAGCTAATTTTTTCTGTTTTTAGTTGTCTGGCTAATATTCTCTATTTTTAGTACACACAGGGTCTCACTCTTGCTCAGGCTGGTCTCGAACTCCTGACCTCAAGCAATCCTTCTGCCTTGGCCTCCGAGAGTGCTAGGATTACAGGCGTGAGTCACCACTCCCAGCCAAGTCTAGGGTTCTTATATTCCATTTTCCTTTTGCTCTGTGAGAGACAGATCTCCAGAACAGTGAGGATATTGGAGAGCACATAGCATCTCAAAAAAATGCTATGTTTAAGAAAACTGGAGACCAGGTCCCAAATAAATGTCTTCACCTTGCCTACAAGAGAAGCAATTGCTGCATAAAAGCTGAGCTCTTAAGCTAATGAAAACCCACCAAAGACACGGGCTTTGAAATGCAATTTACAGCTCAAAGGGATGGGCTTGCTTCTCCAGACTAATAAGAACAGAAGAAATTTGGCAAAAACAAATTTGTTTTTCCCAGTTGAAATATTTCAGATGGAAACTGTTTTGGACCACAGGAGCCAAGTCTGAACATGTAGAAAAGTGACAGGGCTTTGCAAAGGTAAAAAGGCCCTAAAATGTACCTCCATCCCTGAACTTGGGGTAAATGAGACCCCAAGAGAGACATCACAGTAAGAACAGCCCCTAATTACTGAATGCCAACCATGTGTCAGAGACTATACATACCTCACATCTCCTCACAATAGCCCTGTGAGGAGGTATTTTAGATAGGGAAACTCTGATAGGCTCAGAGAGGCAAAGTAATTGGTTAACAGAGCAAAGCCAGAAGTGGAACCCAGGTCTGTTTGACTCCCAAAATAGGAAAACAGGAAGGGCAAGATTACATATGCAGACAGATGACCTGGGTACTGATTTTCGTGGTGAGAATAAGTTACCCAGAGTCAGCCACACTCTCTCCTTGGTCCTTGCCCTTCCCCTGCACAGAATTTTAGTGAACAAAGTCAGTTTGTATCTATTATGGTTTGAAGGTACCCCCGCTCCCAAATCCGTATGTTGAAACCTAATTCCCAATGTATTAGGAGGTGGGACCTTTGGGAGTGATTAGGTCATGAGGGCTCTGCCCTCATGAATGGGTTTAATGTCCTTATATTAATAAAAGAGGACCCACAGGTTGCCTTGCCCCTTCTACCATATGAGGACACTGTGAAAAGACCATGAGCCAAGAGGGCCCTGACCAGACACCAAATTTTCCAGTTCCTTGACATTGAACTTCCCAGCCTCCAGAACTGTGGAGAAATAAATTTCTGTTTATAAACCACCCAGTTTATGTATTCTGCTACAGCAGTCCAAACGGACTAAGATAATATCCTTTATCCTGACACTGTTAGTCCTACTTCATAAATGAAAACAGTTGAAGATCAACAGTAACTTACTTAAAGGCAAATAGCTAGTGAGGGGAATAGCTAGGGGACCTGAATCCAAGCTTCTCATTCAACACTGTATATGCCACTCTCTCAACAACTGTCCTAAGTCTCTGACTCTGCCATGTCACCCCTCAAGGTACTCCCAATCCTGCCTATCATCGAGTCTAATCTTCAGCCTGAACTCTCAGGCACTCAACCATCAGAAAAGGCCCACTCTCTCGACTCTGTAAATCCTCCCCAGCACTGGACCCTTCCTCTTGAAATGTTCATTTCAAAAGAGGAGGTGCTGCTTTTGGTCTTCATGCCCCCATGCTGTTTAGAGCCTCTATCTTGGCCAATACTGCTGGATACCTCTGGGCTTGTTCTCCTGCACAGGATGAGGGTCACAGCAGCCTGTGTCTGGCTCTCTGCCCTTAGATAACCCTGGAGACATCTGGGTGGTTTCACAGAAAAATAGCTACCAGTGATGGGAAGATTATTTCTGGAGAAAGCCAAGCAATTAGACTGATCAGTGTCTAGGGCCTCGTTGGTCCAGAGGCTCCTGGTTACTAAGTGGCCAGAGATGACAGAACATCCATTACTCTCATTAAACTCACCATGCCCTGGCTCATTAGCATTGCCCAAATGATCATTACTGGCCAGACAGGACTAATTTCCCAAGGGGTGCTCTTTAGTTCCTGGCCATTCTCCCTCCCATGAGAAATCTCAGCTCCCAGCATGCTGAACATGGAAGGCTTCTGGATGAGTGGAAACGTAATGGGTGCACGCTATAGGTCCAGAAGGCTTGGCCTTGGCTCTGCTGTTCTTAGTCATGTGACCTGCAACAAATCATGGAATTTCCCTGACCCTTATCATTCTTACTCTGAAAACAGAAATAATCACTTCTCTGATTTCAGATCTGATACAAGAATCCAACAGGCTAACTGATGTCAAAGTGTCCTGTCACAACCACAAAATACTATAAAAGGATATGGGATTATACCTACTTCTGTTATTACCCAGTCCTGCCCTATTCACTCATTCAACACATTGTTTTTTGGGGTGTTTTTTTTTTTTTTTTTTTCTGAGACAGAGTCTCACTCTTTTGCCCTGCTAGATTGCAGTGGTGTGATCATAGCTCACCACAACCTCGAATTCCTGGCCTCAGCCTCCTAAGTAGCTAGGACTATAGGTGTGTGCTATGATGCCCAGCTAATTTTTTCTATTTTTAGTAGAGATGGAGTCTCAGTCTTACTCAGGCTGGTCTCAAACTCCTGACCCTCATGTGATCCTCCAACCTTGGCCTCCCAGAGCACTAAGATGACAGGCTTGAGCCACCGCACCTGGCCAACACACATTTCTTGAGTATTCTCCTCTGTGCCGGCACTGTGGAGGGGCTGAGAAACAGAGCACTCAGTAGTCTTGTGCTCTACTTACTGCTCAAGAAGCACTCTCTCCAGGAACCTTTTTTCATTGTTTCCTAATAACAAAGGAAAAAGGCACACGAAATAGCAAACACAGCACAGGCTCTGGAGTCAGACAGGACTAAATCTAATTCCGGTCCTATCACTTATGACTGTAATCATGCTATGTTCCTTAACCTCGCCTCTAACTCAACCGCAAAATAGCAATTATACCAATCCTGGGATTAGGGTAAGGATTGGAGATAGTATGTGTAAAGTGTTCAGTATGATGGCTGGCACCAGTAGGTATTTAGAAATTAAGAAACTGGATAACCCAAATGCCCTATGAAAGCAGATGAATCCAGCCTGGCACTCTAGGTCCACCACATTCCAGCTCTAGTGTTCTTTACCTATGTCATCTCCTCATGCTCCACACTTTGCCTGAAAATAAGGGAGGGAGTCAGGGGTAGGGAGGCTATGCATGCTCTCTCTTGTTCCAAGTATCTGGAACCAAACCTAGAAACTTCATAAAGGTGTCCCCTCTCCCCATGCCTGTCAGACCACTACTGGATGGGGCAGGGGGAATAAAGAACACTGGCCAGGAGTGGTTCTAGGCCTTGCTGAACCACTGTCACCCCTCAACTGTACCATGAAGTCTCTAGTCCTATACTGTAGCATTGGTAGGCCCTGAAGGGACACCCCAAAGCAGAAATAGGTGGCAGGGCTGGGCCTCGGACATCTCTTCCCTACAGTGTGATATGGTTGTATTCCCTACTTTCCCTGCATCTTGTACACTAACGCCACTCTTGTCTGTAGCCTTAGGCTAAGACTCACCATCTGTGTGACAAGTTTCCCTTCATAGCTATGGAAGAAAGGTAACAAACGATGGGTAGGTGACAACCTTAGGCCTACAATCCCTAACAGTAAGTTCGAGTTAGGGACCTACAAATGGCTGTCGACCTTTATTTTTGCCAAAGAAGTAATCTAAACACCCTCTTATCCAAACAATCACAATTATAAATATCCCAATATTTAGCTAACTATAGGCCAGGTATTAACAAATGAATCATTCATTTATTCATCTAGCGATTCATCTGGGACCTGATCTCAACTAACTCCCAATCCAGCAGGGGACATCCACCACCGCCACAAAGCACATGTGCCTTGGGATGGAGTCCACTGTCCCAGAAGCAACTCAAGCAAAGCAGTCTGGGAGATCTGAGAAGGGGTAGGAGCATCACAGAAGCCTCCACCAAAGGGAAGAGAGTTTAAGATGAATTCACACTGGGTGGGGACACGGGGAGAGGCCTGGCAGGAGAAACTACAGGAACGATGTACAAAATGTGTCCCTTTCTCCTCTTTGATCACCCTATTCTCCCCTTCCTCCTGTAAGCAGGGCTAGAAATAGAGATTTGAAACAAGAGAACATCTTCATTGCTGTCTCTTGTTTCCTTGATAGATGCATATTTATTCTTGCCTTCAAAGAGAATAAAAAGGGAACATATGATTTAATATGCAGTAACTTTATACCAGGCACTGTTGGAAGTGTTACAAGCATAATCTCTCATAATCCTAGTCACAACCTAATGAGATAAGTAGTATCATCTGCACTCTACAGATGAAGAAACTGAGACTCAGAAAAAGCTTAAATAATTTTTCCATAGTCACAGTAGATAGCATGATTAGAAGGGAAGGACCCCAAGCTTTTCTAATTCTAAAGCCTGTGTTCTTTCCATTCTACTAGATTGTTCCCATTGACCCCTCCATCCAGAGGAAGAATAGTCCTGGCTTTGCTGATGTGCCACATGACCTTAGGTTTTGAACTATGTGACCACAAAAGGCCCTTCCAGGGCTAAATGTGTGATCATGATGACAATCATCACCAACATTTGCTGAGTACTCACTATGTACCAGAAACTGCACTAAGCCTTCTGCCATGAGACAGGCGATGAGATGTGTTGTGACCATCGCACATATGAGGAAACTAAGGCTTGGTGCTTGCTTAGTCCTACGCAAGCCAGGAAATGGCAGAGCTGGGACAATTATGTATGAGACCAGAGCTGGTCCTCTTAACCTTGACTCAGAATGACTTTGATGCTGAGTGTGCCCTGTATTTGCCTGGAGGTCAGTTTCTTCCTCTACCTCCTAACAATGATCCTCTGGCACAGACTCATGGGGCCTTGCTGAAAGCATGCGCTCAAGTCTAAGAGCCAACCAGCACTTGCTGTGAGCTTGGGGGATGCCCCCTTACCCTCAACGCCTTATGGGGCTGGCTCCTCGCAGTGATAATGTGGCAAGATTAGTCACTGCTTGCTGTTGGTTGATTATAGCTATTCTTTTCTGTAAATGAAGTTTAAAAGTCATCAAAGGGTTTGTCAGCTGTGACTTATGAGCCTCTTTCCTGCAGGGAAGTTGGGCAGTGACAAATGCCCCTCTTGTTCTGCCATCCATTACAAGTTGGAAGGTGCCATGTTCCAATTACTGAAGACCCCGATGGAGCTCATGGAAAACCCTGCTCCAGGCTGCAGCCATTACTCAGGCCTGGCAGGGCTGCCAGCAGAGCTGCCCTAGGCCCAGGCCCAGTTGGGTAGGAATGGAATAAGAATGTTTTTCTGATTTAGTGAGCAGGCCCCTTTCACCCTTTAACTTGTGTTATCCCTGGTGGTTTATCCTAGACACATCTCACAGACAAGCAAACACACAGACACCATGTGGGCTGTCTCAAAGTACCCAGAATCAAGACTCCTAAGACGAACAGATATGAGGAAATAAGGTCATGTTGCCAGGTAGACTAGGTAGGAAATATGACGCTCAGGAAGGGGAAACAGTTGATAAAGTACCTAGGATATTTAGAGAAAGAAGAGATTGAAAGGACCCTCAGAGACCCACTAGTACAATCAATGGCCTCAGTATTGAATACCCATTACCTACCAGGCCTGTTTAGCTAGATGCTGTGGAACAAAAGATGAATAAAATATAGTCCCTGCACTGAGGGTAGATGAGAAAATTAAAGTCCAGAGAAAGTAACTTAACCCAGGTCAAAAAATATGTTAGGGAATTAGAATGCAGATCTCTACCTCTAGTGACAAAGGAGTCTTCATGTGTGCCAGGCTCCTACGTAGAGCATGCTACATACATAATTCCCATCCAATCCCACCTACTTACTTTATTGCATGCTTAACTTCTGGCAAGTCTTATAACCTATCCAAGGTCTCAGAAAAATGAGGATGATAAAACTTGCTACAGCACTGTGGTGAGTATTAAATAATACAAATACAATGCACAGCGGTAGGCACATATTAAATACTACAAATATTATTTACCATCAAATAATCCCCAAAATAACTCCTTGAAGCAGGTATCATTACTCTCATTTTATAGACAAAAAGACTGAGGCTCTTTTTCACATTGCCACACGAACTAAATAATGAATAAGCCAGTGCTTCTCAAAACTACTGTGGTGAAGGACCAGGCTTTTGTTTTGTTTTGCTTTTTAAACTTCACTTTTGAGTAGTACGGCTCTAAGCCACTCTGGCCCAATCCTGTCAACCTCTATGAAACCAAAGCAAAGAAAGCATGAAGTTTATTTCACTTCTTTCAAGTTTAGGCTGATTTCTTTTAGATTTTTGGTATTAGACTAATTTACAAAAACTATCCTAATTTTTTTCCTTTCCTTTTCTCTGTCTTAAGAGAGAAGAGGGTAGGCAGACCAAGGATTTGCCACTGAATGCTTCTGGTGGTGATTTATCTTGGTCATCAGCTCTAGGTCATGCTATCTCCTGCAAGGGAAGATGATCCAGGCTTAATGGGGACTGGAACAACTTTCCTGGGACCTGGGGGTGTGAAAAGAAGGTATATTCCTGAAGAAGTTGGTACTCTCAGACGTTCTCTCCCTACACCAAAGAACATGAGGAAACCAGCCAGGAAGGGGAAAGGCATGTAACTTTTCTTTTGGTCTTTCTAATTTTCAGTCTTGTATTATGGCTGTTTACAAATCAGTCTTCTCTCTCCATTTAAGGAGTTGAGACCAAAATGGATACCTGATTCATTCCCAGATGTTACTGTACATCTATAAGCATGACTGGCTGGGCAAATAAGTAGCTCTTAACCAGTGTTCAAAGACACAGTAGGGTACTTTGAATCTTCCAGGTGCATGGCCAAAATTTTAGCAGTGTACAAAACTTCTTTTTTACTCTGAGCCTACATAGTGTTATCTTTCAGCCCAACCCAGAGCTGAGTGGATCATGTGACACAGTGCAGAGAGGGGTACAACTTACTGTAAGTAGAAGTTAAAAACATGGCCTGCCATCAAATGGGAGCCAAAACCAGAATATTTACTCTCATGTGAGAGGCCATGCATGGAAGGTGGTCAAGAGAGTAATTTCTGAAATCAAAATGCCTTCATTTTCCTACTGAACTAGCTGTGTAACATAACCTTTGCGAAGTGTCTTACGTTCTTTGTGCTTTAGTTGTCTCACCTGAAAAGTGAGGACAGCAATATATGTCTCTACAGTTGCTAGAGGATAATTTAATTCAATGTAAGCATTCAGAACAAGGTCTGGTACATTAGAAAGCATGCAAATACATTAGTTCCTGCTGCTGCTACATGATGAGTGTCCCTTATCCAAATGCTTGGGACCAGAAGTGTTTTGGATTTCAGATTTTGGAATATTTGCAGATACTTAACTGATTGAGCATCCCTAATCCGAAAATCCCAAATCCGAAATGCTCCAACAGGCATTTCCTTTGAGCATCATGTTGGCACTCAGAAAGTTTCAGATTTTGTAGCATTTTGGATTTCAGATTTTTGAATAGGGATGCTCAATCTGTATTATTATTATTATTTTGAGACAGAGTCTTGCTCTGTCGCCCTGCATAGAGTACAGTGGTGTCACCACAGCTCACTGCAACTTCAAACTCCTGGGCTCAAGCAATCCTCTTGCCCCAGGCTCCCAAGTAACTGGGACTACAGGTGCACACCACCACACCCAGCTAATTTTTCTATTTTTAGTAGAGACGAGAGTTTTGCTCTCGCTCAGGCTAGTCTCAAACTCCTGAACTCAAGCAATCCTCCCACCGTGGCCTCCCAGAGTGCTAGAATTACAGGCATGAGCCACTGTACCCAGCCTCAATCTGTATTAGTACTGTTGTAGTAAAACCTGTAAGAATTTTTCCTTGTGAGTATAAAGGGAAAGGTGGTCAGTTCTACTGGAACATTAACCTAGAGCTGAACTGTAATCAAGGAAAGACTACTATCACTAGAGATATAATAAAGTCTCTTCAAGTATGTCACTAAAGTTCTAGTATTTGGAAATGAGCCTTGAACATAAAAGTAATCACAGAATAGGCACTCATGAAGTGGTGAATGAACAAATATCCGGAGTAAAACAGCCACTACAGCCCAAAAAGATACAACTTGAGAAGCGAGGCAGGAAGAGTCCCCTAACCAAAGGTTCCCAGAAAGGCCTCTTTATACCTTGAGGACCCCTGCAGACAGACTGAGTTTCCCTTCTGGGCAACAGGAACCCAGGGGTTGATATGACAAGAAACTCCCACTTGCTTAATATTCTGTGTCTCTGATGGAATCTCCACATTCTGTGGCTGCTCTATTCCAAATAAGGCTGCAGAAGGCTACATCATGGTACAGTACGCGTTCCCATTTCCCAGTCTGTATTAAAGGAAGTAAGGGACTCTGAGGAATACAGAGAGGGAGGCCTAACCCCTCCCCACAAAAGGATTAGCCCTAACTTAAAACAGTAATAGTGGCTTATTAGCTTTGGATTCCTCTTTGCCAGTGGAGCCCTAGGACCTAAATCCATCTACTGCTGTGTGATCCTGGAAAGGCACTTCACTGCTTAGAGGTTCAAGGTTCTGTGAAATGGGGATAAAAATCGCCGCCGTGTCTACCTGCAGCACAGGTTGTTGTGAGGGACAAAGGAGATAACATACTACATTACCTGAGTTGTGCTGTATAAATTTGGACAGGAATATTCCCTGGATACAGCTGCTACAGGTCTTCCTGGACAGAGACACGCAGGCAGAAAGCCAGTCAGCTGGAAGGCGCACAACTTGGCACTGCAGCCAAGCGCTGTGCCCCTCAGGTGCAAGGGCAGTTGATTAAAATCCTTTGATGTGGAATCAGTATTTTCCTCCTTATAAAAATCCTTCTTGAAAACACTGAATGCCACCCCTCACAGCCCCCTACAGACAGCATATACACTGGCATATTTTTTATTTCTCACATTCAGACAGGGTAAGGGAGGAGAGCTGACCTCTCTCCAGGGTGATGATTCAAACTTAACTTAGGGCTCTAAGCATTGTCCCACAGTGGCACATTTTTGGTCCAAAGAGGACCACTAAGAATGACGCTATAGTCACAACCACTCTACCTTTGTCTCTCTGGCAACAACATTAACTCCACAAATATTACTAAGCATCTGTCTGTGGTGTAATCAAGGAGGTGTGCCCCTGCTGCCTTTTTTTTTTGTTTTTTT
>VBSM01001118.1:32633401-32655323 GCA_008086735.1 Cheirogaleus medius | reverse complement strand
TTACAATCCCCTTCATTAGCTAAGACCACCAAATCTATACATAGTAATCACCTAAGTGGATATAAGTCACTGACTTTATAAATGAGTAAACCTAGTGTGGAAAGGCAAAGTCAGTTGCCCAAGGTCATACAATGAACAAGGCAGTATGAATTAGGCTCATACTGAAGGGATGGGTATCATACTCCAAAGTGCAGACTTATGAAAAAAAACAAAAAAAAACCCAAAAAACCACTTTTTCTTAGATTCATCTATGTGAGGCAGGTATGGGAATAGGGCAGTGCATGGTTCAGGTGAACCCTTCCTTTCAGGGAGCAGCTTAGACACCATCCCTTGTTTGAGGTTATTTAATGCCTCTCACTCCCACAGCTGCAGCATCATTAATAAACGTGGCTTAATGACCAAAATATTCATTTGCATGTAATATGGTATACCTAAGCATATACCCAAGTTCAAGAGGCCCTGCAACCATGAGCATCAAATAAAAGCCAACCAATGAACCACTACATCTCTCTCTCTCTCTCCCCCCACCCCGCCTCCCACAGTCTTCCCCCATCATTATCTTAGAAAGAATTAACTAACCCTTTTTGGTCCTCTCTCCCCACACAAAGAAGATACTACATTAAACAAGCTTCTACACTGCAACAACTGGCTTTTTAAAAAGCTTCCCCCAAACTGAAACAGGTGTCTCAGCTATAAGAGAAAGGGCACAGCTTTGGACAGAGACAGACTAGAGTTTAACCCCAGGATCAGCCACTTACTCACCAGCTTTGTGACCTTGGACATGTCATTATATTCATTAAGACAATGTTCTCTAGTAGGCATATACTTTCCCCTTGTATACTGAGTCGATCACCAAGCCCTGCTGATTTGGCCTCCTAAATATTTTTAGAAAGTAGCCCTCTCTCTCCATTCCTATTACCACTCTTTAAATTCATCCTCTATTGTCACTAGAGTAATATCACCACCTCACTTCTTTGCTTAAAACTAAAATTAAGATCAGGTTTGCTTTATTATTTTAAAATTCTTAATCAATAATTTGAGCAAGAATTTGTACTATTTAGTGTGTTTATTATTTGAAATTACCATACAAAATCACCTAGACTTCCATCCTTCTACAGGACATAACTGCTAGTATCTTAGTATATTTCCCTCCAATGTTTTTTCTCATGCATTATGTTCAGATTACGTAGTTGGATCATTCATTCAATTATGTAACCTATTTTTTCAATTAGTATTTTAACACATGTAACATATTTGTCCTTATTGCTGCATAGAGTTCAAAAAGCATCATTTTTATAACTACTGTTTTAATAGCTCATAGTTTTCCCTGAGTATATTTATCATAGTTTAGATTGGTGGTAATTTAGGCTTTTCTCAATTTCTCACTATTATAAATAATAGCATCTGAGGGAAAGCTTATTGTATATACTGGATTATTTCCTTAGGACAGACTCTTAAGAAGTGGAATTACTGGTTAAAATATATAAACATTTTTATGGCTCTTGAGATACATTGTCTAATTATTTTCCAAAGGGTTGTACCAATTTACACTGTTCTTCTTGGCAACCTCAACAGGATCATGTCTCATCATATGGGGGTGAGAGGTTAAATTAGAGGGGGAAAAAACAAATCCTCATTGTTGTTTTTACATATATGTCAAGATGGATAGTCTCCTTTGAGTCTGCAGAGTTTTGAATGCCACAAAGAAGCTACTATAGGTTCCCAGGCAGAGGAGTAACATGTGGAAAAGATTTACTCACTCATTTATCAAGAAATCACTTATTGAGCACCTATTACTGCCAGATAGACACTGTACAAAGTACAAAGACTGAAAAAGAACAACCTCTGCCCTAGAAGAATTCACAGTCCAGTCACTGGTAGAGATCTCATGAAAACCAGAATGTATGTTTCATCTTGATAAGCGCTTAAGACAGGAGCAACTGCAAATTCAGAGGCATGTCACTTACCCAAGGGTCAGAAAGGAAAGGAGAACAGAAAGTCAGAGAAGAGTCATCAAGAAGTTCTGATCTTGGCCAGGCGTGGTGGCTCACGCCTGTAATCCTAGCACTCTGGGAGGCTGAGGCTGAAGGATCGCTCAAGATCAGGAGTTCAAGACCAGCCTGAGCAAGAGTGAGACCCCGTCTCTACTATAAATACAAAGAAATTAATTGGCCAACTAAAAATATATAGAAAAAATTAGCCAGGCATGGTGGCACGTGCCTGTAGTCCCAGCCACTAGGGAGGCTGAGGCAGAAGGATAGCCTGAGCCCAGGAGTTTGAGGTTGCTGTGAGCTAGGCTAACGCCACGGTACTCTACTCCGGGCAAAGAGTGAGACTCTGTTTCAAAAAAAAAAAAAAAGTTCTGATCTTGTCCCAAAAAAATAAGTTCAAGTTAGCCCACACACAGCTGAGGGAGAACATTTAGGAAAGAAGAAACAGCATAAGCAAAGTTACGGAAGCTTAACAGAGCTTCCATATTTAGTGAATAATAATATGTACTGTGGTTTGGCCAGAGTCTAAGATATAAGAATAAATGTTGCAGATGACACCAGAGAGCCTGGTAGAGATCAGATCAGAAAAGGCTTTGTGGTCATTGAAGAGCCTGAACTTCATGCAAGCCAACAACCCACTCCTATGTCATATGCAGCGCAGTGCTCAGTTAAGGAGGCACTCGTTAAGTCCCTACAGCTTTTTTTGTTGTTGTTGAGACAGAGGCTTATATTCTGTTGCCCTTAAACTCCCGGGCTCAAGCAATCCTCTTGCCTCAGCCTCCCAGGTAGCTGGGATTACAGGTGTGCACCATGACTTTTCTATTTTTAGTAGAGACAGGGTCTTGCACTTGCTTAAGCTGGTCTCGAATTCCTGAGTTCAAGGGGTCCTCCCACCTTGGCCTCCCAAAGTGCTGTGATTACAGGCGTGAGCCATGGTGCCTGGCCCCTACAGCTCTTGAGAGTCTGAACCAGCAATCCAACCCCTAAGCAGAGCATCTCATCTTGTGCCAGCTCCTTTTTGTCTCATGTGTTAGTCTTCTCTTGTTAAGCTGCACAGAGCTTTTATTGTTTTTTTCCACATTACCTAGCACATTGCTAGGCACATGACAGGAGTTCCAATAATGCTCATGGATCGATTAATTGGAGGTATCTCATGCAATAATACATATACTCATGAAACCCTAGCTGCCCTGGCTCCTGCCTATCTCAGCAGCTGCTCAGTCACTGCCTCTCTTGCAGATGTCTTGCCTCAGAAAGCTACCTCCCACTTCTTGCTTATTCCGCAAAATAAAAAAATGTGCCTGGGTACAAGAAGCTATAAAGTATGTGATAACTAAGGAGCACATCAGGTGGCCAGGAGGGAAGCCTGGGTGGACATAAATCCTTCCCCACATTACATTTCTCAAGCCAGGGACTCCCTCAGCCCTACCAGCAGTTTTGGAACACCAACACCTCCCCCCATCCCCTAAAAATAAAATAGTTTTTTCCAATTGAGCATGTCCAAAGTCTCTTTTGAGTAGCTGCTGGCCTTCTCTAAGGTATTACTACTTTCTACATTAATAAGAGCTGCTTTAATTATGTCAAGGATATTAACAAGACAATTATTTTAACAATATAATAGCAAAGCGTTCTTGCCCTGCTAGTTGTAGCATGAGCCATGGGCAGTGGGGGCTGATGGGCTGGCTAAAATCCACCTTAAGAGACTGTATTAAAATAATCTGTTTTAGTGTCATCTCTGCTCCTAGATGGCAGGAACCACAATCTACTTTATCTTGGCATCCCCACTGCCTTTCAGGATACGCCCTAGCTCAGAAGGAGTTCTCAGGGAGTATCTGCTGGATTGAACTCCAGCTAAGCCACATAATACTGCCCCACCCCTACCCTGCCCCATGCCTCACCCAAACTGTTTAAGAAACAAAGCAGCAGGCTGCACAGATGCTAAAGCGAGGAGAGGTTGGGGAGAGATAGGAAGGAGACATCTTTGCAGAGGCCCAATCCACCCCAACCTTAGGAAAGGCTATTTTGTAATATAAATGATTGCTGTAATTTATTAATTGCTTATTATGTGGTAGATGCATTATTACTAAGTGTTTCACTTCTAATCCTTAACAACTCTTTGACGTAAGAACCCTTTTCTGAGAATGACTCTGGATTCAAACCTCCTGGGTTCAAAATCCCAGCTCTGCTATGCATCAGCTGTATGATTTTGGGTAAATAATTTAACCTCTCTGTGCCTAGTTTTCTCATTTGTAAAATGGAAATAATATTATAGTACCTTTCCCGAGAGGTTGTTATGAGTATTCAATAAGATAATGTATCAGGAAGCACTCAGGAATTTTCTAAATGACAATGGTATTAACTACTATTGCCCCCATTTAAGAGATGGCTCCAAATATCACACTCTTAACGTTGTGTAAGGTAGACACAGAGACCACTTCATCAATGAAGCAGGACTGGAACCAATTTCTGATTTGGTGATGGAGGCTGGGGCCAGGAGTTTTCTGAGTACAAGTGTGCTGATGTGATGCCCCTAATGGAAATTCTTCAGGAAAGTCTTTGTTTCCCACCCCCCAGGCAGATCCAACCATTCCTCCCTTCTGGACCCAGATATACTCTACAGACCTCTTCTGCAACAACATCTGTTGCACTTTCGTATTCATATATATCTGTCTCCTTCCATTAGATTCTGAACTCCTTGAAGGCAGAGACTATTTTACTAGCCTTTGCAGTCCCAGTCTCCTGCACTACCCTTGCAACCAGTAGATGCTCAGGGAATTTCTGCTAATAAACAGGTGAAAGAATTCTAGGTGTATGCTGCTTCAGTGAAGGGTTTCCCAGGGTTCCTGACCCAGCAACTCCTAAACAGTGAACTGTACTCCTGGTGTTCACAAGATGAGCCTAAGTTCCATCAGTAGGGCAGAAGGAGAAGCAAGACAGTGATAAGAGAGAAAATAAAGGAGGGGCAGAGTGAGAAGCTGGGGGGTCACTGGTGTCTTTGTTCAGTATATTACAGGAAGCAGAAGCAATAAGAGCTTGAATGTACAGCCCAGAGACTAATAATCTAGGGTTTCTATGATGGAGAGGATGTACGAGGTCCTCACCAAGCAGAGAGCAGCAAAGGCCAGAAAATGTCATCCTTGTCAGCAATCAACACAGTGAGAGAGACCCAGCCCTCTTTCTCTTTATTATCTGGTGACCCTGAGATAAGCCAACCACTGAGACCCACCATGCTGACTTAATGGAAAGAATACTGGACCAAGAGTTAGGAGACCTCAGGTTCATTCCTGAGAATGTACTAAATCTTTTAATTAATAAATATTTCTTGCACATCCATTACACGTCAAGCTTGCACTAGGTACCTGTGACACAACAAAGAATCTATCACTAATTTACTGTCAGACTTTGGACAAGACATCCCTTCTCTGAGCCTTAATGTCCTCATATGATGTGTGGAAGATAAATTCTACGTAACAGGATTGTTTTGAGATCAGATGTGCTTTGAAGAGTCTACTGTATAACCTTGCAAATTTAAAGGTGACATTTTTACTAGATTTGAACTAGAGGGCTTAGTACAATAAAATGCAAGGATAGCCCCACCAAATGCCAAGAACAACTCTCTCTACCACATCTGGAGAGAAATCCAGCAGCACATTCCTACTCACTAAATTTTGTCGTGGAGATGGTTATGGAGGAGCAGAAGAAACTTGACACATTCTGTTCAAACCCCCCTCAGAATCCTTCCCATAATTACTGGTGTCAGAGTAGTTCTCATTAGGAGTTGCACTGTGGGCCTCCAAGTTGAATCCCCAAGATGCAATTCAAACTTCTTACAGCAAGAAGAACAGAGTTCAACTTTACAAGGTAGGAGATCCTTTCCAGTCACTGAGCTAATTACCTGACCCCTGGACCTTCAACTGTTTGGAAACATTTGGTGGCCATTAAGCCTGTTATTTCTTCATTTTCCTGCTTACTGGAATAAATACACATCAAAACAGAAAGTTTAATACTGTAACAATACTCTCTGATTAGTGGTTTGCAGAATCCTCTGTAATTTTAGGATTTGCTGGCTAAAAAAGGAAGAATGGTGGGGGGCAAATAATGGCATTGCTCAAGAAGGAGTCAGGCACTGAGATTTAGACTTGGCTTTGCCATGGGCTAGCTCTGTAAACTTGGTTTCAGACCTTATATGTCTAATCCAGAAAGTAGAAGAGCTGAGGCCAGGCACCATGGCTTGCACCTGTAATTCCAGCAATTTGGGAGGTCAAAGTGAGGTGAGTGTTTGCGTCCAGGAGTTTGAGATCAGCCTGGGCAACATAGCGAGACCCTGTCTCTACAAAAAATTTAAAAATTAGTTAGTGTGGTAGCATGTGCCTGTAGTCCCAGCTACTCAGGAGGCTGAGGCAGAAGGATCACTTGAGCCCAGGAGTTCAAGGTTACAGTGAACTATGATGGGGCCACTGCACTCTAGCCTGAGCAACACAGTGAGACCCTGTCTCTAAAAAACAAATAAGAAAATGGAAAAAATGGACCAGATTAGGGTTATAGGAACTCTTTTGTGGAAGACCAATATTCCTCAAGATGTTAATGAGAGTTCCTCATAAAAGGGGCTCCAAGGTCAAATAAGAATAGAAAACTTGGCATATTCCACAACTAGCCCTTCTCAAGAGGCACATGCACAGTAAGGCTCTGAGAAGTCAGCAGTAAGGAAACGTACTTTGCATTATTCAATCTGACATTTCCCAAATTATTAAATCTCTTCTGAGAAAGACACAGTTTGAGGGAGACACACTGGGACAGATCTCTAGGGTCCCTATCAGCTCTAATCTACTGTGATTTGCATCAGAAGTACTTAGCCAGTGCCTGGAGCACCCTGCTTCCCTCTTATCTACTTCTGTTAACCCAGTGAGGCACTTAAATGATACTCTGGTTAATGGAATTTATTATATGTAGTTCATTTAACCATAGTGAGAATAGCAATTTTCAAAGACTCGGAATACAACACACTTAAAACACTGAAATGGGAAACCTGCAGTTACTGAGCTCCTAATACCATGTTTCCCTGAAAATAAGACCTACCCATAAAATAAGCCCTAGCAGGATTTCTAAGCATTTGCGCAATATAAGCCCTACCCCGAAAATAAGACCTAGTGATGGGCGTGGCTACACAGCATATCTGCACAACCCATGCATTTCGTTGTGAAGCGGTAAAGATGACGAGCAGCCCTTCTCATCTGTCCCATCGTGACAGCTACTATCCCAGAGGTGACCAGAAAGGTGCGGGCAGCCCCACCAACAAGTTTGGCTCCCCCTGTCAGGTCCTGGCCATCCTGTGCGTGCTGCAAGCTAAGGCTTTGAGGAGAAAGTCTCCTCTGTGAAGTGAGGAGCGGGACTCTCCGCTTTAGGTACTGTGTGTCCCCAGGGGGAAGAAGGAAAGCTGTGGCTGCCATTTTACTATGATGATGTTCCAGAAGACGACGACTTAACTATATTTGAATAAATGTAGATTGTTGTACCGTACTTAAAAAAAATAACACATCTCCTGAAAATAAGCCCTAGGGTGTCTTCTTGAGGAAAACTAAATAAATATAAGACATTGTCTTATTTTCGGGGAAACACGGTACTTGTTCTGCACTGTGGGAGCATTTTCCATATATTATATCATTTAATCCTTATACAACCATAAAAAGAGATACTGTTATCCTCATATTACAGAGAAGGAAACTGAGGCTCAGAGAGTGTAAGTAACTTGCCCAAGGTCACACAGCTAGAAAGTGGTGAGCACCAGATTTCAAATCCAGGACCACTTGTCTCCCAACTCTTGGTTCTGTTTTGGATTCTGCCACCATGATTATCAGAGAGTCCCTAACCCTCCTTGGGCCTTAGTCTCCTACACTGTCAAGTGGGAATACTGCTTCCTTCACAGAGTTGCTCAAAGGCAGTAACAGGTATGAAAGGGCTCTGTAATGTATAAATGTATGATTATTTGGAGCATTTGAAACATCATGAATAAATGTTATTTCTGTTCATGATTTCTAAGGTGCTCAAGGTTCTTGCAGAGTTCCCAGTCATCACTACCCCCTGGCCCCAATAGTGCTCCTTAAAATTTTCCAGTTAGAATTTTAGATAAACAGGAAACACACTAATTTCTCTCAGCATTAATTACTATTTAGGAGTCACATTAAGTTGCCAATCTGCTTCTTAAGGAGTCAGGAGTAAAAACAGCAGAGTGAGTAGGAACCCAGTAGCCAGGACTTATCTAGATAGAGGAGATGCTAGATTGGCTGTGGGGCTTGACTCCTTAACCTCTTCTTGGAATATGCCAATGAAATAGGTCCAAAGGGTCATCTGGACAGCAGATCCTAGCATGAGATCTGTCCTGAGACTAAGGCCAGTATATGTGGTGGTGAGAGTGGGTAGGTGCAAAGGGAGGTGACTGGAGACGAGAGATGGGAAATGGGACTGGGTTAGCTAGCATCACTTTGCTTTGGGATGAAGACTACCTTGGCAGGGGCCTAGGCACAGAAACAGCAGTAGTTGGATGCAGGGCTCTCAAATCACTCTCTATCCCTGCCTAGGATCACATCCTCGTGACCCACATTGCTGTGGTCATCTGCTCCCTCCAGCTTCTGACAGACTACGACCAAAAACAACAGCAAAGCATTTTTGGATCTAGGCTCTGGCTGGAGACAGAGAAGTAAATAACACAAGCCCCTGCTCTTAAGTAAGGCACTGCACCAAGACGGTCTGACCCTAATTAAAGGCTCTCTTGCATAGCAAAGTCTCTGGCACATGGAGTATACTCAAGAATTGTTTGAACTGAATTGAATCTAAGGAGCCTACATTCTATGACTTGAGAGTACCTGTTTGGTGTCGGGATCCTATTTCAATCCTAGTTCTGGCATGAATAATTCAATGACTAGATCTCAGTTTACCCATCTATAAAGTTGCTATGGGTAGCCAGTGAGATAATGGCTGAGACAGTGCTCTGTAAATGGCATGAGATGGAACAGCAGGAGCTGATGGGAGCTCTGGGGCACATGGTCTTAAAAATTCAGAGTCCAACTTGGAGAAGACCTGAAATAAACTCCCTTTCTTTCTCCCCAGCCAGTTTAGGTCTGCTTTTCACACACAGTAGACATTCTTTGCATTTCTAGTGACTCTGAAAGAAGGAGGAAGTAAACAATTTGCCACTCAAGTAGGGGACAGAAAGAAAGGTTGCCATCTTTCTACTTTTCAAAGTTTGTTCAATCCACTGCACTGCAAAATAGAACATAGGATTTGGATTTATAATCCTAACTTTTGTTAATCAAAAGCTGTAAAACCATGAACAAGCCTGAACCTCTCTGACTCTTAGTCTCCTCATCTTTTAACTAGGAAGAAATTTGCTAAGTCATAAGATTGTATTTAAGATTCAGTGAATTAATGTGAAAAGTGTTTTGTAACCCACAAAATGCCAAACAAATACCAGTCATTACAAAGTTGTCTTCCCATCAGCTTATGAGCTACACCAGATAGTGGCTATTTACCACCCGACAGGTGAGATCATCAAAGACCAAAGAAAATGCTGAAAGTAACACACAGCTCAACTCTGACTTCCTCCAGCAGAGGTAATGTTCCTTTCATTTATTACGGGGGTTTTTAGTCTGCTTGCCTCATTAAACTGACCGATCTCTTAGGGAGGTGACTACAGACCTCTTAGGTACTTTTGTACCCCAATCCCCAGCATGGCACACCTAAAAAATGTGAAATAAATGTTACCGGAATGATGATTAACATACTGGTAGCAGAAACACATCTAGAACTCAGAACTTCTAATCTCAGGTCCAGGGTTTATAACCATAAAGTAGCCCAAACTCCATAGATTTTACCTGCCTCAATTTCTCATCTCTTCCTCAATTCCTCCACTCTAGCAAGACTCAACTTTCCCTTCTGAATTTCTGGCCTTTGTAGACATCAGTTCCCCAGCCTTAACATTCTTTATCTACCTCTTTTCTGGGCTAATACTTGTTCAACCTTCAAATTTGGAGACCTTTCTAATCTACCCTAATACTGGGTCAGGTCCTCCCCCATGTCTGTTTTATCACAGAATCCTGGCACACAGTATCAAAAATATCTGTTGAAGGCTGAATGAGTGAAATACTGGGTCTAGAAATCCAAAAGTGATGCAGGGGAAATAATCCTGTCCTAGAAGTCAGGCTGCCTGCCTGATTCTAATTCTAGCTCTACCACTAATGGGCTTGGTGATCTTGGGCAAGCCCCAGTTCTTTGGACCATTCATAAATGAGCTTCAACTATGAATAATCTCAGAAGGTCCTTCTAGTGCTAACAGTATATGAGACTTAGACTCATACAAAATCCTAGGGGTGAAGAGCATTTTTTTTTTTTTTTGAGACAGTCTCACTTTGTTGTCTAGGTTAGAGTGAGTGGCGTGGCATCAGCCTAGCTCACAGCAACCTCAATCTCCTGGGATCAAGCGATCCTCCTGCCTCAGCCTCCCGGGTAGCTGGGACTACAGGCATGCACCACCATGCCCGGCTAATTTTTTGTATATATATATTTTTAGTTGGTCAATTAATTTCTATTTTTTTTTTTAGTAGAGACAGGGTCTCGCTCTTGCTCAGGCTGGTTTCGAACTCCTGACCTCGAGCAATCCGCCCGCCTCGGCCTCCCAGAGTGCTAGGATTACAGGCATGAGCCACCGCGCCCAGCCGAGTGAAGAGCTTTTGAAGCCAGCTATATGCTCCATAGTATAAAAGGCTCAACACCCCCATCCCCCCGCAGTACCAAGCACATAGGACTCTATTGTCAGCAGTCTCCCAGCCCATTGGTTTACTTAATTTCTCCTGATGAAGTGCCAAGAATAAATCGTAGATGAGCAGCAGAGCATTTTAATGAGTCCAGAGCCTAATGAATCTTTTCCTTCCTTTGTCAATTAGAATTTCAAAGCTAGGATCCCCAAGGACCAATTTATTGGGAACAGAGAGAAGCTTTTTGTTCATAAGCTGCTGCCTGAGATACCTGCCCTGTATATCTGTATATCTGCCATGTAACAATCCTGCTTACTCAGATATAATACCTACCGTGTTTCCCAAAAATAAGACCTACCCATAAAATAAGCCCTAGCAGGATTTCTAAGCATTTGCACAACATAAGCCCTACCCTGAAAATAAGACCTAGTGATGGGTGTGGCTACGCGGCATATCTGCACAACCCAAGCATTTTGTCATGAAGCGGTAAAGAAGATGAGCAGCCCTTCTCATCTGCCCTATCATGACAGCTACTATCCCACCACAGGTGACCACAAAGGTGCGGGCACAGCCCCACCAACAAGGTCAGCTCCCCCTGTCAGGTCCTGGCCATCCTGTGCGTGCTGCAAGCTGAGGGTTTGAGGGGAAAAGAACACATCCCCTGAAAATAAGCCCTAGGGTGTCTTCTTGAGGAAGAATAAATATAAGACCCTGTCTTATTTTTGGGGAAACACGGTAGTAAGATAGAGCCTGGCCAGAGAGGCTCCTTCTTGCCTAACACTTTTGGATCTTGAATTTGAGGAAGGAAAGGAGGGGTCCAGGGCATTTCTGAGGGTGAGGTAGGGTTGGTCAGGGAATCAGAGCAGCCCTGACTTTACTGCCATCTCCTAGGGATACTAGTCTTCAAAGAGCTGATAGTAACAGATCAACTTGCCATTTACCCAACTGAGTATCAAGTATTATATGACACCTATTTACCTTATTCTGAATCCTCACAACCTCAAAAATAGGTATCAACAGCACTATTTTACAGAAAGGGAAACAGGCTCTGAGAGGTAAAGTAAGAATTAGCCTAAGGAACACAATTAGTAATTGGCAGGAAGGGATCTGAACTCAGGTCTATGCAATTCTAAACACTAGGCTCTTTCTATCAAACCATAAAAATAACAGCCTTGTCCAGGTGCCAGTAGATGGTCCTGAATGGCAGACATGGCCTGTGGGCAGACACAGTCATGTTAGACACTTGCCACCAACACACTATGTTTTGCCCAGGCACAAGCAAGGGTGGCTGTACATCGCTGGTCCTGGCACTCAACAGAGTTGGTAATCATCCATCCATAGAAGATAATCCAAGTAGAGTCACCATCAACACTACCCCCAGTTTCTACCCCAGAAATCTTTTGATGTATTTGATTTGTGAAGGATTTCCAATCCTTGATGATTTAATGGCTTGCACGCAGCCAGTTCTCTGCCTCTTATACTGTCCTAAGTCACACAGGGTCAGCTGAGTTACTGCTGCTTTGTCATCAACCAGAGACACATTTTCCAAGATGAGCATATAAGCAAGTCAGGTTTCCAAATGGTTACAGGGTTGAGTTTTAGTGCTCTGGTGGGAAAAATACCTAAGAGTAAGGTCAAGAGGCTTGTCCAAGTTTACACAGCTAGAAAATCAAACAGCAACAACTAGAATATAGGTACATACTGAATTCTAACCTGGCTTCTATCTACATACAAGAATAACACAAATATATAAAAAATAAGATCAATGCTTTTAAAATTTTTTTAACTTTATTATTTTAAGACAATTGCAATCCTCCTGCCTCAGCCTCCCAAAGCGGTAGAATTACAGGCATGAGCCACCATGCCCAGCCCTAAGTGCGTTTTAAAAGCACTGGACGTTTACCATAGTACCTGGCACATAGAAACCCTCCTAAGAAATGATAGCTATTAGATAATTAAGAAAAAAGGAGAGGGCTTTCAGGAGGGGCCTTTAAGGAGGAGTGAATCCAAGTTTCTCTTTACAGAATGCTTAAAGTATATACACATAAAATACCTTAAATAATCCATCCGATAATCCCATGAAATAGTTAATAACAGCCCCATTTACAGACGAGAAAACTGCTCACAGAAGTAACTTGTCCAAGATTACTATGGCCCCAGTATATGCCAAAGTTGGGATTCTAATCCAAATATATCCAACTCTAAACTTTATCCTCTTCCACATTGCTTCTCTGGGGATAAGACTGGGGATGGGCTTCAAAGGCAAGCCTGTATATAGACCAATAGTTACGAGCGGGCTGCCAGTTCAGGTGTGGGGGTAGCATGAAAAATGACACAGAAGTAGCAACCTGCTATCTTTGCAGAGGGTGGTAGTTCAAAGACACTGGCCCAAAGAAAACAGTAAATTCAGATGACAAAAAAACAAATAAAAAGCTAAAGTACAGGCAGGAGGCAGAGGGCCCTGGAATGCTAGCTGCTCTTGCCAAATATGTGGGTCACAATTTGACTCCCTTCTGCTGGAAACTAAAGAAAGGGAGGCAGTATGCAGAAAATGAAGAGCTAGACATAAGGAGGCAGGAGAACTGGGGAAAGGAACTCAAACTATTAATATATAAGTGGCCTTAGGCAAGTCAATTGCTCTCTCTGGGTTTTTAAAACCAGAGCTTGAACTCGAACATGTCCAAGGACCTCTCTAGCCTTAATTGTCTAGGAATCACTGTATTGCCAGGTCATGTGAGCAAATGTGGGTCTAAGAAATGCTGGAAAAGAAGGCTGCGTAAGGTAGGTGAGAAAGTATTCAATGGGATTCAAGTTAATCTTGGGCAAAAGACAGAAAATGGCAGGGAGGCTGAACCAGAATGGTACCGATCCTGGCCTTGCTCTTAACTTGCTGTGCAGCCCTAGCTACATGCCAGCCTCATTTCCTCATCAACCAAATGGACCCCAGGGCCCTGTATGGTCTGGCCTCAGCTGCCCACTCTCCAACCTTATCTCCTGCCTCTTTCCCCCTCACTGGTGCTGCACCAGCCACAATGGCTGCCTTTTAGTTATTCTACAAACATGCTCTGCCTCAGGGCCTTTTTACCTGCTCTTTTCTCAGCTAGAAATGATCTTCCTGCTTGTAGAGGCCTTCTCTTTCTTCATAATGCATATATAATTATTGATTTACTTATTTTCTGTCTACTCCATTAAAACAAGTTCCATGAAGGTGGTCCTTGTTTTGTTCATTACTGTATCCCAGCTGTAAGAGCAACATCAGGCATTTGTTGAATGGATAACTGAATAGATATATGTATAAACTACTAGTCCCTAAGGTCCCTTCCAATGCTGGTACTCTGTACTAACTTATGGGCTTATGAAACTGGTGAACATCTCAGAAGTTCCAAGCCTGGGTGAGCTTAGGTCTAACCTGTCCATCTGGCTCCAATTTTTGATACCTGCCTCATCTCAATGGTTCTTCAAATGTAATACACATCCTATCATAGCTACATACATGTACAAATAGACAAATACATATCACTTAATTCATGAATCATTATTGTATGTTATGTGTGAAACACAGTATATATATGAGAGCCTGGAACACTGGGTACTTCAAAGTTTGGTCCCAACTTACTTCAGTAACTTTAACCCTTACCACACTCCTATTCCTGAAATTCTTATATTCTGGCTACACTGGACTGTTTTCCCTTCTCTGAAACACCTATATAAGGCTTTATGCCTTTATCCTCACTGGTCTCTTTGTTGGGAAGCTACAGTCTCCCCTCTGCAATTGCCAAATACCTCATCTTTGAAGTCCAACTCAAGTATCACCTCTTCTGTGAAGCCTTGCTTGATCTCTCAGTTAGTGTTCCCTTCCTCCAAGCTCCTAAAGCACTCCACATGCTTCCATTTATAGTGATTATCACTATAGTATACTTACTTTTCCTGCCTGTTCTTCTTAATCAACTGTGGGCTCCAAAGGCCTTAACCACATGATTGGCTTCCTCTTATCCCTGAGGACCTATTCTTGTGCCTAGCACAAATGTTTATCAAATTGTATCTTAACATGGCTCCACAACAAAGAATGTTTCCTGACCTTCATTGGCAGACTTGATCAGGAAGTTCTTCCTTCACACTGTCCAAAAGTTGGTTTCCGTAATATTCCTACCTACTATGAACCCTCATGGAACAGAGAGCATGAGCAAAAGGTGGCTGGAAAGAAAGTGGAGATGTAGTCTTTGCAGAGCCTTGAATGTCATGCTAAGAAGATTAGATTTATTTTAGAGTTTTCATGAGCAGGGAAGTGACAGGAATAAGATCTGTGCCTTAAAACTAGGGAGAGAGATAGGAGGTTATATTTCAGGGACCAAGGCTAGACACAGAGAGGCAAGTGACTTGATAATTAAAATAGTCCCAGCGACAGATAATTAAGATCTGGCCTTGGGTAGTAGCAATGGGGATGGGAAGATGGGCAAAATCTGTTCAGAGAGAACACCACATAATGAAAATCAGATGCCTACTTTACTATGAGTAGAACTGGCTCTGTGTGCAAAATAAACTTTCTCCAAGTGGAACTCTGTAACCTCTTTGCATCCATAATGGCCCCAAGGGCAACCGCCAGCAAGTAAAGAGCCCCCTTGACCAGAGGAAGGGAAAGAAACAAGTCTAGGATGAGCAAAGGCCAAAAGCTCCTACGAGAGAACTCAAGATCTTGCTGATAGCTGCTACCCACAGAAACTTCAGGAAAAGAGGTCAGGTCTGTGCCCTGAGCAGAAAGGTGCCTTCCTGGGTTGGGATGGCTCTAGCTGGCTTTAAGACAAGAAGTTCTGAGTATTTTCAGTGGCTGTGTATTAAGGAAAATTATCCAAACTTAAAAGTAAGGCAAAAAGATGATTGTGTGACTCTTAAAGTCATGTTAGAACATTATTTATTATGCATCTGAGAGTCATCTGACACTCTTGGAGAATGGAATTTTGTATGACTTATTCTTTATAAATAATTAGGGCCCAAATGTTTAAAACTCTGCCTAGTTAGAGGTTAATATGTAAGAAACTGAAAAGCATTTTTTAAGCAGAGAAAATAACTCCCAAAATTAATTTTCATTAGGATATTAACCAATTTTGGATCTAATTTAGCAATCTTATTTCAGCAATCCCTCTAATGACAACCTAAATCCAGTTTCTCAGCTATTTTCTTTCTGCTGGTTTCCACACCAATCAGGTAAACAAAACTTGACACATGCTTGCTAAATGTATGAGAATTATGCCCTGATACACATCCACAGGCCTGCCTACCTCACAGGAACCAGATGTAAAAAGGCAAGAGAAGCCTGACACCTAGGCACAAGATGCCAGTAAAGTATTATAGGTAGTCACTTATGAAATGACATAAAGTTCAGTGTAGGAGAAAGGACACTAGGCTGAGAGTCAAGGTATCTGCTACTAATTCACTGTGTGACCTTGGGCACATTACTTACTCTCCTTTGTTGGACCTCAATTTCACAATTACAAAATGAGAAAGTTGGTCTAGGTCAGTGCTGTTTGACAAACAGTGATCCTGGGAACCCTGCAGGTTTAAGGCAGATGCCTCAGGAGCTGTCTTTGGTAAGGCATGTGGGGAGGCTGAGCCAGTAGGCCTCCTGCTGCTGCTTCAACCAAAGCAGCTGTTTTAGATGTTGTTTAAATAAAAGGTTCTTCAGTAAACTTGATTTTTAAGGTCCCTTCCCACTCTGATATCCTAAAATTTCATGATTTTATGGCAAATGGTCATAGAGAAAATGCAGAGACAAAAAACAACTCCTCTCACCCTATGCCTAAAAATACCTCTCATTAAAAGGGGCCTCATTAAGAAGTTTCTAGCAGTTGAGGATGAATCAGTGAGGAAGGGGACAACTGGATAGGAGAGGGCTCAGAACAGAGACTAAGGGCCTGCACCTTTTGCAACTGAAGGTTGGGTAAGCCCAAGGCCAGGGACAGAACCCTCTAAGGGAGGACTTAGACTCGCCGACATTATTATGACTAAGAATTTGGGATTCTAGCCCCTGATTCTGCTATATAAAGGCAGATTCCTTCAGTTTCCTCACAGTACTACTACTGAAGGTAAAGTGCTTTCAAACTGAAAAGTGAGTACAGATTTGAAAATCTATCAGAACAATCTTATACCTAAAATCTTTTATGTATGTATATCTCCTCTCCTGTTAGGTCCCTGGAGGCTCATCAAGGTTGAAGTGTACAGACCCTTTCTCTTTCCTTCCCTGCACTTCATAGTTAGGTGTACAAGTAGGGGCTTATTGTTTGAGATACTCTCCCTACTCAACGTTGAAAATGACGAGTATGCTTTTTACTAGGGACTCTGTTTCATGTTGAAGATGGAAACCTGGCCTCTCTGTTAGTGCTTGGATCTCTGGGATCCATGCCTGAGTTCTGGAGAAGTTGGTTTGAGGCCAGCAGAGTACAAACTCTTGAGAAAATGCACTGAAGGCATGGGAAGATATTCCCATCATACCTAGGCCACCAAATGCCTCTTGTTGGGCACTCCTAAATACTCTACCCTCCTGGATGGGTTGTGGCCAGAGGCCAAGGAGGCAGTATGGTACTTACGGTACTCATGAAAGAGCTTAGTCTATGGGGTCAGAACCTGAGTTCAAACTCCAGCTCTTTCACAGACTAGATGTGACCTCAGTAAATTCATTGACTGCACTCAGCTTTCCCCTCTGGAGCTATTAATAGCTTAATGAGTTATAAAGATTAAGAGAGATAATCTATTTAAAGTACCTATCACAATACCTGGCACACAGTATACACACAATAAATATTAAATAAATGTTACTTCTATTCAAGAGGGAAAGGGCAAAAGCAAAAGACAACTAAATGTCATTTATATGATAGGTAGGGAAGACTTGGGGACAAACCCCAGCCAGCAGCAGATCAGAGCTGCGAGTGGCTCAGAATGGGAATGGGCTGATTTGGAAAGTCTGTTGTGCTATTCTAAGAGCATCTGTATCCTGTACCAGCCAAAGCAAATCAAACAGGAGTGCTTATGGAGCACTTGTTTCTAAAACAAGTACGGGCTGTGTTATTGACACACGCCACAGGGGAATTGAGAAGGCAGTTGGTGGAGATGTTAAGAAAGCTGACAGGCTTTCAGTTCCAATCTTTGCTACTACATAATATGGGCACAACTGACCTTGGCTCTAGAGGAGAACACCCTGGTATGAGACACAAGAGACCTGGATTCTGGTCTTAGCCTGAACCCGAGCAGGTGACTTCACCTCTTGGGCCTGTTTTTTCTTTCCTTTCCTACATAATAATTTTGTATGTGTCTACCCTATTATCACTATGGCCACTTTCAGATGATGATGCTATGGTCTAGAAAGATCATGCTAGTACTGGCAGCAATCTGAATTCAGGGTCTGCTGTCAAATACTGTAGTCTTTCTACTCTGCTGCATTCTCTTTCAGGATCAGGTGGACCAAGGCATTTCTAGATTTGAAAACTGAATGGTTCTTAGTGGTCTAAAAATGTAGTTTCAAGAGCATTCTAAATACTTTAGGGTTAGACAAAGCCTGGCTGGTTGAAAAGACTTCTCATATAAATGAAATCCTTAATACCAAGAGCAAAAGCTGCGGTACAATCACAATTTAAGAACCAGAAGGAAGTGGATAGTAAAATTTCAGAAAATCATCCTTGGAGAGGATCTTGAAGAATATACTGCCTAACTCATGTTCATAGATGGGGATACAGAGGATGCAAAAAGAGAAACAGCTTGATTGGGAACACCTAGTAATATGGAGCACAAACTAGGTCCTATGCCTCATGGTCTTTCTCACACTTGCTAGCTACTCAGTTTCCAACCTTCCAAGCCATTATGATCTTCTCTTGGATATTTCTTTTCCAAATGCTGGGTGCCAGGCAGATCACTGCCCTTGCAGCAGACTTCTAACACCTTCTCTCTGCAGATGATGGCTCTTTCTTTTTAACTGTCCCCGCTGCAGCCTTAAGCAGCACTGAAGTTGAGGCTTCTCCTTAGGTCCCTCTTGACTCTTTAATCCCTTTGGACCACAGAGCAATGTGCCTTTGGAGGCATAGAATAGGAAGAGACATTAGCAATTGCAGATCAACTTTCTACATCATTTCCTCTTTGCAGAACTGAGGAAACTGAGGCCCAAGTATAAAATGCTTTCCCAAGGTTGAGAGTTAATGGAATATGGTTAAAAGCCTGGCTTACCATACTCTCCTACTTCAATCTGGCACTGAACACATTAGTATCAGAATTTATTTCAATCACTAGTGGTTGATCACCAATACAGGACAGGCAGTTTTTTCATCATATCCTATTAGCAACACAATAACCATATAAAGTAGGGATTATTATTCCCATTCTGCAGATGAGGAAACTACAACTCAGAAAGGTTAGTCACACAGAAAATAAATGTCAAAGCAAAGACCCAAATCTTAGTAAATTTGGCTTTAAAACCTCCTCTCTTTCCCCAACATCATATGGTCTAAGGTTTTAAAGAATATACAACAATGGCCGGGTGTGGTGGCTCACACCTATAATCCTAGCACTCTGGGAGGCCGAGGCAGTGGATCGTTTGAGTTCAGGAGTTCGAGACCAGCCTGAGCAAGAGTGAGACCCCGTCTCTACTAAAAATAGAAAGAAATCAGCTGGACAACTAAAAATATACAGGAATATTTAGTCGGGCATGGTGGTGCATGCCTGTAGTCCCAGCTACTCGAGAGGCTAAGGCAGAAGGATCACTTGAGCCCAGGAGTTTGAGGTCTCTGTGAGCTAGGCTGATGCCACAGCACTCTAGCCCGGCCAACGGAGTGAGACTCTGTCTCAAAAGAAAAAAAAAAAAAAAAAGAATAATATACAAAAATGGTGGGAAAGATACAGCTAATTAATCTTCCCAAAGACCAGTTACATCACAGGTATCTTTAGTGTCTTGCCCTATGAAACCTTTAGTCTCTTGACAAATTGGGGGTATAGAGTGTGGCAATGAGGGGAGGGGTAGACAGTGGAGACTCAGATAATACAAAATGACAGATAATACCAAAGAAGCAATTTCTGCTTTGCGTTAATGAGGTCTTTCATAAAATGGGTGTTGTCCCCCCCTGCATCTGCCCCATTTGATGATAAGTCCCTTTTATTCATCCCTTACTCGTCTCAGGGTTCTAGCATCATAGCTGCTGACGGACTTTGCTTTCCTCATCTGTTGTTTCCCACCTTAGATTTTGATCTCTTTGTCGTATTCTCAAGCTCAGGACCCTGTCTTACTGCCACAGCCAACATCCCTAGAAGTGCCCTCTAGCTGATCTGACCTGTTAGAACCTGTCAGTCCCTCTTCTGTTTGGCTGATCTCTTGCTCTGGCCTGCTGCTCCAGTGGGACAGAAAGATCCTCTCTAGTTTTAATGGAAATTGGGGAAGGAAGCAGGGGGACCCAGAACTCAATAGTACCCAGAGCCCTTTGCATGCTATTCTTTTCCCCTAAGCAAGCTGGACCTTATTACTTTGCTGTGACAGCAACCCTCAAGAAAGCCAGCCAAAGTAATAAAATATGGCCAAAATCCCTGGGTGGGGAGTGAATAGGGACAGGTGCTTCTGGTGGCCTCCCTCAAATTCCACCCCCACACACAGAATCCTCTAGGAGCCATACGATGATTACACTGGCAGATAATGAGACTTCCGCCCTTCTAAGCTACTAGGTCCACCTTGGTGAGACATTCATTCCTATACTCTGAAGAATGATGACGCACTGCCACTGCTCCTGGACCTTCTCAGACTCTGTCCCAGGTCCCTATCACTATAATTACTAATATTAATAGTCCCTTAAATTTGTACAATACCTAATAGTTTTATATTAATCTTATTTGAAATGTGCCTTATACAGTAGACTGGGTAGAAACTATTATTCTTTGTTTATAGATGAAAAAACTAAAGGCTGCAAGTGTGTGCCCAGCAAGCCCAGGCATTGCTCCCACCTCAATGTCCCACCTATGGGACCTGCATTTTAAGCCTTATTTAATGGAATCAAATCTCTGCTTAGAATCTCATGGGCAACAAAGGTGTTCAGTAAGGCCCCCAAAGCCATCTTAAAGTCCATGAGGAGGGCAGCAGTCTCCTCTAGCTCTGTATCATGCAACCTTCCTCAGAAACCTGGCGAGTTCTGGCTTGCTGTGTGTTTGTTACCTGACTTCCTGCCAAACCACCCCCAATCTCATATTCAAAGCTCAGGCCTGCCTCATTAAGTCAGCCTGCCCAGTGCTGACTTAAGGGCAGGCAGGATCCCAGCTGTCCAGAGCTACAGGTCTAGCCCTAGCCCCCTTTTTGTTGGTAACACACATTTACTGTAGACCACTTGTCTCCCCTATTGTTTCAGAATTAGGCCCTCTCTGAAGCTCTAGTCAGGCGTCCTCAAACTACAGCCCACGGGCCACATGCGGCCCGCCGAGGACATTTATCCGGCCTGCCGGGTGTTTTTGCCCATTTTGTTTTTTTACTTCAAAATAAGATATGTGCAGTGTGCATAGGAATTTGCTCATAGTTTTTTTTTTTTTTAAACTATAGTCCGGCCCTCCAACGGTCTGAGGGACAGTGAACTGGTCCCCTGTTTAAAAAGTTTAAGGACTCCTGCTCTAGATACTTCACCAGAGATTCCTACATCAGAAAGAGCAAACTGATAGCCTCCAAGTGTAGTCAAGCCTGAAAAGAGTTTGGTTTAGGCTGCACAGTGCCTTAAAAGTCAATAACCTAATACTTAAGAATCTAGAAAAAAGGCAAACTAAACTCATAACAAGCAGAAATTAGGAAATAATAAAGACTAAGGTAAGAAATGAGTGGAATAGAAAAGCAATGAAACCAAAGGTTGGTTCTTTGAAAACATCAACAAAAGTGACAAACCTTTAGCTAGACTAAAGAAAAAGAAAAAAGACAAATTACCAACAAAGTAGACAATTTGGATGAAATGAACAAATTCCTAGAAAGAAAAATTATCAAAAGTGACTCAAAAAGAAACAGAAAATCTAAGTAGACCTATAACAAGAAAAAAAAATTGAATTAGTAACTTTTAAATCTTCCCAAAAAGCCCAGGCCCCCATGGCTTCACTGGCAAATTCTATCAAACATTTTTTTTTCTTTTGAGACACAGTCTCACTCTGTTGCCCGGACTAGAGTGCCGTGGCATCAGCCTAGCTCACAGC
>VBSM01001118.1:32592450-32633301 GCA_008086735.1 Cheirogaleus medius | reverse complement strand
CCTCCCAGAGTGCTAGGATTACAGGCGTGAGCCACCGCGCCCGGCCCCTATCAAACATTTTTAAAGAAGAATACCAATCCCTCAAACTATTCCAGAAAACAGAGGAGGAATGAACACTCAAATTCATTCTATAAGGCTACAAGTGCCCTGATAGCAAAAGCAGACAAAGATAACAAAAGAAAACTATAGACCAATATCCCTCAGCAAATCAAGGCCAACACCATATAAAATAATTATACACTACAATCAAGTGGGATTTGTTCTAGGAATGCAAGGTTGGTTTAATATCTGAAAATCAATTAATGTAATACCATCTTAAAAGAATAAAGGACAAAAACCACACAATCAACAAAATCCAACACCCATTCATAATAAAACCTCTCAATAAACTAGAAATAAAAGGCAACTTTCCTTGGCCCGATAAGTCATTCTCCTCCCCACCTCTCTGTCTCACTCTCTCTCTCACACACACACAAACCTACAGCTAACATCACACTTAATGGTGAAGACAGAATATTTTCCTCCTAAAATTGGGAAGGTAAAGTCATATGCTTTCACCAATGCTATTCAACATTGTATTAGAAATCCTAGCTGTACAATCAGGCAGAGAGACTTTTTTTTTTTTAATTGATGTTGGATTATATCATTCCTCCACTCAAAACTCTACAGTGGATTCCTAGTTCACTCAGAATAAAGCCCCATATGATCTGGTCCCTATTTACCCTGTGACTTCTCCACATTCCACCCTCCCCCTTGCTTTACTTCATCTGTAGCCACACTGGCCTGCTTCTGTTCCTCAAACACAATGAACACACGCCTGTTTCAGGCCCTCTAACCTGATAAACTCTGCATGCCTGGAATGTTATTCCCCAAGATATACTAATAGTTTACTATTTCAGTTCCTGCATATTTCTGCACAGATTTTATTTTCTCAGAGAGGCCTTCTATGATAATCCAGTCTCTCCCTATTCCCTTATCCTGCTTTATTTTCTTCATATTTATTCATTTGTTTACCAGCTTTCCTTCACTAGAATTTAAACTGCAAGAGAGAAAACCTATTTTATGCACTGCTATATCTTAAACACTTGAAACTGTGCCTGGTACATGATAGACGTTCAAATACTCAATGAACAAATGTCTCCAAAAAGAAAAATTTATATAGGAAAATGAGTTTTAAAATGGGTAGGGGAGATAATACTGGCCCAAGAGGCCGAGAAGGACCAGGGTTTTAGGTCATAGGGAAAGAGCCAATGTAGGAAAATAGAAAAAACTTGGTTCTCTGAAGCCACATTCTTCTGGGTTCTAAGCTGAGCTCTTCCAATCACTGCCTACACGTCCCTCTCTATGTCTCAAATAATTTACAAAACAAGAATATCACCACCTACCTCCCAAGTTGCTATGAAAATGAAATAAATTTAAGTAGAGAATTCAGCATAGTGCTTGATAATATTAATATATTAATAGCAGAGACTATAATCAATTTAACATTTTCTGATAACTCTGGCCTTCAAGAGGAACCTAGAACCACAGAAATTACCTAGCCCCACCCCCATCTTACTAAAGCACACAGATGTTTGTAGGGCTGTTGCTCCTAAATTCAATGGCCTCCAGACTGCTGTCTTAACACCTTTTGTACCACATAGAATCTCTAAGACATACACCAGGGACCACACATTTTGGGCAAACTGCACATTATTTAAATCATTATAACTACAGTGAAAAACGAGAAAACTCATGAGCAGTCCTTAACAGATGACACGCAAAAGAGAAGAAAACTCGTGAGCGGTCCTTAAGATGTTAACTTTTCATCATTCTTCTTTCACTCCTCCCCTTACTGTCAGCTTTTAGCTCTCACATCTAGCTGCTATTAATGTAGCAGCTCCTCTTCCTTTTTTTACATGCTGCTTTTAATCTTATGGAGGGTTAGAAACCAGAATGCTAAACTTGTTACAACAACACGTAAAAATAAGAATAAATTAGCAGTGTACAAGGGCTTAAGGATGACAATACTTTGCTACTCTATTGTTTTTTAGTTCGGCTCTGGAAAAATGAGGCTGTTAGATAAAAAAAAAGCTATTATATAGATACCTATACATTATACACTTATCTGCATTTACATGGAACCATTCATATTTTAAAACTGTCAATACTGGAACTTTTCCATAGGACAGTTGTTACAGGAAAAATAAGATCCAAGCTTGGCACCAAGGCCAGGGAAAGGCCAGAAGCTACAGAACTTTAGATTAATTAAGACAAAAAGAGGTGGCAGCAAAAGCTTGGAGTAGGAGGGAAAGTTGGAGCTGGCCAGTGTGGAGCCCAAGATTACCACATGGGTGTCAAGCCCCTCTGTGCACCCTCTGTGGAGCCCAAGATTACCAGATGGGTGTCAAATCCCTCTGTGCACCCTCTGGCAGACAGAGGGAAAAACAGACTGTTGTTAAACAGAGTATGAAGAAAATGGCCTACATATCATTGGCCAAGGGAGAAAGCAAGATGGTAGGCAAACTGGAATGACCATGACCTCCGTAAGATATAAGCCTTTAGTGTAAGTGCCTTTTCCACTAGCAGTCAGAGGGACAGGCAGGGAACCTAGGGCCAAAACAGGAATAGCCTTCCTCTTCTGAGATGACAGCAGGGAAGAAGGTAACATCTCAGTGGAACTAGTCATTGAGTGGCAACTCATTTTGGGAACGGCTCTTGAAAACTCCTTTAATTTCTATGGCAGCAGTAGTCTTGCAGCCAGGGTTTATGAATGCACTTAAACCTGCACCCTGCAAATTATGGATGCCAATGCTGCCTGGCCTTGTCATTTATGCCCCAGAATCCTTTTCCTTGTGGAAAGATTGAGCTATGGGTACGGCCTGCAGAAGGAGAGAGGGGCATGGGAGAAGATTTACGGTGCAAATTTTAAAAGAAAAATTCTCCCTTTTACCTTTGGGGACTGAGGTGCCCCAATACTGCTATAGTTTGGATGTTTGACCCCTCCAAACCTTTTGTAAAAATTTTATCTCCAGAACGAGCGTGGTGGCTCACACCTGTAATCCTAGCACTCTGGGAGTCCGAGGCGGGTGGATCATTTGAGCTCAGGAGTTCAAGACCAGCCTGAGCAAGAGCAAGAGCAAGACCCCATCTCTACTAAAAAAATAGAATGAAATTAGCTGGACAACTGAAAAAATACATATATATAAAAAAATTAGCCAGGCATGGTGGTACATGCCTGTAGTCCCAGCTACCTGGGAGGCTGAGGCAGGAGGATTGCTTGAGCCCAGGAGTTTGAGGTTGCTGTGATCTAGGCTGATGCCACGGCACTCTAGCCTAGGCAACAGAGTGAGACTCTGTCTCAAAAAAAAATGTATCTCCAATGTGTGAAGTGGGGCCTAATGGGAGGTGTTTCGGTCCTTGGGGGCAGATCCCTCATTAATAGATGATGTGATCCCTGGGAGGGAAGAGGAGGAGAGTAACTTCTATTAGTTCTCAGGAGAGCTGATTGTTAAAAAGAGCCTGGCACCTCCCCTCTCTTGCTTATTTTCTTGCCATATGATCTCTGCACATGCTGAGATCACATGCTGGCTTCCCTTTACCTTCCACCAGAAGTAGGAGCAGCCTGAGGTCCTCACCAGATGCAGATGCCCAATCTTGAACTTTTCCAGACATCAAAAAATAAGCCTTGTCATCTTTATAAATTACCCAGACTCAGTGATTCCTTTACAGCCACACAAAACAAACTCAGACATATTTATAATGCTTTTCTTCTCACTTTACTGTGTCACTCATGCTGCTTTACAATTTGTAAAGATTCCCAGCGTGCATTTCTCATTTGATTACCTATAACATCCCTGCATGGTTGATACACACACAAAAGACATGTAGGGGGACAGGGAGGCACTCCAATTGTACAAATAGGGAAATGAAGATTGTCCAAGGGCACACATGGAGAGAGAAGATTAAAACCAGTTTTCCTAACTTCAACCCAGTTCTCCAGGTCCCTATCTTGTGCTAGACCAACTGTTTATGGGACTCCATGTGTTACAGACATTTTCTTCTCCTTCCAGTCACAGCAGCCTCTGCCTGCTTGAAGGTTCTTCCTATCTTTCAGACTATTAGCCCTCTCAGAAATACCATTGCTCAGAGTGACCCCCAACTCCTACCTGCTCTGCTGGGTCCCTCAACTGAATCTCCTTCCTCAATCTCTAAGGAGGTCTGTCTTCTTTAACTCTGTAAGAAAAATCAGAATTACAGGGAGATTAGCAGCCCAAGGAAAGCCTGCCCAGTCAGGAAGAACAATAGTATTTAAAGTTAGAACAGGGTCCTAACATCAGCTTTGTGAATTCCCAGGTGTGAATCTTGGGCAAATTATTTCAGATTCCTAAGCCTCAATTTCCTCATCTATAAAATGGGGTTTTAGAGCCAGGTGCAGTGGCACGTAGCTATAATACCAGCTACTTAGGAGGATCACTTGCCCAGGAGTTCAAGACCAGTCTGGGCAACAAAGCAAGATCCCATCTCAAAAAAAAAGAGGGGGAGGGGTTGCCTAGATTAAATGAGATCCATAATGCATTAAGTTCTTAATGTATTGATTTTCCTTCCCTTCTCACCATCTGTGGCCTCCCCATTGAGCTTCCCCTGACTTTCCCTTTCACTCAGCCCTACTCTATCACTCCATCCTCATCACTTTTCATGATCACGTTTTGCAGACATGAGAAAACTACAGGATTTCCTGAAACTGACATATGGGCTTGATAGGTCACAGTAGAAACCAAAGTCAAGAAAGTCTCTAACGGCTATGAGACCACATTAAAGAGCTTAAGGGAGGACAGGTATAGCTGTCAGGTCCTCAGATAAACCTCCAGCAAAAGCAAGAAGGAAGCAAGCCAGCTCGGCCTTATTCATGGCAAATGATGCCAGACATTCTCATGGCAGTTCTAGGAAAAGAATCTCAACCCTTCTCCCAGTTCAGGATGTTGCCTAAGCCAACATCCAATCTCTTAGACATGGAGTAGGAAAGTAATCACCTGTAAGTTATCTGTTCTAAAGGTAAAACTAATCCCCAAACTAGTTACCCTCTATCTTGGCCCACACTTGTCCAGAGTTTTCCCATGCACCCTCACTCACCAGTAGCAAGGCTGTGCTTAGCACCAGCTATTTCCTCCTTTGGGTTACAGGGTCAGCACCAGCTGCCTCTAGGAACAAAGCTCACCTACAACAGAGAGAGAAGACCATTAGGTGTCCTGCTCAGAACAGGCATGAACTCCAGGCAGTGTGGGCATTCAAAGTTCCTGCCCTCACACATTTTACATCCTAGTAAATACTTAATTATTTTAAGTATATAATTTCAAGTAGTGCTAAGTGCTATAAAATAAAGCAAGGTAAGGGGAAAAAGAATAACAAGGGTTAAAGCAGAGTCTACTTTTAGATGAGAAATGGTTAGGGAAGTCCCTTCTCCAAAGGGTGACATCTGTACAGAAACCTGAATAAAGTGAGGGTGTAATATATGCAAAGATCCAAGGAAAGAGTGTTCCAGAGAAGGAGAATACCAAGTGCAAAGGCTCTGTGGCATAATACTTAGGCAAGAATAAGCTTGGTATGTTTAAGGAACAAGACGACCAATACAGCTAGAATGGAGTGATAGGAGAATGAAGTATATACTAGAGACACATGGAAGAACTATTTATGTTCTCTATTTTACATACAAGATAACGAAGGCTCAAAGGTCAGGTGACTTGCCCAAGATCAAAGTTAAATCAATGGTAAAACTGGGAGTGGAACTTAGGTCTTCTAGACAGCTCTACTCTGTCTCACTCCTGGGTCAGGTTCCTCTAGGCTTAGATAACCTGCACCCAAGCTGAGACAAATTTTCAAGCACTCTGAGATTCCTTCAGGTTTCTGTGCTCACCTCCCTCCTCTGCTGGGTGAAGATAGTGAAAAACAGAGAACCTCTATACATTCTCAGAAATGTGGGGAAGAGGTGACTCTGGAATGAGGAGAACAGTAGCACATATCGGGCACTCTTCTAAACCTTTTACTGGTATTAACTCATTTAATCTTTACAATAATCTTGGAAGGTTGGCATGTTATTATTTTACTAATGGGGAAACTGAGGCACAGAAGTTAAGTAAATTTGCCCAATTCATACAGCTAACAAATGGTGGAGCTGGGACTTGAACCCAGAAGTCCAAATCCAGGGCTTGCCCTCTAAACCACACACTATACCACTTCTCAAAAAGAGAAGGCAGAAAATGTGTTCTCTAGTTCTAGTTGACATAGCTGAGAGCCCCCACCCATTTATACCCAAGCCTGACATCCTCTTCCATTTACTTGCAGTCCAGGCTTTACACTGAATACAAGCTGAATGAATCCAGAGTCCTTCAGCCAATTGGTTCCAAAGGCTCTTCTAATCTCTAGCTACTATGATCTCAAAGTTACGATGATAACAACCAACAGCCATTTAATAGCCTTTTACTGCACACTTGGAAACAGACTGAGTACTGGGCTAAGCACTATTTTATTTCAGAGAGGGAGTGGGAGTGGGAACTGCTCCAAGACATCAGTGGAGGGATTGTGGGGGGCTTCGGGCTTGGAACAATACAGCAAACACATGGAACTGAAGGATCTTTACAGCTCCAGGTCAAAGGACAAGGCAGAGGCACCAGGAGGTGGATGGTAAGGGGACTGAACTATCAACGCCTCCAACCGAGCCAGTCAAACCAAACTCATATCCTACTTCCCAGCCTCCATGGCTCAGCAAATGATATGGCCGTTCTCCCAGGTACTTAGATTCCAACTGTTCATGCTCTAAACCCTTCCCCTTCCCACAACTGCCAAATCCTTATGGGATATTTCTTTTCTTTCTTTTTTTTTTTTTTTTTTTTGGCTCTAAGAACCCTATATCCAAACCATTCTTCTTTATTCCCTACAGGATCAATTTCCTCTTGATTTAGGATCACATTATCTCTTGCCTGCACTGCTGGGATATTTCTTAAAATTTATTGCCATTGCAAGGACAGAAAGTTATAGTAGTCTCTTCTCACCCTCCTGCTCCAATCCATTGGACCCACAATGCCAGACTAATGGTCCTAATGCCACTCTCCTGCTCAAAGATGACTCCCAATCATCTCAGCCTTGCTCTCTAGGTATGCCATGATCTAGTCATCACCTGCCCTTAACTCTATCGTGGGCTTTCCAGCTCCCATACTTTCATCCATGATGTTCTCTCACAGGAATGCCCTTCTTCATTGTACATACACAAACTCTTCTTAATCTTCAAGGCCTAATTAGCCTATGGATTTATCCTGAACTGATTCGCACCACTCTTTCTCTGCCCTGTTCTTGAAACATCTCTGGCTTGTGGCTACATTCAGTTTTGGCCTCACCATCAGCTAAGGCCTCAGGAATACAGCTCCTCTGTTCCCCTTCTTCCCTGTAGACATTCCTACTGCTTCCAAAGTATGGAGACCTGGTCCCTTCTAAGATTTCTGTTCTCATTCCTCCTACTCTTATCTCAGTCTAGATCTAAGAGACAAGAGACCTGGGTTCTAACCTGAGCTTCAGATTCCTCATCTGCAAAACAAGGATACAATTTCCACACTACCAATATAGGAATTCTGTGAGAATCGACATTATAACAGGTGAGGAAAGGGCAAGAGTTAGGATAGGAGTCTCCCAGCCAGGTCTTTAACAACTCTGTCAGCTGAAAAACAGTGAGTATATACATGAGTCTTCTATCCAACCAGTCAAAAATATTTCCTAATATTGGCCTTACTGTGTAAAGAGCTCTGAGTTAGGTGTGATGGAGGATGCAGGGATGATTAAGAACAGTCCTTATTCTAAGGCACTCTGCAGTCATGGTGGAACCTGTATCGACTTCCTGAAAAGGACTACTAAGAATATTAGGCAGGCTCTAACAGTTCAGAGTGTTATGAACTGTAAAAGTAGAGAAAGAAATGAGTCTGACCTGGGGTGGACCTCAGAAGCTCACAGAAGGAACAAAGATTTACATCAGTCCTTGATTTAGGTGACAGAAAGACAAGGGCTGCTACTATACCCTAACCAGGCACTGGGCTAGGTGTTAAACAGTTAACTCTCATTAACATCCTGTGAAGTAGGTGACAGCATGCCCATTTTACAACCAAGGTAACTGAAGACAGGCAGGATAAGTGTGCCATTCAAGGTCAAACAGCTAGTAAGTAGCAGAGCTAGAATTTGAACCTAGGTCTGCTTAACTTTACTCCAAAGTCTATGTGCTTTCCCTTACTTTATGGTCTGGTCTGCCTTACTTCATTACATAGCAACATGAAAGGAAGAGCAGAAACCCTAAAGTTCTTTCTACATTAAAACTCAATGATTTGATTTGTGGGGTGGTTACTACTATATCTTCCCCTAAGACTGTAATTAAGGTCTCATCACTATGAGAGCACAAGTATCTAACATAGAGGAGTCTGGCAAGTAGGAGGTACTAAGTATTTGGGGAACATATGAGTGAATAAATGAATAAACAAACACCTGCCCCATCAACTCTTATTCTGAGGACTAAAAAGTTAGGTCCAAAATCTCAAGCTCCAAGTTCTGAGTCTCAGCCCCTGTATCACATACTACTAATCTGTTGGCTGAGGTGTCCTTTCCTACTGTTGTTTTCACGAGTTAGGGGAGAAGTGAAGAGAGAAAGGCTAAGAAGAGATGTTGGACAGGGAAGAGAAGAAATGGAAGGAGAGAAAGGTGGTTGAAGGAGAGCAGGTTAAGGAAGGAAAAGCTTGGGCAGGAGTGAAATGTCTGAGGCCTAGACTTTGGAAAAGGTTTATTTTTCCTTCTGCTTCCAAAACCAAGGATTTTTTTTTTTTTAAGAGCAGTAGTAGGAATTCCTCTTCATGAATTTTTTTTTTTTTTTTTTTGGAGACAGAGTCTCACTCTGTTGCCCAGGCTAGAGTGCCGTGGCATCAGCCTAGCTCACAGCAACCTCAAACTCCTGGGCTCAAGCGATCCTCCTGCCTCAGCCTCCCAAGTAGTTGGGACTACAGGCATGCGCCACCATGCCCGACTACTTTTTATTTATTTATATGTGTGTGTGTGTGTATATATATATATTAGTTGTCCAGCTAATTTCATTCTATTTTTTTAGTAGAGATGGGGTCTCACTCTTGCTCAGGCTGGTCTTGAACTCCTGAGCTCAAATGATCCTCCCACCTCGGCCTCCCACAGTGCTAGGATTCATGAATTTTAAATGAAGGAAATTTGCTTGTCCAAATCTTGGACTGTCAGCAGGATGTGAAGTGAGGCACTTAAGGATAAGCTCCTCAGGGCTTCCATCCTCAGTCCTCACTAAGGTCCTGTCCCAGCCCAACACTTGCCTGGTTGAGGCTGAAGCCTGCAGAGATCAGAAGACAAGCAGGTTCTTCCTCTTGCCACTGCTTCCTCCCTACCAGCATTATTCCAGGCTAATAAGCCCTGGGAGTCTATCCTTCCTCATGGATAAGGGGATACTGACATCCTCTAGATCCTTCCCCACAGCTTCCTGTCATGAAAGCTTCATTGAGTTAAAGGAAGGTGTTTCTTCTCCCTTTCTGCTAAAGTCCTCAAATGTAGAATTCACCTGGGGTGAAGATGTGGATGGAGGAGGCAAGGTCCCTTCAGAATCCTCTAGATCTATAGTTCAACTCTCTTTAGGTCTGATCTGCACATTATATGCATGTATCTCTCCTCCTTACTAAATTAGACAGAATACTAGGCTGAGAGTCAGAAAGCCTAAGGATTAGCTCCAGCACTGCCTCTAATTCACCATGTGACCTTGAACAATTCATTTCACCTTCCTGGACCTTAGTTTTCAGATCTGTAAAATGAGGGTGCTCGTATCTGCTCTTATGAAGGATTTTCTGAAGGTGTATCAAACAAGACTGACAAGAACAGGTTAACCAGTAACCAGGTTACTGGTTTGATATGAAGCAGTAAAGAAGGAATAAAGGGCTGTCTCTTTAAAAACCTTTTCAGTTAAAGTGATCTGCCCTGAGTGAAAAAATTCGCAAGAGCTCTGGCAGACACAATGTCACACTGTCTGTACCTCCATCAAAAGATAGTCAGGCTAGATAAAGTTCAAAAACTACATGTACGCAAATCCCAACAGATCCAAGTAGACACCAGAACCACTAGAAGTCAAATATTGCTTAGAGAAAGTAACAGTAAGGTAATTTAGTGGTAAAAAGCGCTAGAATCAGAGACACTGGGTTTGAATTCTAGCTCTGCCTCACTAGATTTGTTACCTTAGGCAATGTACTTATCTTCTATGCCTCAGTTTCCTACGTTTGTTTTTAAAGTCCTGCTTCATAAATAGGTTATCAAGAGAAATAAATGGGACAGCATGCTATAGGAGTACTTATACAGAAATCAGGCATCTACAGCTGGAGGCTAGGGAAAGGAGCCAGGAAGTGAATTAAGAGAGAAATTATGGGAAGCCTGGGGCCTGAACATCAAAACGTAATCAAAAGGCCTGGGACAAGAGAACGGGAACATTTCAGGGGGCAGAAGAAGAAAGATTTTGACAGAAGAAATCCTCTCCTACATTTGTCAAACAAATTTTTTAAAAATAGCATGTCCCTATAGAACCCTTGCTGTTTAGAATAAGCAAGCCCCAGGCCTGCAGGAAGACTGGTTGAAAGAGGTGTTGCTGAAGTGGTATCTTCCTCAGGGGAGGAAGGAAAGGGCAAGCTGGGTTCTCTAGGCCTCTGGGGTGGCAACCAAGGCAGGAGTGAGCAGCCAGGAGATAATCAGAGCTAATAGGCTCCCTCAGGCAGGGCTCACCTGAAGGCGGCCTCCAACCCACTTCTACTACAGTCAGCACTTGAGGGCTCACGACTGCCCACACACACAGAGGAAAAGACTGGCACAGGACAAACGGCCCTTATCCCATGAGCCAAGCTTGCCAATCTACTTGCTAGCTCTGTTCTGGCTGCTCCTAACCTCTCAGCCTCAAAAATGCCTCAACCCTTCTGGAAGGCTTGCCTATCCCAGCTTTGACCAAACCCCATGGTCTTGCAGTTCTACCGGACTCCTCCCACTCACAAGGATATCTAACCTTGACTCTTGTGACTCACTCTACTATATGGATGCCTATGCCCCGGCATAATAAACCAACTGGCTATGTTGCTGTAGGGGTTAAAAAGATGACTTCACAACATAATAAAAATGTAGCCAGGACACAAAATGGTTCAGTAAAACCCTCCCCTAACTCTCTACAAATGACAGGTGTCAGGATGCCCAGCATATCAAAAAGGAGGCCCTAGAGGGCAGCTGGTTTCTCAATGACAGGTTCCATTAGGGCTCTTGAGCCCAACCCATGTCCATGTATGAGAATATAATACATGCCATACATAGATGAAACTCAATCTAGGCAGTTTCCAGGCTGCTTGGAGGAAGGGCCACAGAATATAACAGACATGCAAGACAATCATTCTTCCCTCTGCATTTTCTGGGCAGCTAACCACACTTCTCCTTCCTCAGCTGAAGCTGTCTCCAGTTTTTTCCCCTCCTCCTTCCCTAGAAGAACCAACCCTGCAGGAATTATCAAGGGAGGCACAAGTAATTACTGTTTTCTTTTCTCCATGCTAATGAGACAGTTGGATGGTTCCCCTTCCCCCTCTTGAGCTGCAAGCGAGAATCTAAGGCTTTATAATCAGTAACCAACACACCAAAGCTTGAGCCAGACAGTGCTCTGTGCAACTGAGACTGTACAGAAGATGGCTTTCATGCCCCTAATGAGACCAGAACTGCAAGGGCTTCACCTTTATAGAAAGGGAGGTAAGATAGAGCAGGGAGATCTGTCCAAAGTCACAGAGGGAAGTCAGTGGCAGGGCCAGGACCAATCTTCTTACTCCTAACCAGGGTACATCCCACATCCCCCAGACTTCACACAGTATGAATGACTTTGGAGGTGTCCTTGATGTGGAGACTGGAACTACAAATTTCAAACTCTCATATCAGTTTTTGAATAGGTATTCAAAAAGCAATGGCAATGCTTTGCAAATGCAAACTTGGCCCCAAAACCCCAGTTCCACGGTGAAAGGCCAAGACCTGAGAGATGATGCCAATTTTACCCAAAAATTAAAATCACAAAGCAGATGGCCAGGCAAAAAAAAAAAAAAAAAAGAATCGGTGAATTTTAGCTGGGATTCAGCTTCAGCTAAGTGAAAACTGTAGGTAAAAGGGTAGGGGGGTTTGGAGTTTTTCCTAAGACTGAACTTGAGGTCTGGTGGATAAAGGAGCTCTTGAGTATAGAACATTAGGGCTTCAGTCTGCTAGTTCAATCCCCTTAGTTCAAAAATAAAGAAAGTAAACCTAGCACTATCAGGGGCTTTACAGAAGAGGCCCAACGTGATGCAGGAGGACTGAAGGATGCTATAGCCCAGAGCTAGCCATGGCATGCCTGGCTAGCCATGATCAGAGGAAAGGAAGACAGGGTCTCTCGGAAAAGGAGCCAGCATTTGCAAATGGTTCAAGTTTTTAAGCTGAAGTAACTTGTAGATCTAATAAGGCTTATTTTTTTAACCTAAAGATTAGCTTCTGTCAGTCTCTAAAGTCCCTTGCCTTACCTTGCTTCTTACTGCCTAACCTAGCTCTATCATTTCAGATGGGATTCAGCAATTCGAATTCAGTTCTCCAACTAATTCTGACTCTCTCACCCATAAGGCCTGGATATCAACCCTTCCTCCATATTATTCTTATACCATAGTTAACTGTGGAGCTCTGATGGTATTCTAGGATATGGTCAGTGCTGACCACCAAGTGCTTCACCCTCTAGAGGGAACAAAATCAGGTGCTTTATTCTATAAATACGCCCAGGTCCATGTGAGAGGCCCTGCCCTGGTCACTTGCCTAAGCTCTCAGGACCCTGCTAGGACTATAAAGCCCAGCTCTAAATCCAAGGCCAGCCCTCCCTCCCAGTGGCCATTCTCCAGAGGCTGCCTGCCAGCCTAGACTTCCACTTGTGCTTGCTGCTCTCCCCACCCTTCTGCAAGGCAGACAGCATGGTTTAGTAGAAACAACATGCAGACAGACCTGGGTTTGAGCCCTGGCTCTGCCACCAAATCTTGGTAGCCTTAGTGCTTTGATCACTATGTTTACTTGTCTGCCTCTTCTACCACTCTTCCCTTCTTAGAAGCAAGGAATATTTAGTTGTATCCTCAATGAGTCAGTCACTGTCAATTGAATGGTACTATCTAAAACTTAAGATCTCACATCTGTAAAATGTTAAAGTCACCTACCTCAGAGTTGTGAGGATAAATGGAGGGAAAAAAGTATGTCAACTGCCTACCTCAGTGCCTGGCCCTTCTTCCTATACTGTATCTTGGATGCCCAGGGCCAAGTGTTTGCCTTTACTAAACCAGACTGACCATCTTGGAGACATCATATCTTGCTGAATCCCTGGGGTCAGGTGGACCTGACCCCCAGGGTCTGTCCACTCTAATAATCACATCAATTGCCAGTTCTTAGAACCAATAAAAACAGCTAGAGAAATGACTACTCTCCTCACAGTTGAAGGCAGTGAATTTAAAGCTAATGCTTTGTGGGCATATACTAATATTCTAGATTGAAAGAAGGGGAGAGCTTTGGGGGAACAGATACAATGAAAAAGGCTGTGCTATGAAGGTTAGGCCTTAGAGAAGAAATTCTAAATAAAAAAAAATGTCTGAAGATATCTGCACTGGAGCTTACAGAAGGACCAGAGACATGAAATGAATTGGCTGAGGTCACACAGTAAACTGAAGGCAGAATTGAGCTTGGATCCCATCACTGCAGTCTCTGTATATAGTGTTTTTTCCAACCTACAGGGCAGATGCACAGAGCTGTAGGCAAAAGGGAGTGAGACATACGGAGCTCAGTATAGTGGCACTGAGAGGCACACAGAGATGTCAAGTGGCACTTGACGCAGTTTCTGCCTGGAAAAGGAGACTGAGTGATAAATCCATGTTTTAGTTCTGTAGGGGTCTTATGTGCTCTGTCAGTTTAAGAGCAGAAACAAACTCAATCTGGCCAGAACAAGCGTCAGCAGTTATGGTGGGGAAGGGTACAGAGTATCATCAAAATAGCATGAGCTTCTCCCCACAACATCAGCTACTTTGGGTGATCTACTTTGGGTAGATTCTGCCCATCCATCTCCAACTTCTCAACTCAAGCTATGTTCCAGGTTTTCTAGGATAGCTGCCTTTTCCACCAGAGGGCCTTCAGAGTTATAAACTAGAGATGAGGTATAAGGTATAGAGAAGAGGCAGAATAAAATCTCTGTCTCACGAGGAAGATCTGATTGATGAATCTTTTCTTTACTCACGAGATTCACCTGAACTTCTGAGAAGTGACTGGCCCAAGGTCAAACAGAAATAAAAGCAAATCAGGATTTGCCTATGTATCAAGTGTTCCTTTATGGCCATGGTGACTATGGTTTGTATGTGTCCCCTAAAGTGCCTGTGTTGGAAACTTAATACCCAACATAATATTAGTAGTTTAAGAGGTGATTAGGTCACGAGAGCTCTGCTTTTATGGATGGATTAATGTTATTACAGGAGTGGGTTCGTTATCTCAAGAGTGGGTTTGTTATAAAAGGAAGTTTGGCCCTCTTGCACACATTCTCTCTTACCATGTGATGTCTTTCACTACATTATGACGCAGCAAGAATACCCTTACCAGATGCAGCCCCTCGATCTTGAACTTCTCAGCCTCCAGAACCATGGCCAAATAAACTTCTATTATTTGTAAATTACCCAGTCTGGGGTATTCTGTTACAGCAGCACAAAACAGACTAAGACAGTGACTTTCAACAAATCTGGCCTTTACAAGTTTTGAGAGGTAGGTAGGTAGAACAGGTGTTCTCTGCTAAATCATGTTGTCTCTTCTTCTGGAGTTTCATTTAATACCTCCAATCCATTTTAGGCCTAGTTCTGACATTTATCTTCTCTCACAGACTTGTATAACTACCTTCTAGCTCAGAGGTCAGCAAACTTTTTCTGTATAGGGCTAGAGAGTAAGTATGTTAGGCCTGGTGGGCTACAGCATTCTTGTAGTATTCAACTCTACCACTGTAGGGCAAAAGCAATCATAGACCAACAAATGAGCGAGGCTGTGTTCCAGCAAAACTTTACAAAAAGAAGCAGTGGGCTAGATTTGGCCCATAGGCCATAGCTTGCTGACACCTGTTCTAATGATTTAATCTGTCTCCCATAACCTCTGTATCCCAATCCATCATACATACTCCTGTTATAGCCTTGCAACCTCCTCAATGGATCTCCTTGGCCTACAGGATAGTTTAAATTCTACCCACATTCTCCACCATATCCTTTTCCTGCACACTGTACTCCAATCACACCAGGCTGTCACCTGGCAGTTCCTAACATTCCCTATGCTGTTCCCTAACACCTGCAATGACCTTCTTCATTTCTCTGCCAATATTACCTGTTCAGAGACAAGCCCAAATACCTCAGAGGCAGGGAATGGTCTTATTCAACTCTGTGTCCCTTGCAGCACCTAACATAGCACCCAGTGTTTGCTGACTCAACAGGCTTCTAGTCTGAGAGTAGACTACTAGAACATGGGATCTTTGGTTCTAGCAGAACCCTGAGATGACTCAGAACATCATTCTTCACTTTGCTTCAAGGGCTTGCTCCCACCCTCCACCACATCATGTTTTTTGGGTCTAGCCAGGTAACTAGTTAAAGTAGGGGCTAAGACCAGGCATCTCACTAAGTGGCTCTAGATTGTACTGAACTGAAGGAACTGGAGATAGGTGAAGAGAAGAGGGATCCTATTTTCAGACCTTCTTGTCCCTGACCTCAAACTATATCCTTGATACTAGTCATAAACTGACCACTGATCCATATTTAGCACTAGGCCAACAGACAGCCTTCTAACAAGTACAGATCCTTGGTCCCCCAAGGCAGGGGATTTCACTGAGGGAAAGGCTGCAGTCTGACCTCAATTGAAGGAAAAACTTGAAAGTGTGTGGTAAGAATCATCAGTGGCATCACTTCTGGGTACAAAAGGATAGCTATTGAGATCAAGGGTCCTAGGCAAGCCTGTAGCCCACAGGTACAGCTATCTCAGCTTGGGGAATTTGTGGGGCCAAAGACTAAACTGTTTGGGGGGGGGCACACAAAAGGATTTTTCTCCTAAGCCCAGAACAGAACAACATTCCATCTGGGTAAGTGAGCTTGTCACAGGCATGGGGTACTTAGCATATCTGCCATTCCAGGATTACGGCTGTCAAGTTTTAATTAGGGTAATTAGAGTTAAAAATGTAATTTCATTTCAGGGGTATTTTGAACAGATTCGATTAATTTTTTTTTTTTTTTTAAGAATACAGAAAGGAAGGGCAGGCTGAGTGAAGCAAACAGAGGATTTTGCCATGAGAGAAGCAAAGCCATTTTCCTAGGCCGGGCAAACCTTCGAATCACTGCCAAGAACCCACAGCACCTCTGCAAGCTTGGCCCAGAGGACAGAGGGCTGCTGGTCTGCAGCTTTCCTCCCTTCTCCCCCACAGAATTCTAGAAATAAGTTTCAGTTGGCACCTGCTAATAGATCTACCTTCTCCTTCCCACCTGCTGCTCCTGCATTACTGTCATCCAATGGCTACTACTACAGCCCTAAATCTGGCAAAGGACAAAGGCTCAGGGCAGTCAGTGTGTTTTGCCACATGTTAGGGACTGCTCTAATAGCCACTCCCTTTATCAAGAGTCACTAGACACATCCTTATGCTTTTGTTTGTGCCAGTTCCCTAGTTGAGTGCCCTCCCCGCCTTAATTCTTACTCTTCCTTCAAAACACAGATCAGTTATGTCCCCCAGCAGCAAAGCCCTCCATCATGCCTCTGTAATCCCAGAGTCCCTTGTACACTTTTCTGTTACAGCACACACATTATACTGTGGTTTGTATCCTTGTCTGACTCTAATGCTAGACTGTTAGGTCATCTAGGGATACTTAACACTAGCACAAGGAGATATTCAACAAATATTTGTTGAATGACCACCTATAGGTAGATTTTGGTCTAACCACACTGGTTGCTGAGCATATTAAGCCTTCAGGTTCTCCAATGCCCAGGAATATCCAGTCACGAGTCCCTTCCCCCTCCTTGCACAGGGCCAGTTCAGAAACCTGACTCTGCACTCCACACAGGAGAAAGCCCTCCCATTGATTCCAAATGATGACTGATCTCTCCCATTAGAGTCTGCTCATTCCTTAGGGACCTAGAAAGGCGATGAGAAAGCAAAAGCAACCAGAGCATCTCTCCCCACCCCATGCACCTGCCTTACCACTGGTTTTAAAGAATTTCCTCCAGTTCAGTCTGTAGAAGAGTAAGGGAGGGCCCTAGTAGAAAACAGTTTTTCAGCTTGGAATCAGTAATACAAATGCTCAGAAACATAGTACAGTACAAGAGAGACTTTTCTGGGCTTCAGTTTCCTTTGCCAACCTTCCAGTAGGTTGTTAAGGAGAAATAAACACAAAGGGCTTAACCCAGTATTTAACATTTAGTAGCTATTCTCAGTGTTATTTCCATCTGAGGAGGGGGCCTGAACAATGTACCTAGCACCACATTATAGAAGAGTTTATAAAGGTGAGGGAAACATATTAAAGGGTGATACAAGTTAACCACTTCCCCATTTGCACAGCGGAGGAGGACTATACCAGCAGAACTGTTGTGTTGACAAGTGTAACCAGATCTATTTCACGGTAATCAGATTCTCCCTAGCTAGGAGCACTCACTCCTCCAGCCTCCTCCCAGGCCTGGCTGCAGGCCCATATTGATCCATTTCTAATTAGGAGCAGTGCCAGTGCTTCTGACAGAAGGTCAGGGTCTAGGCTTCCTCTGCTGGCCTCTGGCCAAATGCCCTGAAATGCCCAGCCCAGGGCAGACCCAGAGAACAGACACTTTGAGGTAGAAAAAGATCTCAGACTAAACTCACCATAAAACAGCATGAAATTTTAGAACTGAAAGGGTCCTTCATAAGCACAGGCTTTGTTGTATTTCAATTGAGAAAGCTGAGGTCCAGAAAAGATACTTGTCCAAGGTGGTATAAGAAGATAATGCAGATCTTCTTACTTCTAGTTCTTACCTCTAGATAAGTGTTTCCCAACTTGGCTATACAACAGAAGGACTCGGGGAACTTTCAGTTTCTAGGCCCCACCCCAGAGATTCTGATTTGGAACACATGCAGTGGCTCTGGCTCTCTTTTGCTAAGCATGTGATCATCTTCCAAAATAAATCTAAAAGCACAAGATCTAGTTTGGACCTAGGTTCAAACTCACCTTGGATCATAACAATAACATTTAGTAGCAGCCCACTATTGTCTGATCCAGTCCTCCCCCACCCCCATCATAGAAGGGTTATTCTAGGGGCCTGAGTCCAAAGGATCTATCATAAATGGTTCAGACTTCCTAACATAGTCTGCTAGCTTGGCTGCCAGCAAAGACATTTCCTTTCAAAACTAGTCTGAAACTAAAATGTCTGTTATGAAGACAGAGAAACTGAAGGAGGGGAATAGTAGTAGCATCTGGGTATAAGGAATATGGGGGAGATGCTGTGGTATTGAGTGTGTGGCACCTGGGGCATAGGCAGAGATGTCAGTGTATGCACAGGCATGTGTGGAGAGAAGGACTTTTGTATGTTTATGTAAGGGAGTGGACAATGTGGTGTCTGTGAGATAGGCTTGCAGATACTTTTGTAGCACACACAATTCTGGGTATCTGGGTAGAAGACAGCATGAAGAGGAGTCTAAATAGGTAAATGTGTGCCTATATGGGAGGAGGGGGAAATAGATGACTTAAAAGTGTAAGGGAGATAGTACAGATGTATACAGAAGAGAAAAAATGTATCGCATTCGTGACTCAATTGTGTGTGTGTGTGTGTGTGTGTGTGTGCATGTTGCAAGGCATATGAGCTTGCAGGGATGGGAAGCAGTATGTGTGTATGTCTGTGTGGCCTACACATCTGTATGTGTGAGAAAATAGATCCATGAACATTTCTGATTCATCCAGCCCTGGCTTTGCCTGAAGGCTCATACCACTCAAGGGCAGGACCATCTACAGAAATTTCTCTTTAAAATTGACATTTTGAGAACTACTAAAAAATAGAATGATAACGACACCCCCAGCATCGTGGGAGGTTAAAAAAAAATCAGTGCCAATAAAACACAAGAGACAGATGAGAAGCAATTATGCCACAATTCCTTCTCATCTTCACAAGGGGAGGTGTTATTTGGAGTTAAATATTGTATGGCTGATTCACATCTCCACCCAAAAGCCTGGGTTTCTTGGGTTACCTGGGAAGAGGGCAAGAAAAAAGAAAGCAGATAGAGAAAGGTAAATAATAAAGTTAAAACAAAAAAAGGACTAGAGAAAAGGGAATATGAAAGAAAGGAAAAGAGCTGAGAAGAAATCAAAAATAAAAGGCAACAGTATCAAAAGACGTAGGGAAAAGGGAAGAAAAGAACAGGAAGAGGAATTCCCCAGAGAGTTAGCACACATTTTAGCAGGAATTCTGGATAAGGGAGGATAAGGGTGGATTAGTTGGTGGGGCCTGACCTCTGTACTTCCTCATTACTCCAACTATTCTCTCCATCTGGAATGTGCTTCCTACCATCTTTGCCAACAGAACTTCTTCTGAATGTTTAAGGACATACCCAAATGCTACCAGCTTGTAGAAGCTTCCAAGATTTCTCACAGTTAGAAGTTATTTCTCAAGAATTCCAGTAAACTTCCAGAGCACTCTGTCGTATTTCATCTGTAGCACTTAATGTCCAGTTTTATACTATAGGTTATCAGTACAGACACATTTCTGTCATTCAATTTACAAGTAATATTTGTACAAGGCATATTACAGAGATGCAAGGGAAAGAGAGATAAGTAGCACACTGTCCTCTGGCCTATAAGGTCTCTATCTTATGAATGAGAGAGGATTTGGGTGTGATAAAGCACTAGAGTGCCACTATAGAACCAAAGTGCACAAAGGATCAAAATTAATTCTGCTTGTGTAGTGATCAGGGAAAGTGTTTACTGAGGAGGTAGCATGGGAACTGGTAGTAAAAGATGAATAGGAGTTTAACAGGTAAAGGGGGCTGGGAGGTAAGGGGCTTTATACTTACAGGAACTACAGATGCTCCTTGACTTAGGATGGGGTTACATGCCGATAAACCCACCATTAATTGAAAATATCTTAAATTGAAAATGTATTTAATACATCTAACCTACCAAACATCCCAGCTTAGCCTAGCATACCTTAAATATGCTCAGAATACTTAAACTAGCCCACAATTGGGCAAAATCATCTAACACAAAGCACAAAGCCTATTTTATAGTGAAGTGTTGAATATATTGCATAATTTATTGAATAGTGAAAAAATAGAATGGTTGTATGGGTACTCCAAGTACAGTTTCTACTGAATGCCTCTCACTTTCACACCACCATAAAGTCAAAAAGTTGTTAAGTCAAACTGCAAGCTGGGGACCATCTACAGTCAAAACAAAGTCATGACAGAGCCTCACACATCCAGGGAACCTCAGAAGTATAGGGCAACAGGTGGTAAGCACTGTGCCCACTGATATAAGGTAGCAAAGTGACATGGCACCAGACTGTACGAGCCTCAGCCAAGGCCGGAGTTTAGATTTTATCCTTTACAACTTGGGGTAGGGGTGGAGAAGACAAGGGGGGGAAAGTTTAAAGTCCAATCTCCCATATTTAGTTGCCCTACTTTTTAGTGCAAGTTCCCTTAAAAAACATGGAAAACAGGTTCAATTTCAGGCTCTGCCTATTGCTGCAGTACTATAACAATTTCCCAAGGAGGAAGGGCAACAGTGAGAGAAAAAAAAGGATAGAGGGGAAAGTGAGGGAGAATGTAGAAATGTGAGTAGTAGGAAGGAGCTGGAGAGAAGGAAACAAAAGACAAGAGGCAAGGAAAGCACAAGGAAAGACAGCTCTATCTCAGCTCTGAGGCTTCTTGTTGCTGAGCTGTCTTCTACATCTTTCTAGGTAAAAAAATAAAATAAGGTCAATCTGATGCTAGTGACAGAAATAGACCTTCTGCACCAAGAAGAGGCTGAGCATATTACCAACTGCCACATCAACCCTCCCCCACTTCAGGATTATAGGGATGTACCAAGAAGTGGAGTTAGCCCAGCTCTACCAACCCAAAGTATGCCAGCAGCCCCTTGCCCCGTGCCCTAAGAGTGTATAAGGCAAGAGCACCAAAAAAAGTCTGGAGTTTGAAGTGGGGCCTGTCCAGGACCTATGGCTGCTTCTTAGGGTCCTAGAGGAAAGCTCGGGTTCCTTCTGGGACCTCAGTTTAATTGCAAAAGAAGAGTAGTAAATGAGAAGGACTAAGCCTGTGAGTTACAGACATTGCTTCCCATAGAGGGTGGTGTTTAATGTGGGAATTTGTCCTAATCTATCAAGTCTCTTGGTTAATTCTTTTCACTCCCAGCTATGGTCAGTTTGAAGCCTAGAAGGGGCCAGACCCAGAATAGCAGCCATCCCTGACACCAGCACCTATTTGGGCCCATCCAAAGTCTAGCTCCTGCCCAGAACAGTATTTTATGTCACAAGTCACACACACATACTCAGGCCCAAGGATGTGTTTTGTCTGATCTGCCCAAATTTGTTTAAAAATCTGAATAATTGCCAACATTCAAAATCAGGTCTCACTTTTTAAAAAATGAGATTTCTAGCTGCTCTTAAAAATGTCAGAGATCTGGCAACACTAGAGCCTCTGGTGTAGGGGTCAAGGGGCTTGCTATAATCCTGTAATTTATTTGATACCTTCTCATTTTATCTCAAAAATTCATGTTAATTTATCATCCATTTCATAATGTGATTTAATGATTACCATTAAATTATGTTATAATATTTAAACTAATCGAACTACCAAAAAACCTGATAACGCTAACACTTCAGGAATATACATGTTTTATCCTGTGATTGCATGTATCATTCAATATGCAACTATGTGTCCCAGTTTGAGAAGAATTTCCAACACGGTATTTTTATTCACTCAAAAAATACTTGGATCCTGTAGCAGGCCTTAGAAAAACATTCCTTAACAAGACAGACATGATTCCTGCCTTCATGGAGCTCACGGTTAGCCGGGATATAACGTAAAGAAGTCTTACAGAGTAGGAGGCACAAAGAGATACTAGGCTGAAGATCTAGAGTTTATTCCACAAACAGTATAGTGACCCCTTAGGCAAGTTGCTTAACCTCTCTGGACCTGTTCCCTCCTCTGTAAAAGGAAGAGGTTTAATTAGGAAATTGCAGCTTTCAGCTTATAATTTTACTAGCATCACAAGAACTTAGCCAGATACCTTTTCAAGTTCCTAACATTTATTAGCTTCCTGTCTTTATCTGGGAAATCACAATCAGTTGTCATGGAAATTACCATGGTGCTCCACATACTAGATGATGATGTTACAGTAATTACAAGAAGCCAAAGAGAACAGGCAGGGAGAAGAGTCACTTACTCAGAAAGTCACCTACTTTCCACACATAGGAGCTGATGCGCATTGCAGCTGGGAAGAAAAAAGACCAGGTACTAACTCATAAGTAAAACAGTTTTGATTTGACTTAGATGTCATGGTTTCTTTCATGAGGCATCAGACTTACTTCACCTCATCTTGCAAGGACATATTAGAGATTGCCAAAGATGCCAACTTTGACAAGGATATGGTCCACTGAGACTTGACTAGTTTGCTGTCCTTGTGAAGTCCTAAGACAGGCCAGGAGACAGATTTACTAGCCAACAGGGGCACAAAAGTTCCAAGTAAAATAAAGATAATTCACTTAGTCCCAGGGGGTTTACCAGCACTTTAACTGGGTAGTGTCTTCAATAACAGAGAGTTCCATCTAGAGCTGGGTTGACACTGCCTGGCACCCAAGGGCTACCCAACCCAGTAGCAAAAAATGGTGCTACATGAATAAATGGCACTGGTATGGGTATCAGATAGACAACAGGAAATGGTGTGGCTTTGATAAACTTAAGAACAAATATGCTCTGTCTAAAGGAGCCAGTCAATAAGGGAACAGTAATTAGGAAAAGTAGAGAAATGACGAATGTGATGTTGTAAACTCAAGGCTTCTGCCAAGTTGGGCTGGTGCTCCAAGAGGTTGCCCAAAGATCAGAGGTATATCTCTTTGTCTGAGTCCCAAAAAATACAGGCTGCAAGTTTCTTAAGCATGTACAAGCCAGTGTAAGCCAGTGCACAAGGAGTTATAATACAAGAGAGCCCTGGTAGAGGACTCAAGGAGTGAAGCCTTCCACAGAACAGCTGGGGCCTATTCCTACTCCAATAAATAGGAAAAATGTTCATGGTCAGCATCAGGCTCTAGCCCTGCTACTTTCTCAAAAATCCTCCTCCCTCTTCATGTAAAATCAGTCGCCCTCACAGCCCACATGTTGGGACCTCTGATCTAACACACACTACATCTCTACTGAAAGGCAGCCTAATCTCCCCAGGCTGGGGTTCAACTCAAAATAAAAACACTGCAGGCCACCAGGCACAATGGCTCACACTAGTAATCCCAGCAACTTGGAAGGCTGAGGTGGGAGGACTGCTTGAGCCCAGGAGTGTGAGACCAGCATGGGCAACACAGCAAGACCCTGTCTCTAAAAAAACTAAAACAAAAATAAATTAGGCAGGCATAGTGGCACATGCTTGTAGTCCCAGCTATTCAGGAGGTAGCTGAGGCAAGAGGATCACTTGAGTCCAGGAATTCACGGTTGCTGATTGTGCCACTGCACTCCAACCTAGGCAAAAGTAAGATTCACCTCTTAAAAAAAAAAAACTGCAGGCTAAACCAAATATGTATGTAGGCCAGACACAACCCAAGGAGCTGCCAGTTTGCCACCTCAGAAGGTAAGACTCTGAACAGACCTGAAACAGAAAAGGATTTAAAAGTCCCCTGAGGACTCCTCAGTGAGATGAAGGTTCAGCAGTTTGGATCCCCCAAAAGGAATATCTTTAAGGCTCTTCCCACTGACCTTCACAACTAAAAGTTCCTTTCCTCTGCAAAAGAATAAAATTGCCCCATTACAGTCAGATGCCTTGGAAGTGAACAGAACAATGCTAAATGCATGCTCTCCCCTGAAGCAGGATGGCATTCCCCATGCTTCATTTCATCGTTATCATTTCATCTCGAGATTCCTTCAGCATCTACATAAAAGCAGTAACACCCTTACCAAACAGAAGAGAAAAAAAGACTAGCTGCCCTTGAAATAGTAACTCCAAAGAGGGAAGATTTATTGCTGGAAAAACTTTGTTTCTTTATTTACCAAGTCTTCTATACCAGATTTATGAGCAAGGGAAACACAACAAAAATGGTTTTTAGTAAAAGGCACCCAGTGAGGAGCATGGCACAGAAGAAGGCAAGACAGGATGGCAGGAAGGCTGGTTAGGAAGCTCTTACAGAAGGTTAAGGATTTCATAGCCCCATGTTGACTGTGTCTGAAATAGGGTATGGTCTTACAGTTCTTGACTGACCACATGCACCTTGCAGACAGTCTTACCCAAGAGTATCATCCACAGCATGTAGGACCGTATCATAATAGAGCAGGCACTCAAATGATCATAGATACACAGAATACTCCTGTAAGAGACCTTAGATCACAAAGAAACACATCAAAGAAACTAACACCCAGAGAACATACAATGATTTGCTTAAGCTCACGGAGTGGGTTAGTGGTGAAAAGGAAGGAGCAAAAGCTTTGGAGGCAAGTAGATCCTATATTCAAATCCAGGTGTGGCCTTGGGCAAGCCATTCAACCTTTCTCAATCTGTTTTCTCATCTACAAAATAGCAGTAAGAATAATACTTATTTTTAAAGTGTTGCCATGAGGTTTAAGAGATATTGTCTTCTAGTTACAATCACCAATTTATAGGAAATACAGAGGACAGAGAAACATATTAAACACACTGCAGGCATACAATGAGCAAAATTCAGAATATGGAAAACTCCACAGGAAAAATCCAGTTTCTTCAACAAATAAAGAAGTAAAAACTACAGTCATGCATTACTTACTTAACAACAGGGATACTTTCTGAGATATGTGTCATTAGGCAATTTTGTTCTTGTGAGAACATCATAGAGTGTACTTACACCATCCTAGATGGTATAGCCTCCCACACATCTAGCCTACATGGTATTGCCTACTGCTCTTAGGCTACAAACCTGTACAGTACGTTACTGCAATGAATACTGTAGGCAACTGTAACACAATGGCAAGTATTTGTGTATCTAAACATATCTAAACATAGAAAAGGTACAGTAAAAATACAATTATGGTATTACAATCTTATGGGACCACCACCATATATGTGGTCCATCATTGATGGAAATGTCGTTACACAGCACATGACTGTAGAAGGGACTATAAAAACTCAGTGAGATTTGAAAGACATAACAACCAATTACAATGTGTGGACCTTATGTGAATCCTGAATCAAACAAACTATAAAAATAAGATTGCGACATTTATGAGACAACTGGAAATATGAACACAATCTGGATTTTGATGGTATTAAGGAACTGCTAAATTTTGTAAGGTATAATAATGGCATTATAATTGTGTTTTTAAAAAGTCATCTTTTAGAGATATATAGTGAAATATTTAAAGACAAAATATGATAACTTAGATTTTCTTCAAAGCACAGAATGAGGGAAAGTAGGTAAGCACATAAATGAAATAAGACCAACCATGAATTGATAACTGTTGAAGCTGAATGATGGGTACATCAAACTTCATTAACCTACTCTGTCAACTTTGTATTTAATATATGTCTGAAAGTTTCCATATTAAAAATAAAGAATTGGTTAGGTTTAAATCTCAGCAACTCCATTTACTCCAGCAGTGTTACCTGGGCATATTCCTTAACCTCCCTGTGTCTCAGTTTCCTGTTTGTATGATGGGGACCAACAGAATCTACTCCTTAGGGTTGAGGTGAGAAATAAGATATCTATAAAAGGCTTAGCACATAGTAACCTTCAGTAAATATTAGCTCTATTTGTATGAACGCAAGGTACCAAGTATGGCATCTCAACACAGTGGGCACCCTATTCATAGCTACTAATATTACTAATATGAAAGGCAGAATTGGATTTAGAACCCAGGTCAGATTTTTAATCAAATACTTGACTAGTCTCCTTGACAGGATGCGTAGAAACTCCCAGCGAAATGTCCCTAATGGCAGCTCTAGCCCTCTCAATCTCTCTTGACAAACATCCCAGGTCTTGACATAGGATCAGGAGCTGACTAATGTTCAACATGAAACTGCTGCTGCCACCTTATTTCCTCCAACCAGGTAATTTAAGGTACATTTTCTAATATTTGCTGACAGAACAAAGAGGAAAGGCTCTAAGATATGATCAATGTTCATGCCAGCCTTCAAAGTGATTTGGTAAAACTATAGAAAATAAACACCCAGCTAGGGTCCACCAGCAGATAAAAGCTGACAAAGAAATGGCAATTTTTCCCTGAGCAAATATACAAGTAATAGATTTGCTCTGAGAGCCTTTAGCTTTTGGTATTCCTTTTTCTTCCCCTCCATTTAAAATGAAGACAAACTCTCTTTCAACATACTTCAAATATGATTGTTTGTTGGATTAATTTCTTCCCTGAAATGATGTAATTATAGGCAAAGAATCATTCTCATCCTTCTATCCAGTTTAAATACAAATTAGCTTCATAACGACATGACCTTTTCCACCTGCTCTGGAAGGCTATGTATGAGAAGGTATCAACCACCTCCAAAGTACGGGACACCGCCCCCACCTCCCCAATTCATTGGCAGAAATATGGATGCTACTTGGTATGGATACTCATCTGTGTCTCTGCTCAAGCTGTTCCCATTGCACAGAATATCCTCTATCTCTGCAGCCTAAATCACCTGTGACCATACTTTCTAGAAAAGAGAGGAGGGAAGAGAGCAGCATATAAACTGAGAAAAGCTATTGGGGTGTTGTTTCTGAATAGTCTGGAAGGTACAGTACAGACATGGAAATATTGGCATGTCATAATTTATCAGTACAACCAGACAGAAATTAGGATGCTTCTGGAGAACATATAATCACTATCCTTATCCTACAAGGCCCAGCTCAAATGCTCACTCCTTCATAAATATTTCACAGGCACCGCCCCGTCCCCCACAGGAAGCAATCTCTCTCTCCACTGAACTTCCCAATCACTTTACCCCTTTATGGTACTTGCTACGTTCATATTATGATTCTTAAAATTCCTATCTCTACCAACCAAAATGGCTTCAGATGAAAAAAACAGACAATGCCAAGTGTTGACAAGGACATGGAACAATAGGAATTCTCTCATACACCACCGATGACAGTGTGATCTGGTATGCCTTTAAAAACTATTTGGCAGTAAGTACTAAAACTAAACATATGCCTAACCTATGACATCACTATGAGGTTTGAGAACACTCACTGCCCCAGCAAAACAGTTTGCCTACAGTCTTTTGCTCCATCACTGCCTAAATGCTAAATCACACTTTCTCCCAATCCTAGAGACTACTTCAGACCATTCTTCCTGATCACTACAAAGAGATTTTCTATGGAAAATCCTGTCACTTATCTATCATTTCTGACAAATGACTCATGGATTCTTCCCATATAAACTGCTTCATCTGATTTTATGATGTACTTTTAGTAACATAATCTAATTTGCTCCTCACAATGTTATTGTGAAGAAGGCAAAATACAGAGTATTACTCCACTTTATAGATGATAAAATGGAGGTTCAGAGAGAGAAAATGACTTTTTCAGTTTACCTGACCTTATTAGTGCCAGGGAACAAGAGCACATCTTAGTCATCTGAAGCAAGCTCTCTACTTATTATCAGCTATATCTTCATGATTTTATTATCTTATCTCCCCCAAAGAGACCATAAAGTCCCTGAAGATCAGAGTGTGTTTAACACATTTCTATTTCTCCCAGAACCAAGTAAGGCACTCAAGTGGGTTCCAGTTTGGCCAACGGATTTCAACATTGTACCTAACCTTCAAGCATTGACACAGGCATACTTCCTCTTCTTCTAGACCCCATAGGCAACGCTAAACTTGTTGGAAGAAATCATGAACACAACACAGCATCCCAAATAACATTTCTCTTTTGGGGGTAGAGAGGAGGGAAGAGGAAAAGCCCTACAAGATCAGGGGATCTTCAATGTGTGCTCCATTTCCACTTGCTAGGACTCCATGCTGTAAAGTGTTCAAAGAACACTGGCAGAGGCAGTGGCAATGGACTTCGAGAACCACAATTTAATCACAATTATTAAGTCCCAACTGATCAAATGCCAGAAACCATACCTCAACTAATTCTACTTGCAAACAAAATAGAAAGCTATTTTATTTCAAAATGTAGTATAATAAAACTTAAACTAATTTAATATAAAACTTAATTTTCTTCATTCCTAAATAAGAAGTTAGACAATACTCAATCTTTCTGGAAGCCAGCCAGAGAACTGATGTGAGGAGAATAGGGAAGGCACTAGGCAGATGTCTGGATACCCCAAACCTGAAAGACAATGTTGTCCCCCTTCCCTAACATTCTTAACTTTATACACTGGGTGTTGGACACCTTAGCAATGGAGGATAAATCTGGGTAACAGACAGAAGAAAAAGGAGAGGAGAAAGGAATGCCAAAAATAAATCTACACACTCGAAGTCAGATAATCAAAGAAGTCTCTTTGTCTAGTCATACATCCATTAATTATGCTATTTCCAATTTGAACTCTCAACTCAAATATCTGAGCCAGGGCAGCAGGGGTAAGATTTGTTTTACTTATCTGTCTCCCTCTCAAGACTGAAAGCAATTTGAGGGCAGGAAGCATGTCTTGCTTAGTTTTTATGTTCTCCACAGGGAGAACACTCAGTAGGTACTCCAAGCCCCTGGAATAAATGGCTGAGATTAAGGATGGAAGGCTGCTGGACTTCCAAGCATAAACAATCGTGTTAAAGCAGCTAGGTAACCTACTTAGCATGGCGACTCTACCCAAAACTCTAATTTTAGTAAGGATTGATTTTAATTGGTATGAAAACAATTTGAGTCCTTAAGGTTTGAAGAAAAGTTATTCTTGAGTACAACTGATTCATGCACAGCCCTCATTACTGTATTGACAGCACCATTTCTCAGTATCACCTTACAGCTATCTGCAAAAACAAAATCCCAAAGCCTTAAAATGGTCTGTGTAAGCAGGAAACATTTGACTTCTCAGTATAGCGTGACCATACTTTCACAAAGAAAACACAGATATAGATAAATGATGAGTTATGGAAATGACCCTTTTAAATCTACACCTGGGCTTGCTTTCAGGAACACAAAGAATTACAAAGGAAACTAGACAAACAGATCAACAGACACCATGCAAACAATACCTTTAACAAAGCTTACTAAAATGCTTAATAAAACAAATAAACAGAAGACAGCTAAGTACCAGATAAATGTCTCTGGAATAAAGAAAAACTGGCTAACAATATTAAGCTTCTAAACCTGGCCTTCTAAAAGAGAATACTTACTTGGAACAAAGCAATATTACCTGACAAATAAACAGAACTATCCAGTCTCTACAGATAGCATTTCAAGGACCAGGTAACCTCAATAGAGGTATCTACCTCATAAGGATAAAGCTCCAAGGAAATGAAGGTTTCTGGTCTAGTGTTTTTTCCACTCCTACTACTATGTGAGAATCTTAAAGTGTTTTTGATTTTTCCCCTTATTATGTGATTTTAAACAGTTTGCTACATGTTTACATATAATTTTTTATAGTCTTGGACTCCAAGTTTGTCCCATGGGACTACAGCTCCAAGTTTATAATAAAATTCAGCAGACAATTTGATAAATTCAACTCATAAACAATTTTTCAGCAATCTGTCCATTCTAAAAAGCAATATCCATCTGTTTATATACTGAAAGGTATCTTCTGTGAATCCAGAATTTAACCCTCTGAGATAACTCTCAATGCCCTAGCAAAGCCCTCTCTCCTTCCAGAAATAAATTCTTAAGCCACTGCCATAAAACTGTGAAGAGGTAGAAATATCATTCATGATTATCCAGTCCAAGCCTCTTGTTTTAGACAGGAAGACTGAGATCCCAGAGAATATTAGTCAATTACAATTAGTTTGGCAATCATCAAAAGCCCACTGAATGCTACTTCCCTCAGTGGAACTCACCGGGTGTGTTGGGAGGACAGCCAGATGTGCACTTTAGTAAGTAAAGCACTCCCAATGCATGTGCCCTCTGGGAAACCCAAGTATTCAGCCTCAACCGCCCATCCCTACCTTAGCACGGGGGGGGGGGGGGGGGGGGGGGGGGGGGGGGGGGGGCAGCGGCAGTGGACAGCTTGAATGGCTCTTCTGGAGATGGAGACCAAAGCCCAGGGACAATATCCCATCCTTCCTCCCAGGAGGCACAGCACACTTATTACCATGAAGGCCATTATGAAATGAAAGAAGACACTAACACTGAGGAAACAAGAAGGGCTTTGGAAACAGAAAAGATGACAACGATACTTGGGCAGATACCTATTTCTATTCATTCATTTAAGAGGAGGTGGAGGTGAGTAGAGAGTCACCTCCAGTCGTTTTTCTGTCTCTACCTTCCCACTGTGCTCTGGGCATTTAGAGAATTTCAGGGTCCTCCCAGATTATTTTATGAGGAAAAAGGGCCAGAGAAGAAAATGGGTTTGGTCAAGCCCACACACTGACCAAATGATCCTCAGGTTAGTGACTAGAATTCCAATTTATCCCACTGCCCTGTATCTCAAGTCCTAAGGGTCTTTGAGCTACACCCTGAGCATAGGTCTGAAACTTTACTTACAGTACCCAGGGACTGGTACGGTAGGACAAGCAGGCTAACATTACTGCTATCATTTTCTCCCCTCTAGTTATATATTTTATACACAAAGCTAAAATTGAACAAAACCAGGTTTTTAAGACACTCATGTGAAAACCCTCTTGCTGTCTCTATCCTACCTCCTCTATTACCATAAAATGTTAGAAAGGACGCTGGGGGTCATCTAGTCATTATTTCCCTTCGTTAGATGAATAGACCTGAACATTTGCCACCTGACAAAAAGACTGGAGCACAGAGTGGGGTCTCCTGATTCCTAGCCCCAATAAAAATCCCTCCTGAGCTCTTCCCATCCTGTCTCACCCTGCCCTGCCCCATCCCACCCTCTCCCTACTCCATGTTGTATCTAAGCTACTGAGATCTCTGCCTTTCTGGAAGGTGAGTTCCTCAGGCTACATTTTACTCATCTTTGTTTTCCCAGTGCCTAGCAGAGAGTAAGCAGAGAAGTGACTTAGACTTAAAGAGGGACACACCAGTACACGGAAAGAGCAGTACCAAAGACGTTACCTGGAGAAAACATAAGCTTTTCTTGGCTTAACGTAAGCAGTCTTCTGGGTTGTACAGGGCCTGGATGTCTAGGACCTAATGTATTTCCTCCTTTCCAAAACTAGTGTTTGTATTATCCAGTTTAGCCAGGGATAGTGACCAGATTTGTTGTGCCATACTCTCACTCCCTCCCTTCCACTATGACATGAAGAACTAGGATCCATAACTAGAAGTAAATGAAACTATGTGTAAGGAGACTCTGCAAGAGAAACCCTCCTCCCTCCCTTATGTGCTCCTTCTTCTGTGTTCCCACCCCAATAAACAGTATCTACACAACTGCACCATGTAGAAACCCAGATGTCACCATGATTCATTCCTTATCCTCCACACCAATCTTTGTCTTATCACTCAATTCTACCTTCATTTGAAACAGTCACCTCTTGCCTGTATTACTGCACCAGCCTCCAAACTGGTCTCTTTACCCATGGTGCTCTAGCTCTCTTCAGTCTACTACCCAAACATGTAACCAGCAATATCCTTCTGAAACGCACATAGAATCCTGGCCCCCTCACCTCGGGATGAAGTCCAAACTCCTCAACATAGGCAACAAGGCCCTTTCCTGAGTTGGCCTGTGCTATGTGTGCCTTGCCAGTCTCCTCTCTTGTCATACCCACCCACCTCAGGCTTTATGCTCCACCTGGGCCTGTTTCTTCAACTACAGAATAGGAATAATGACAGCACCCAGCTCTCAGTGTTTATGGAAAGAAATGAGTTAACACATGTTGAATTCTTAGAACAGCACCTGACAGATATAGCAAATAGCCAAAAGTCTTACCTATTGGCACCACCATCTGTGAATTTGCTGTTCCTTCTATCTAGAAAAGTCTTATCTCTGCTTCCTCCCTGACTCCCCAAATCTCTTTTTTTCCCCTGGCTTATGTCTATTTCTTTCCTGAGGTCTAGGGTTAGCCAACTTCTCCTCCAAGGAAGTCTTTCCAAACCCTCCAGTGCTGGGTTAGATATCATTCCGCTGTGTTCTCATGACGTCTGTCCATCACAACACTTCTCACATTGCCTGTTTTCCCCATGAGGCCATGTGCACTCAAATCCCCAAGCTTACAACTATGCCTAACAGATGCCTTATAACTGTTCAGTGAATGAAAAACTTTTCAGTAATGAAGTGTCCAATGAAACAATCTCAACAAGTAACTAATTCAAATGTTGACCAGGTGGCTGGAGTTAAGTTAACTCCAGCAGGAGTTAAGACTCCTCAACTACAGGATTCTATCCAATAAACAATTCAACACACTCTGAACTCACTGGTCACACTGGTTTGAACTTTAATATGTAAGCAATATTGGGCCATCAGATTTTTAAGGAGAGCATGACATGACCATACATATGATCATGTTATTTGTTATCCATTTCTAGAACACTCCCTCCCCCAACCCCCTGTCAGTATCAAAACAAAATTCCAACCACTTTTCATAAACATAAACACCCCCCTCCCAAATAGACAGACACAGAAACAGTCAAATCAAAGAGAATTTTGAAAGGCTAAATGCAGCATCTAACTCCATCTAAACCACCTGGAAGCAGTGAGGATCCATAAACACCCTCTAGGAACCCAAAAACTAATCCCTCCTGTGTGCTTTTATGGAAAGAGGTGGGAGGAGAGAGGGAGCATTTCATAAAGGTAATCCACTTAATCGTCCTCTGAGTAGTTTTGATCCAAGCTGCTGTCATAGCAGTGTTATTCTTGATCACTGCACCCCCACATCCCCAAATCCAGGATGGTCAGAAAGTAAGTGCAAACAAGGTGAAGCTAGAGAGTTGTCTGGGTTCTGTTTCAAGATACGAGGCTTATGAAGCTACAGAGGGAGCCAGCAGAGATCCAAAAAAGACTTCAGTGATAAGGAACTTCAATCCATGGGGGGTGGGGTGTTGGAGGGAGATTCAAACAGAGATATAACCACCAGGCCTTGGTTCCTGCTCCAGGATTGTATGCCACATCCCTGCTGGGGATGAGGACTAATAATCATTTTGCATCTACACAAAGCACCCTGAGATTAAGGAAGGCACTAAGTGTGACAGCTCTGCCAGTCACAAAGGGACAAATATTGTATGATTCCACTTACATGAGGTTTCTAGAGTAGTCAAATTCATAGACTGAAAGTGGTTGCCAGGGACTTGGGGGGGGCGGAATAAGGAGGATACAGAGTTTCAGTTGAGGAAGACAAAAAGTTCTAGAGATGGATGGTGGTGATGGTTGCACAGCAATGTGAATGTACTTAATGCTACTGTACATTTAAAAACTGGTTAAAATGGTAAATTTTATGTTATATATATTTCACCACAATTTTTTTAAAAAGCATGCCAGCTTTAAAGTTACACTGTCTGCAGTTAATCCTGGCTTGGCCACTTACCAGTTATATGACTCTGAGCAAGTCATGTAACTTCTCTAAGCCTGTTTCTTCTTTTGTAAAACAGGGATGATAATAATAGTACCTAATTTATAGGTTACTCTGAGGATTAAATGACATATGCCTCAGAAAGACCTTAGTCTGGTGACTTGTGGTACATGTTAACTACTTAAAAAATGTTACCTATTATTATTACTAATAGCAAAGCATTTTCACAGCCATTTTCTCATAATCCCCACAACAACCCTCTGAACATTTACAGATAAGGAAACTGAGACTCAGAGAGCCACAATGAGTTGCTCAGTTTATGAAGTCATGTCAAATCCTCTGTCCATGTTGTGTCCTCACCATTTGTTAATTCTTTGATATAAGGCAAGTGCCCTAATCCTGCTATATCTTCATTCCCTTACAGTGAAAAGGAGGCAAGTTCTGCAAAGTCCCTCACAGAACTATATTAGAAATGAAATCATATAATGGTTACAGAAGAACACTATAAATCATATATAAAATAATATAAAACAAAACAGGAACTTAGAAGAACTGGTAACATCTGTGTGCAAAACCAGGTCTCCTCATAACACTAAACATGAGGCACGGAGAGTGGCAGAAACTACAGAACCTCCTTGGGATTTCCAATTACTCAGGATTCCTGATCTTCAAGGCCTGAATAAGTAGTCTAGTGCCCTTTTACAAGGTGGCAAGGTATGGGAGAAATAAAAATATTACTGAACTGAGAAGACGACGACTGGGAATTCTAGTTCTGATTCTGTCACTAAGGCAGTCTGTGAATTAGACAACTTATTTCCCCTTTCCAAGGTTCAGTTAATAGGGAAGAGGGGAAAGGCAAGTATGAAAGTTGGACCAGATGGTCTGTAAGACACCTTCCAGCTCCTACATACCATGACCGCTAAATCCAAATCTTTTTGGGGGGAGGGGGAGTACCAACAGACCTACCAGACTCCAAAGAACTAATGCAAACAGCAAACATCAGGAGCCTGTTCTTAAGACCTGGCCCAGAAACTCCCCTGCCTGATTTTTAAACACTCCCCCGAACCAGGATCAAACAAATCAGAAAACTGGGCCTTATCTGAAAATAGGAGAAATATAAGCACAGAGTTGAAGCAGATGACTTGAGCTACCCAGCTCCTCAAACTAGGATCAATAAAGCTAAACAACATAGAGAACATGCAAAGTTTGGGGGAGAAACATGCCATAAACAAAGAATGGACCTCACTGTTTACACAGTCTTAAGCCTTCCTGCAACCAAAATCCCAGATAACTTCAGTTGTGTTTGAGATCTGGAGTCCTTCCAACCATCAACTTCTAACGGCGATATTAGTAAGAAATTCATCCTAACCTCCCTTCTCTCGGTGCTATGGTAACCCCAGAATGGGATTTCATCAATTGTATCGTGGACGATGGCCCAGAACTCAGGGAGAACACGGAGTTTCATCTCTAACTAAATGGTGTGACCCAGGGTAAGTCAAAATCCCCTCTGCACTAAGAGATGATATACACTCATACCAGAAAATAAATAACAGGTACTATCACCAGTTTTACACTTTTGTGGCTATAACCTGTGACTTGAGCAAATTATTTTACCTCTCTGCGCCTTGATTTCTACTTCTGTAAATGGAGATAACCCAGAAGGTCGTCGTGAGCATTAAACGAAATAAGGCAAGAAGTCCCTGAGTCAAGTCTCATTAACCGTTACCTGTTGGTATTTAAACACTTCTCTCACATATTATAATAGTTTCCTCTCCGAATCCACGAACAAGTATCTCTCTTTCCCTATTTCACGCAGGGGCAAACTAAGGCTCGGCCGCAAAGGGGGCTGCGTGAAGTGCGGAACAGGGCGCCAGCTCGAGGGCCTGTAGTTCCTCTCCGAGGCCGAGGTGTGCAACGAGCCCAGGACCGGCAGAGGTGGGAGCGCGGTGCTCAAGCCCGCGAGGAGCGAGGCAGGACCAGTTTCGCGCGCCTCCGGGAGCTCGCAGACCCAGTCCCGGCGGGAAAGCCGGAAGATGACCGGGGCTGGGGCCAGAGCCAGGGCCGGGCCCGCCCGAGGCCTCCCCCGCACGGCCTCCGCCCCCCTCCCTCCTCCCCTCGCCGGGCGGGGCGGGGCACGAGCACAAAAGACTCCAACTTCCGAGCGGGCGCGGGCCCACCCAGCCAACTCCTGGCCCAGCTCCGCCAGCGGGGAGGAAGCGGGCAGTGAATGCCAGGGCGGCCAGGAGCGGGCGCGGATGGACCCGAGCCGGCGACCCAGGGCGGCGGGTCCGGGTGGGAGAAAGGAGCAGGAGGAGGGGGCCTGGAGTTACTCTGACTCCCGGGACTCCCCAAATGGCCGAAATAAGAGTTTCTAAAAATAGGCAGTGGCCCGCCCGAAGAAGTAGGCGAATGAAAAGGCACAAGGTACACCCCCCCGCACCCCTAAGGGAACGCCTGCGGCCCCCACTCACCCGCACCTGGAGGTCTGGAGAAAGCTGCGCGGCGCGGAAGGAGGCGGTGCCCCCGCACTACGGGTCGGAAAGAAGGGGGGAGGAAGGCGGCCGCGGCGTGAGGAGGCTGAGCCCAAGCGCGGGAATCGCCGCCGCCGCCGCTACCGCCCCCTCAGCTTCTCTCAGGTCTGCCGCCCCGCGCCCGCGCCGACCGCGCGCCCAGCCGCACTGACAGCGGCGCGAGCCCCGCAGCGGCGAGCCCTTCCCTCGGCCGGCACCACCGAGGCCCGCGGGGGTGGGGGCACCTGGAGAGGCTTCCCTCAGCTCGGCCCCGCCCGCCGCTCTGTCCCTGAACCCGGGCTCTCTCTCCTCTTCTCTGTCTCTGGGGAAGGACACAGTGACACGCGCACGAGGAGTCCGCAGCCCCGCCCTGACACAGCCCGGCTCCCCGGGCGCATGGGCTTTCCCCACCCCCTCAGCCTGGCTTTGGAAAGGTCCAGAGCTTGGGCGGGGAGAGGAGGAAGGCGGGGCAGGGGCGGGGCCTGACGGGGAGGCGGGGCTGAGATGGGGGCACGGAGGCGGGGCCAAGGCGGGAAGAGCGAGCCGCTTACACCAGTTTGCAGCCGAGGGCGAGGCGGGGCCAAGAGGGTGGTGAAGCCCTGGGATGATGGGCAAGACAGGTAGGGAAGATCGTGGAGGCCTCGGAGAGCTGGGAGCCAGGGAGTGCTGGAAAGAGGGGCCGTGGGCGGGGCTAAAGGGGGACTGCCCGGAGGAGTCACGGGTGGAGGCAAGCGCGGTCAAGGCTGGACAGAGGCGGGGCCTTCGGAAGCGAAGAGGGTGAAGGCGGGGCTGAAGAGAAGCCCAGGAGGGGCAAGATAGGATCTGGCCTGAAGTAGGCGGGCCCGGAAGCAGAGCGGGGAGGCGGGAGTTCAGGCGTGGCCACTCTGGGGAGGAGCCGGAAGGAGGCGTGCCCTAAAGGAGCGCCTAGTGGGCGGTGCTTTGGTGGGCGTGGCCTGGAGTTGGGTCCCAAATCGGTCGGCTGGGGGCGGTCCCCGAGGGATCCGGAAGAGACGAAGTAGGAAGAAACACCTGGTCCTTTCACTTTCACGGAACCTGGCCACGTGATCTGGGTGAAGATCGCTTCTCGCCAGCCAGGCTAGGACTCTAGGAGAGGCAACGGTGAAGGTGGTCTGTGGAGGAGGTGCTATCACCCCATAAAAAGGTTAAATTCAAGTACCTTTACCCTTCTGGAGTGCAGATGTTTTATAACTTGATTCAGGTAGTGGTCCTCCCTCCTAAACGTTTCTCCTGTCGGGATCTCTCACTTGAATGAGTTTTCTAGCCTCCAGCGTCTCCCGCCCCCAACCTCCGGCCTCCACGGAACAGCCAGACCGGCCTTGTGAGACACAAGAGGACCGTTGTCCTTCAGTCCTCAGCTATAGACGTTCCTCAAAGGCTGGGAGCTGACCAAACAAATTCTCCATGCCGCATCTGACCTGTGATTTTACAATTGTATTCATGTTGCCTCCACAGAACCTGCCTAAAAGACGAGATTCTTGAGAGCGGAGCAGAGTTTGAATTCAGAGTCCCAGCTTTGCTAGGCCAGCAGTTATAACTGCCCTTCTGTTTGACCTCCATGCCCTCTTGAAAAGGAAGAGAAATAAAATTAGAATTGGTGACCCAGAGAGCAAGGCCTGGGATGTTCTGCCCCTAACTCTCTGCTTAAATATCACCTTCTCAAAGAGGTCTTCCCTGAGTACCTTGTCTAAAGGTGTTCTCTAATTTCTTCTGTTGTTCTGTCGTTTGTCTGTTCATGTGTTTTTGACTGTTGTGTACATCACTATGTTCCCAGACTTAGTGCAAGGTCTGGCACACAACTAGTGTTCAATAAATACTTGAATCCAGCAATCAATAGATTAATGAATCCAGACCCTGCCAACTTCCTCTCCTCTGTTTCTGGCCACTTCTGGGGTTCCTCACCCCCCTCCCTATGCACTAGCCTTACCATATTTGCTTGAATACACCACAGTCTCTCAGCACCCTCTGCTGAGCATTTTCACTACGTAGCTTGCTCCTCCTCTTCTGCCCAGATGCCTCTAGTTCTTCCTTCAATGCTCAATTCAGTAGCCACCCTCTCTGAGAAACCTTCTCTGACCTCCCTTTAGCCCTACTGCCAGGCAAGTTGAGGCTCTCACCCCTCTCTATCCATGGCCTTGGTTATAAAACTTAACTCTGCAGATGATGTCCTGTTCCTTGGTGACACTGAGGATTATGTTCATAGGACCTTAAAGGTCCTGTGTGACGTGCCTCCCTCCTGCTGACCTTCTGACCTCATTCCCTAATGCTCTCATCCCTCTCATTCTGTTCCAGCCACACATTGACCTCTTTCCTGTTCTTCCAATATGCCAAGCATATTGCTGCCTCGGGACCTTTGCACATGCTATCATGTCTGCCTCAAATGCTCTTCTCTCAGATATTGGTATGGCTCACTCACGTTCTTTAGGTCTCCACTCAAATGTCACTTCTTCAAAGACCCTTTCCCTGGCCCACATTTAGAATATAATACCTCATACTCATTCCTGCTGGATTTTTCAACATAGCATTTATCACCACCTGAAATATTATATTTTTTTATTGTTTCTCTCCCATTCCCACCTTCCACTACAGTGTGGTCTTCACAAGGGCAGGATATTATCTGTTTTGCTCATTCCCACTGCTTAGAACAATTGGTCCTCATTGAATATTTGTTGAATAAGTGACTACAAATTCAACAGAGAAATGTCAGGAAGACTCTCAGTGTTGACCAGAAGAATGTGAAAATTACAGTATGAAGGGAGATGTTTCTAAGGAAATATGCTGGCAATACTAGCTAACATTTACAGAGCGTTTACTAATTGCCAGACAATCTGCTAAGTGCTTATTTAATTCCTACAACAGTCCTATGAGATAGGTATTATTATTATCCCTGTTGTACAGATGGAGAAACTGTGGCACAAAGAGGTTAACTTTCCCAATGTCACAGAGCTAGTAAGTGATGGAGTCCAGCTTTAGAGCCTGCGTACTGAATCACTATACTATCCTACCTCCTAATTATTAAGGACCTAGGGTTGTTGGTCTGACAGAGGTGATAGATGAGGAAGGAACCTTTTTTTGCCTTCTGAATAGTGTGGTATAGGGTATGATGTAGCATATTTTTTTTTATTTTTAGCCACCATGAGGGAATCCAGCCAGAAGACAAAACCATCACATGGAGGAGGGCAGGACCGAGAAAATATTGCAGAAAAATTGAGCCAGAGACCTGATAAAGCCATTCCTGAAGCTTGACTCACCTCTGGACTTCAACATGAACAAATACATCTCTATAGTTTAAGTAGTTTGAGTTGTGATTTTTTTTAACTTGAGGCCATAATTTCTTAACTAAAACAGATGCATAGAGTTCAACAAAGTAGAGATAAAATATCAAGCTCAAGATTGGATGAACTTTAAATGTAATCTGGTTCAACTGGATTTTTAATCCTCCTAGTAATCCTATAAGGTTGGTTCTGGTTTTGTCCCCATTTCATGGATGAGGAAATGTGATATGACCAATGTCTCACAGATGGTAGGTGAAAGAACCAGGAACTTATGCAGGGCTGAGTTCCAAGGTGTGTGCATTCAGCCACTTTATCTACCACTGGACTTAATTCTGCCCTCTGAACTCATCGTGAATGGGCACATTCCTCTTTGGAGATGTGTCAATGATTGCAGAGCTACCCATGCCAGGATTTGGAAGGTGGAGTCAAGAGAAAAGAGTAGAGGGATCCAACAGGTGTCTTCATCGAAGGCGAAGAATAAAAAGGAGGGAGGGGAGAGCGTAGTGGGGGAGAATCAGCAGGTGGGGATGGAGGGATGTAAGAAGGAAGAAGACAGGCTTGCCATTAGAACAGGCTTTGCAAAATCAGATGCCTATAGGGCCAGTCAGGTACCATAAATAAGTTCATGTCCCTTCTAGAGGAGAGAGCTACTACTCATGTGGAAATACAGGCCCCCGCTGTTACCAGTTGCCAGATCTAAAAGAGGGGAGGTTTGGAGGAAGCTCTAAGTCCAAATCTTATATGAAATCATCTGATTTTTAAATGCTGGCAACTAATTCAAGTTTTAAAAGAAAAAAAGCACCATGCAGGCCGAAAGACACACATCTTAAGGCTGGGTTTGGTCTGTGGGCTTCCAGTTCATGCCTTCTAAACAATTTGGGTCCAAACCCCACTTTACCGCGTGATCTTGAGCAAATTACTCCAGCCCTCAAGTCCCAGGTTCTTATCTGCAAAATGGTAATAATTAATTCCCTGCATCATAGGGTTGCTTTAAGGATTTTTAAAATAAAATAAATGTATGTAAAGCTCTTAATGCAATGCCTGACATAGAGAAAACATTCAAAATAGTTTTATTATCAGTGTGAAAGTCATTATGCTTTCCCCTGTAACTTATAAAATCATGAACTATTAGAATTGGAAAGCCCCTCAAAGGGATTTTCAAACTTATTAAGCTATAAAGCCCTCTTAAGGAAGACCTTTCCCAGAAAGGCAACACATAAAACAGATTGGGGAGGCCAGGCGCGGTGGCTCACGCCTGTAATCCTAGCACTCTGGGAGGCTGAG
>VBSM01001118.1:32552349-32577216 GCA_008086735.1 Cheirogaleus medius | reverse complement strand
CGATGATGCCACTGCACTCTAGCTGGGGTGACAGAGTGAGACTCTGTCTCAAAACAATAATAATAATACTTTAAATTAAATTAAAAATTCAGGTCCTTAGTCAAGCTAGCCATATTTCAAATGCTCAGTAGCTATCTGTGGCTAATGGTTCCTTTATTGGACAGCATAGAATTATAAAACATTTCATCACGGAAAGTTCTAGTGGACAACACTGGCCTAGAGAATTACCCTTTACTGTGTGCCTACTGTAAAATACAGCAGTCTGTTGAAGCATCTCAGAGGGCATGCTCCAGAGCCAGACTGCCTGGGTTTGAACCCCAGCTCTGCCAGTCCCTCGCTGTGTGACCTTGAGCAAGTTACTTCACCTCTCTGTGCCTCATTTGTTTCAACTGTAAACTCTGTAAACTAGGGGAGGGTCACAGTAGTATCTACTTCATGAGGTTGCTGTGAGGATTCAGTGAGATAATACATGTCAGACACTTGGAGCACTACCCTGGCCCACAGTACGTGCTCAGCACCTATTATTTCTATTTAAGCCTCACGACAGCCCTGTTAAGTGGGTGCTATTATGATTCTCATTTACAGATGGGGAAAATTGAGGCTCAGAGAGCTGGAGTAATTTGTCCAAAGGCCCATGGTGATAAAGTGGCAGAGCTGGCTTTGCACTCCAAAGCCCACAGTTTTCTGGACTTCAAGCTATTTCTGCCTTTGAGGGGCAGGGATGGATCTGCCTCTGGCCTCAGCTGGAAAGTGGTCTAGCTCCACAGTCTTCTCTGCCACATGAGCTCCTGCCAAGCGGACCAGGGGCCCCATGCACTTGACTGATGCCTCATCCCCATCAACGGGGGCCTCCACCGTCAGCTGGCACCCGTCAGAGAGCCTTCTCCTTCCTGCTGCCCTAGGGGAGGTGCTGGACCCCGAGCACTGAGCAAATAGAACATGAATCCCGCTGACAGCGCAATAACAAGGCCCCTAAATCAGCACGTGGACTTTTTGCTTTACATATATTACTAAAATTACATGTCAGGAATTAATATACATTATAAACCAGATGTGCCAGTTACATATTTCTCTCTGGAACATCTCTTGGGTGCCTCCTGAAACTGCTACTGCTGTTAACCACACATTCTTCCCACCATACTTGGTCCCTGGCAAGGCCATACTGACAGCAGGGGGTCAGGGAGGGGTCAGGAAGGATGGGAGGCCCAGAGGAGCTGTAAGGAGCCAAAAGCTGATTTTCTCACTTTGGAACCAAGCCCAGCTGTGGTGGGTTTCACAACTACTTCTGCATCTTGCTGCTGTGCAGGCTGTGCCTTTAGTCCCTAAAGTCCTACTAGTACTAAGTCCCTAGTACTTAGCCACAGTCTGGCACATAGTGAATATTCAGAGGAGATGGCAGAGCCTACCGATTTCCCACTCAAGGTCTATTCTCTCCTTGTTTCCAATTAAAGAACCCTGATATCGTTTGGGGCTGCAATGTACGAAGCTAAAGATACCCAACTTTGCAGTTTCCTTTGTGGCTAGGTATGGGGATGGGAACTATCTCTAGCCAATGGGATGGAAAAAGAAATATGCTGGGGGTTCCTGGGAAATCCATCCCTTACTTCTCACTTCCTTTTCTGTCTGCCTGGAACATAATTGTGATGGTCACAGTTGCAGCCATCTTGCAACCATGAGGTGACAAGCATGAGGACAAGGGCTTACATACTAAGATGGAGGTGTGAAAAAAATGGGAGGAATCATGTGGACATATCTGAACCCTTGTAACAGCTCTGTTCTGCCCTGCCTCTGGACACACTATGTAAATAAAAATAAAATAATAAGGCCCCATTTTAATCCTGGAGTTTTCAGAACTTATCACATTCCTGATGCATTTGTTTTCAATGAGCCTGGCATCCACAGAAAAGGAACTCTTGGGGCATCCTCTCAGTCCTTGCCTCTCTTCTCTAAAGTGTGTCTGCCACCACATTCCCGACCAGACACCACTGTCAGAGAATTTCCACCACATTTCCCCCTGGATGGGTGGCAGGACATGACCATAGCTGATTGAGCCAGTGGAATGAAACTGACCCAACCAGTTTCTCTCCCTGACATAGCATCTGCAGCCTGCCATGGCCCCAAAAGGTTTTGTTCAGAGTGTACAGTGCTTTTAGACTTTCTTTTTAAGAGATGGGGTCTCTCTCTGTCACCCAGGCTGGAGTGCAGTGGCACCATCATAGCTCACTGCAGCCTCAAACTTGTGGGCTCTAGCAATTCTCCTGCCTCAGCCTCCTGAGTAGCTGGGACTATAAGAGTGTGCCACTATGCTCGGCTAATATTTTTTTAAATTTTTATAGAGATGTTGGTCTTGCCATGTTGTCCAGGCTGGTCTTGAACTCCTGGTCTCAGGCAACCTTCCCACCTTGGCCTCCCAAAGCGCTGGGATTATAGGCCTGAGCCATCTTGCCTGGCTGTTTTTTTAGATTTTTAAAAAACATCAAGCTTCACCAAAATATCTGGATTTCTGGCCTCTCTTAAAATAGTGGAACATCTGGCATCACTGGCCTCACATTCCACATGGCAACAAATGGCTGTTGCCAGGAGGCGGCTTCCCCCTCTAGACAGGTGCACTCTCTCCCATTTTTCACTGTCCCCACCTTGCCCCAGCGTGTTCTTATACATGTCTCCCTTTCACTCAGCCTGTTGCCAACCTGGCTCCTGTAGGCATCTGAGGTTGAAGACACCTGTTCTGAGTGGTTTCCATAAGGCCCTGAGTCATGATGATAATAACGCCACTGATGAAGACGACAGTAGCAGCAGTTATCGATGGTTTCCATGACCCAAGTAGCTTGGTGAGGGCTTTACATACGTTATCTTATTTTGTCCTCAAAATGAGAAGACCTTCCTATTATTCTTATTGTACAGAGCCCAAAGAGGTTCAGTAACTTAACCAAAATCTCACAGTCAGTGAACAGTCCGTCTGGGATTTGAATCCAGGCATGCTGACCTCAAAGTGGGTGCTTTCTAACCAGCAAGCTATAATGTCTTTCCATGAATTACGACAAAACCACAGCTGGAGAAGGATGTGATGGGTGTGCCACACACACACACACACAGAGAGAGAGAGAGAGAGACTGAGGCACCAGAGTGGGAGGCAAAGGGAGTGGCTGCCTTGGCCACTGGCTGTTTTCTGTTTCCTTGTGAAGCCTGACTGCAATCCACACTTGGGTTGCAAGGAGACCTCCAGTTGGGATTCCCTGACGCTGGTAGATTTAATCAGAAAGAAGAATCAGTGGAAAAGATACCAGGGGGCTTTTGGCATGGCTGGGAAGGCTGGAGAAGCAGATCTGAACACCACAATGGCAGACACCCAGGGATTATCTGGTGAGGACCCTCTGTCCCCATTGCAGATTACCAGACCCTTCAGCTTGCCCCTCTGACCTTGCTAAGTCTCCCCACCTGGACAGTAGGGACTGATACTGGCCCTAGGGCCTAGGCTGCCCCAGAGACAGGATATTGCTGCTTCTATGGCCACCAGCACCAGACTGGGCCTCTCTGCTGCCCCTGTGTCTTTGTGTCACTGGCTTCTCATTCGAAGTCTAGTTTGTGCCTCTGACTGACTGAGCCTGGGTCATATGACCAGACCCCTAGCTGCAAGGGAGGCTGAGAACACAAGTAGCTAGCACTTCTGCATTCCGCATGGGGAAGTGAGCTCTAATTCCCACCAAGACTCATATGATGGAAAATTCTCCAGAAATGAGTATGGGTTTCTGAGGCTGGGCAGCCAAAAGGGACAACGATCCATGAAAATTCACAAGTGTCCTCTTTCCAATAAGCTAGCTCAAGTGACTGTTATCATTCAGAGTTGCATCAGGAAAGAAATGACACTCAAATGGAGTGATCAAGGACAGTATTTATAAAGGTACGAGAAAGGTTAAGGGAAGCCAAAAGGAAAGGGGAAACACCCCAGAGGTTGCACCACCTGGCGGGGGTGTGGGGCATTATCACTCCAGGCCTGAAGGGGCAAGGAGATGGGGCGCTTATGAGAGAGTGGAAAGAGCTGGACTTGTAGAAAGAGTCTTCCATACGGTCCCAGTCTTTGGCCCCAGTGGGGAAGGAGCTGGGGGAGTAAATACCCTCATTTCTCTTTCCTTCCATCCTCTAGTCTCCTGCCCAAGTCTCCCCTTGGGCAAATCCAAGAGGAGGCCAGAGAGTAAAGGATCCTGTTGACACAGTCCACAAAAGTGGGTCTCTGGAGCATAGCGCCACCCTCAGCGGAGAGGGTTTCTGGAGGGCAAAACAGAATAGCCAACAACCCATGGTGTGATTGTGATGTTATCGTTTAATCACTCTGAGCTGGCTTTTCCACTTTAATTGAGGAGCCCTGACATTTTCTGGTTCTCTAAGGCCTTCCCTGCTGGCCACTTCTCCTGTAATCTCTTTTCTGGCCTGCCCTGTTTGTCCCTATATAAGCCTCCATTTGAAGGTCAAAGCTTTTGGTTTCCAAAAAGCAGGGTCTTTTCTATGTGGTCACAGGGATTCTTGTTTTTTGGCAGGTGGAACCAGTTTTCCATCCAGTCCATCCAAATTCTGACTTGGGGACTCCCCTGGAATGTTGCCATACCAGCAACTTGCCTTTTCAAGGCATAAAATGTCTTCCCAGATTTCAAGAACTGCCCTCATGGGGTTATTTCTTTATCCTTTAATGCCTCACTTGATCTCTTTTTTCTCTCACGACTTGGTCCTCCAGCCAAATCCCATCCTGGCTTCCCACATTCCCCGTTGAATGACATCTCTCGGCAGCTCAGATCTCAGCCTTTCTCTCTCCCAAGAACTATTAATACAAAGAACATCATGTTTCTACTTTAACTGCAGTTTGGTGACTCTGCTGCGAGCATGGTTTGAAATTGTTCTTGCCTAGATTTCTGACGGGAGAAGCAGTTTCTCCTTATCCCTTAAAGTTTGAGCAGATGATCTAAATAAATGAGGAATTAAAAACTATGAAGATTAACCTCAAAAGAGTGACATTGAGCATTGTGATCAAATAAAATCTGTACATAGTTAAGGCAACACATTTAATAAGTGATTATAAATGTTTAATGTATACATTTAGAGCAAGTGACAATCGTGTTATCTTAAGCATTGGCACTCTTAGGGAGATGTGGCGGTGGAATGGACTCTGATGTTCCACAAAGACAACCCTCCACCCCACCCTCTTTGGGAATTTCTTTGGCTGTTGCCTTTTTAAGGCAGTCTGTGTAAATGATCGATCAACTTGGGAGCTTAGAGGCTTGGTCCCCTTGCCCCAACTCAGGATGACTTTGAAGACCTATCCCAGCTTCAGAGTTCCCCAGGGGGTCAGTTGAAGCCTTTGTTCTGACATTGTGATTCAACTTCTCCCTCTGCTCCTCCCTGCTTTCTCTCCTCTCTTCTACAAGTGCCGGTCCCAAGAGCGCCCCTTGGATTGTGACTTTGCAGCTTCTTCAATCACGAGACACCGTCTATTTTTTCCCACCTTGAATCTAAACTGGGCTGTGACTTGCTTTGGTCAACAGAATGAAGCATAAGTGACGTTGTACCTGTTCTGAGCTTGAGCCTCCAGGAGGCTGTGTGCTTCTGCTCTTATTCTTGGAGGCCTGCAGCTAATCCAAGAACAAGCCCAAGCTAGCCTGCTGGAGCATTAAACACAAGTGGCCAAGTCATTGCTGTTGCCCCAGCTGACAGTCAACCAACCTCTAGAAGCAGAGCCACCTAGCTGACCACAGTGCGTGAATGAATAAACTTAGCCAAGACCAGAAATAATACCTGAGCCCAGCCCAAATTGCTGACCCAGAGATTCATAAGCTAATAAATAGCGTTGTTTTAAGACATGTAAATTTTGGAGTGGATTTGCTATGTAACAATTCTTAACTGACACAAGAGGCACCTGTGTTTGAGAAATCACCACATGTTGGAGGCAGGAGCACCAGGCCCCTAGTAACAGAAGAGATGACTAAGCAGCTTTCCATGAGAAAATGGGAGGAATTTATTTTTTACCCTTGTGAAGCAGAAGAGAATGGGGATAGGAGCATAAAAAGTAGATAAGGAGGAGAAAGTTGTTCAGTGAGAGTATGTGGCTGGGAACAACACGGGTTGAAGCAGCAGGTGGAATCCCCCAGTGTGTGTGGGTCTGTGTCCTTTCGGGGTGTGGCAGAAAGACATTTAAGCACAGATGTGTCAAATAGTTGTTTTGAACTTGTTTGCATTTCTTTAATGTAACCACTTTTCTGCTTATTTGCATCTCATCTAAATCTTCAGAAAATCTCCTTACAAAACTGGAATGCTCTTACGCTGCAAATGGAAGTAGAAACCAGCACATCCACTTTGGAGAGCAGTTTGGTGGTGTTTATCTAGTGAAGTACAAAATGTACATACCCTTTGACCCGGCAATTTCACTTCTAGGAATTTACAGGGAAATTGTACACCAGGAAATAAATATATACAGGAATGTTCACTCCTTTCAATCCAAGCAGCAGGATTAAAAAAAAAAAGAAAGAAAAGAAAAAAAAGAATGTTTACTCTTTGCAGCATTGTCTGTAATAGAAGAAATTTTTGGAAAAACCTTAATTGTCCACAAGTAGAGCTTTAGATAGATGGATTTATAAATATTCATATTATGAAATACTACATAATGGTTAATATAAATGAACTAGATGTGTATCTATATATATCTATGTCTATATATATCATCAAAGATAGTTCTCAACACATTATTGCATAAAAAGCAAGTTGCAGAAAATAAAATATGATACCATTTATGTGCATTTTAAAACCATGCAAGACGACCATTTATGGATATATTATATGCAGTAAAAGTATAAAAACAAGATTTGGAAGGACAGACACCAAATTCCTGATGGTGGATCCCTCAGGGGAGGAAGGTGTACAGAGGAGATTTCACTTTTGACCCTATTAGATTAGAAAACTCAGAAGCAAATACTGTGAAATGATAACATTAAATTCTGACAGTTGGAGGGCATGGGTATTTGTTAGATTACTCTGTGTTTTTTCTGTATTTAAAATTTTTACCAGCTGAGAAAAAATTTAATTATACCCATGAATGCTTTTTGTGATTTGAGTGGTTATGTGTCTGTGTGGCGGAGTTTCACATCTGGGTCACAGAGATTCATGCCAGAATCAGGACCCCAGAGGCAATGTTTCTGAGCATGCAAGTCCCTTGGGGTCTCCAGGCTCTTGGGGAGGGCTCTGTGGACCTATAGGCCATGGAACTGGAATCTGAGTTTGACCTACTCAGATCACCAGGGCAAGAAACCCCAGGGAACATCTGGGTTGCATGTATAATTGTTACAGGCATTGACACCAGAGGTAAGCAGGTCTCATATACTAAATGAATAAACACACACACACACACACACACACATACACACACCCCTCTTCTCTCTTTGCTAATTTCCTGTGTCCATGATCAGGCTTGCTATGGATAGTTTTCCCTCATACCATGCATAATCCCCTCCACATTTGAAGGAAAGTTTCTAGAAATGATTGAGTTGTAAGCATCAGTTGATGAAAGAGACAGATCTGAAAACCAGACATAATCAAACATTTGCAAATACATCCCATTCTGTGGGTTGTCTTTTCCCTATTGCGGCACAGAGGTTTTATAATTTTGATGAAATCCAATTTACCTATTTTTTGTTTTGTTTATGGTTTTGATGTCATATCTTAGAAACCATTACCGAATCCAAAGTCACAAAGATTTTCACCTCTTTTCCTTCTAAGAGTTTTATAGTTTTAGCTCTTACATTTGAGTGTTTGATCCTTTTGAGTTAATTTTTAGAGTGTGAGATAAGAGTCAAACTTCATTCTTTTACATGTGGATAGTCAATTTCCCAATACCATTTGTTGAAACAATTCTTCACTGAATTATTTTGGCACACTTGTGGTAGATTATGTCTTGATGTTGGATATTATGTATTAAATTTTTCAGGCAAATTGTACTTTTTCTATCTGTAGATTTGATTTTTTCTTTATTTCAGAGAAATTCACTCATTTTATGTCTTTGTATCTTCTTTTCCTTTCTTGTGTTCTCTACTCATAGATGTCAAATTCTTTACATTGGATTACTTTTGTCTGTCTTCCATGTTTCTTAGCTTTTAATTGTTTTAAACTCTTTTTTTTCATCTGCATTTACCATTATTACCTCAGGTTTTTGCTTTATGTTGGTATTGCTATTTTTCAGTAGTATATGTTCTTTGCAGTTTTAAAAATTTTGTGCCATAATGATGCTATTCTGGTCTTCAATTTGTTTCCTTGGGTCTTATTCATCTAATTTTGTCATTTTTATCATCTCATCTTGAGCTCTCTTTAAAAAAGGAAATTTGATCCTTATTATATTTTGAGGTATAAAGCAATTGTGATTAATTTTCTTCTGTTATTTTAATTATGTTTCTTTCAGGGTGGGCTCTTTGGTTGTGTCACTTTTGATTGGAATGAGGGAAGTTTACGTACAGACACATACACACACACACACGAGAAAGAGAGAGAGAGAGAGAGAGAGAGAGAGATGGCATGCATTCTTTGTGTCTTGTTCATGTTTTGATGGTTCTGCCTACATATTCTTTGCTTTGTGGATGACCTTTAAACCCTCTTCCCACCCTAACTAAAACTAGTTTATTTTTCCTTCTGAAATATAGTGTCAGAGTTGTGTGTTTGGTGTTTAGTCCATTTTTATACAGTTCAAGGAAATTATGGAGGGAAAAGGACAGAGCTCAGCTGAGATTGTGTGCAGCCTTCCTTAGCATACTTGACCTCTGCCCTCTCTTCTGAGCTTTTGTTCAATGTCCAATGCCAAGGTTCTTTTCACCAAGGTCAGCAGTGTGTTCCATTCCTGTTGGGCGGTGGGGGGACAGTGTTGGGCTTTGGATCATTTCCTCGATTCAGTGTGTTCTCTGGAGCCTTCACTTCCATCAGGGAGACACAGCACTATTGTTCACTTCCTTTGTTTTGCCCGATTCTCCCCAGTAGCCATCTCTACTATTATTTCCTTAGAAGAGGAAAATGATAAGGATGCCCAATCTGTTTGCTTTTCTCCAATTTTCAGTGTTACGGAGAATTCTGTTGATTTTGTCAACCCACAAATGTTTCAAGTTCTGGGTTTGCTCCAGGACCTTCTATTTCTTTCCTTAATGACCAGTTTTGTAAATTTATTACAGTAGGTTATGCCTTTTCCTTGTTTGGTTATTGTTGTATTAGTTTGCAAGGGCTGCTGTAACAAAGTACCACAAACTGGGCACCTTAAACAACAGAAATTTGTTGTCTCACAGTTCTAAAGGCTAGAAGTCCAAAATCAAGGTGGCCCAGGAAAGTGACTCCCAGTGCTGGGAGCCACTTGAAGTCCAAGTGCAAGAAAGAATTCAGGACTGAGACAACAGTGTAAAGTAAAAGTGAGATTTCTTCAAAAGTATAGAAAGTCTACTCCACCATGGACAGAGTAGAGGCTAGTTCTCCCTCCAGAAGAGAATTGGACCCATGGTTCGCGTTGCCCCTCTATTTAAGCAACGGCTTAATTATAAGCTAAACAAGGGGAGGAATATTCACAGAAGGGCGATATTTTCCTAGAATTAGGGTGACACCCTCCTTTTGACTAAATATGGTCAAATAGAGGTGTCATGGTGTCAGGCGCATGATGAGAGTGGGAGTTTTTCTTAGAAACTTTTATGGTAATGAAGTGTATAACGAAGCTGTAAGGTCAAGAGGTGGTCAATTTCTCCACCATCTTGGTTCTAACTGGTTGGTACTTGTCCTGCCTCCATCCTGTTTTGATCAGGGTAGTTCAAAACTTGGGTATGAGACTTCCTGACTCAGTCAGGCCATGCTGCAGCAATGCCAGTTCCCTGTCTCAAAGTTGTAGGCAGGGCTGGTTCCTTCTGAGGGCTGTGAGGGATGGATCTGTTCCAGGCCTCTCTCCTTGGCTTGTAGATGGCCATCTTCTCCATAGGTATCTTCCCTCTGTGCTTGTCTCTGTGTCCAAATTTCCCCCTTTTATAGTGACAGCAGTCATATTAGATTAGGGCTCCCATGAATGACCTCATTTTAACTTGATTACCTCTGTAAAGACCCTATCTCCAAATAAGGTCACATCCTGAGGCATTCTGAGGGTTAAGACTTCACCATGTGAATTTTAGAGCCACAATTCAACCCATAACAGTTGTCTGACTTGTTTAGTTTATAATTTGGGCATTTTTTCCTGTCTTTGTTATCTTTTGCTCATATTCTTAAATATTAGGGAAGGGACATACTATTAGGACATTTCAGCTGGCTTTCTCAACCTGGAATACGCTCCGGCTTCCTTCGTAACCCTTGAATCACAAAAGGTTCATTCTATTCCTTTGGCTTTACTACCTGCAGGAAGGACTATATCTGCACAGCTCAATTTGTAGCCACTGACCACAAGTGGCTATTGAGCACTTGAACTGTGACTAGTATGAATTGCAATGTGCTGTGAGTTAAAATACACACTGGATTTCACAAGACTTAGTAAAAAACAAGAAATAATGTAAATAAAAATTTAAAAACAATATAAATTATTTTACATTAAATACACCACATTTTACATTCCTTTACATCTCATTAATGTTTATATTGATAATATGGTGAAATTATATTTTTGCTATGTTGAGTTAAATAAAATATATGATTAAGTTAATATCATCTGTTTCTTTGCACTTTTTTAATGTGGCTATTAAAATTTTTTTAATTATATAGGTGACTTGCATTTGCGGCTCATATTATATTTGTATTCATTCTATATATTACTAGAAATATACTTCTAGAAATATTTCTAGTGCTGACTTGGACTTTAGAAACCTAAAAGATCTGAGACCCACTCTGGTGTTGGCAGTGGTTGGGGGTTACTATGCATGTCCAGCCCAAGGACAGAGTGATTTACTAGTAACTGTTTTATAGAGACAGAAAACACACAAGTTAAGTCTTCACTGCATCACTGTGCTAGTTAAATCTTCAGAGGGACATCTCAGTATATGTCTACCCGTTCAAGGTATTGATTATCAGTATGACCTGGTGTGTTCCTTGCCTCTCCTGATCTTGCCTATCATAACTCATTTTGGAACAAAGCCCCAGTTGGGTCTGCAGCTTCAACCTGAAGCAGCCTGCATTTGAGTAATAATTTATTCTCCGAATTGGCTCTTTCCCAACCTTAGCAAAAAGTCTGCCAAATTGCATCTCAAGATGAGGACAGGCCACTGCCCCCCTTTTTTTCCCCCTCTATTATCTCAGAATTTGTAAGACGATGTAAATTTCCCTTCGTCTTGTCCAAGATGAAAGTGTAAATGAGTAATGTCCACCCAAAATGTAAACCTTGAGGAGCTCCAGCCATTTACACGAGGAAAACTTCAAATATCCATTCCAGATCACATGTGGGCCACCCAGAGGGAGGCGTTCACTGTGAAATTCAATTACCAGACCTCGTTCAGCTGCTCCCTGGAAGACCAATTAATTTGCCCCCTCTTCTGCATGTGGAACCTCTTTATAAGGGTGCAATTAAGGGACTTCCACAGGTAGAGATGCTTACTTTTTAGGTAAATATGATGAACAGGAATCAGACCCTTATTCTTCCTAGCTATGCATGGGTACCCAGAGAGAGGAAGCAGCCCACGTCCCATGGACAGAGCCCTGTTCCAAGTCTCTACACACTTGGACTCCTGAGTTGGCCTGGGGAGCATGGAATTCTCATGAGATTCCCTCTCGCATGTTTGTGGAGGATCTTCTTGGGGCCAGATGCTGGGGAAATGCTGGAGAACAAAGTCCCTGCTGTACAGCCTATGTCCTGTGGCAGCCAAACAAGTGCTAATGACATCATTAGCATCGTGGGTGCTGTAGGGGAGAGGGAGAGGCTGTGTGATAGCAATAGACGCCTCATCTGATTGTCACTTGTTTGGATTCTTATTTTGTTTTTTACTTTACTTTATTGCAGTTTATGTTTTATTATTTTTTGCTACAGAACTCTTTCAGTGGAGCAAATCTCGTGAGGGAGAAGAGAAGCAGCACAATATATAAAACACTTATAAAGGGAATTGATCTGGTTGAAGGAGGGTAGGACAAAGCCTCAAATAGAGAGAGGACCTGCTTCTTGCTACCTAGGACCAGCCTCTGAACTTCCACAAGGCACAGTTTGAAAGCCACTGGGTGAAAAATTATCCCCAGAAAGCTCCTTTAACTATCCCACAAAAACCCTCAGCAGGCTGGAGCCAACAGGCAACTACTTTCTCATCCTGACGTTGTCCACATCTGTAAGTTCAGCCTCGTGGTGGTAACGTCAATAGCACCTGTCTCGTCAGGTGTGTGGCACACAGTAGGTGCACAATAAATGACCATTGTTACTCTCATTATTATTCAATCTTCTACTCTGAGACTTTGCATTGATTTTGCCCTAATCTTGTGCTTACACACTGGTAAGTGGGCTTGGGACCTGCCTCATGTGTCTGGATTCCTGTCCTCGTCACCTGACCTGTCCTCAGTCTGTTAGGTCTCGGCCAGGGCTGGAAAACTTCTGGTCCCCGGTTCACAGGAAGGAGAGTCCTTCCAAGCTCCAGCTTTGAATCGACTGGGTCTTAGTTCCAGCTCACTGTTTCTCAGGGCCCCGATGCCACATTTGCTGCCCCTCGTGGGTCTTAAAACCCCTGTCCCTAATCCCTGAAGTTCAGGGAGGTTCCCTGGGGGCTGCTGCAGCATCAGCTGAGAATTTACTGTTCTGGCTTAAAGATTTTCAAGTTCTTGGGGATTTATTTCCCTTTCCTCCTTCTCAACTCAGCTATGTACCATGTTTGCCCGAAAATAAGACCTACCTATAAAATAAGCCCTGGCAGGATTTCTAAGTATTTGCGCAATATAAGCCCTACCCTGAAAATAAGACCTAGTGATGGGCGTGGCTACGCAGCGTATCTGCACAACCCATGCATTTCATCGCGGAGCGGTAGAGAAGACGAGCAGCCCTTCTCATCTGCCCCATGAGAGCTCTATTGCTCGACATGAGAGATTGGGGCCAATGGTTCTAAAGGAAATAGAGTTGCAAGAAATTCAGGATGGAATTCAGGGTTTGGAGAGTTATGATGATGTTCCAGAAGAAGACGACTTAACTATATTTGAATAAATGTAGATTGTACCGTACTTAAAAAATAACACATCCCCTGAAAATAAGCCCTAGGGTGTCTTCTTGAGGAAAAATAAATATAAGACCCTGTCTTATTTTCGGGGAAACACAGTATTAAGAATACACATTTTTAAGACTTTTATTTAGCATTTCCCTATGTTTGTAGCTGAGACAATGGTCCACATCACCTTGGTAGATCACATCACCAAAATCGGAATGTTCTCTTTCAAATAATTGTGTAAAGATTTCATGTTCACTTTTGCTCTCTTGCGCTACTGAAAGCCTGATTCTCTTTCTTCTAAGGAAAGGCCACCAACATTTATTGAACTATAGTGTCTGCTTCCTGTGGGAGTTATGTCCTAACTTCAGCACTGTAAGGCGAAAATTACTTATTGTCAAAGTTATCCTAAAATCCTGTATAAACTGCCTTTTAACCTGGATATTTGGAGATTAACTTCTTTGGTTTCTCTTCCCATTCGGCTGTGGATCTTTTACCCCAGAGCAGTGAGAGCTGAGGTCTAGGGAAGAGGGGAGTGAGAATTAACAGGGTAAATAAAATATAATACACACATATATTAGCTAATAGTTGAACCTATGTCGTTTATGCTGTATCTATCCGTATAGTCTTTCCATGCCTACAACAAGACATAGCATTTCCTTTTACACCTTGAACTGCCTTCTAAGGAGGGTGGGGCCAGCCAAAGGGAGGGTCTTTGTGTGCTGCTGAGCTCGTTGGGAGGATGCGCTCGGTCGAGGAGCAGGGCTGGAGAGCAGAACTACTCGGCGCGCTCAAGGGAGGAGAATCTGGACAGGGTGATGAAGACGGTCCAGGGTGGAAAGTTGAGGAGAAGAGATGGAAGTGAGTTGGGGGCGCGAAGCAAGGAGCCAGAGAGAAGGTGAGAGGATGGGGATCACATGGGGACAGAGCGAGGGGCTGCCAGGCAGGGCTGACGCTTAAGAACAGCCATATCTCAATTTCTACTTGCAGCAGTTTGCTCATTTTTAATGAAGACTCAAAGAACTTCACCAGGGAGGTGACACTTGAGCTGAAACTCGAGGGAGGAGAAAGTTTCGCAGGACTTTTTTTATGGACTGAGGACAGTAGCAAAGGGATGTTCAAAATGGTGCACTGGTTTCCTAAGGCTACTATAACAAATTACCTCCAACTGGGTGGCTTAAAACAGCAGAAACTTATTCTTTCACATTTCAGGATGCCAGAAGTCCAAAATCACGATGTCGGCAGGGTTGATTCCTGCTGGAGGCGCTACCTCTCCTAGTTCCTGGCAGTTGCTGGCAATCCTTGACGCTCCTTGGCTGGTAGACTCATCGTCACTCCAACATCCACCTCCCTCTTCCCATCACCTTCTCTCTGTGTCGCTCTGCGTCCTCTCCTGTACCCAAAGGTTTTGTGTAAGCTCTACTATACTCACACATTTTTTTTTCCCCCAGTGGGAGTTTATGTGTGGGAATTAAGGAAGAGATGGGATTTCACATCTGGATCAACATAGTGCAGAATAACAGTAGCTAACCCTTATGTAGAGCTGTGTCTGTTCTGGCTGCTTCACATAGAGAGATTGCTTTAATCCTTTTAACAGCCTTAAGAAGTAGGTGTCATTATCATTCCCAGTTTACAGATGAGAAAACTGAGGCCCAGAGAGGCCCACTTGCCCAAGATCACACATATAGTAAGTATGAGAGCTGAGATTCAAATCCAGGAAATTAGGGCCCAGAGTCCACACTCTTTACCACTGAACCTCATCACCTCTCAAGACAGACATTCCAGGCACCTGGAGTCAGAGGCATGAAAAGTGATCCCCAGAATTCACAGGACTTTCTCTAGTGCTTTCTAACAAGTGCTACTCTGAGCCTTTAACAAGCATTAACCTGCATAGAAGGACAAGCGGGAGATTTGGACTCGTGTTGATCTCAAGGGGCCAGTAGCCCAACCAAACTGTGGCTTGTGCGCTGTATCTCACTGTCCCTCACAGCAACTTTCTGAGGCTGGCATTATTCCCACCGAACAGATGTGGAACCTCAGGATCAGGGAGGTGACCAAGGTCACAAGAAAGTGAGAGATTCACATCATGAAGCTGGAATTTGAGTTCTTATCTGTCTATCTCCAAGTCCAGGCTCGCTTGGCCTCCTAAAATTCAAAGTGTCCTCAAGGTGAGGAGGCTGCTGGTGCCCAGTGTCAGAAGGAAGGAAGCAAGATGTTTCCAACCATTTGTCAGATTAATGAGGCAGCTGCTGGCTCATCCAAGCGGCTAAATGGCATCTAAACATTTCTGAGAACCACTTAGCAGAGGCTTCGAGATGGTTCCCCTGAGTCTTGGGAATCTGCATCCATGAGGAGTAACAGGGAGCGACAGGGGAGCAGTGAATTGGAAACAGCACACAGCTTCCCCAGCCAACCCATGAGGGCAGGTCCTCTGCTAAGTGTTGACAAATACAACCAAGGGAATGAAAGGGATGGAACTACCTCAAAATGACACCTGCGTTTCATACCTGAGCCCAAAAGCTGCAGTCTACCAATCGAGTCTGTAGTGGAGCTGGAGCTAGGACCCCTCCAACTTAGGGCAGGATTTTCCCTGGTAATTGAAAAAGAGCTGAGCCTGCAGTAGCTATCAAGAGGCTTCAGTTGTGGGGCAGGAAAGAGGCAAAGGGCTGGGCATGGTGGCTCACGCCTGAAATCCTGGCATGGGGAGTCCAAGGAGAAAGGATCACTTGAGTTCAGGAGTTCGAGACCAACCTGAGCAAGAGTGAGACCTCCATCTCTACTAAAAAATTAGCTGGGCATGGTGGCACATACCTGTAATCTCAGCTACTTGGGAGGCTGAGGCAGGAGGATCACTTGAGCCCAGGAGTTCAAGGTTGTGGTGAGCTATGATCATGCCACTGTCCTCTAGCCAGGACAACAGATTAAGACTCTGTTTCCAAAAAAAAAAAAAGAACAAGAAAAACAAAAAGAAAACAGGCAGAGGTGGATGCGTACTTCATGATGTCATTTTTTGTTAGCTAAAAAAAAAATCAGAATTGAAAAGACATTGGCACCTGAGTAATAAAGGCACCTGCTATCAGATGTGATAATCAGTTGGGTTTAATCTGGCAGCAAATAATAGGAAATCCAACCAAAACTGTTTATGCAAAAGGAGCCATTATTGGCTCATGGTCCAAGGGCATGCTGGCTTCAGATGCGGCTTGATCAGGAACTCAGATGAGCTCACCAGATCCTAGTTCCCTCCACCCCTCCCCTGTGCCTCTTCAGCTGCTGGCTTGAGTTCCAGGCCTCACATGTTAGCAAGAGGGTAGTAGCAGATCCAGCTCTTATATGCGCTTGGATTTCAGGTACAGCAGGAAAGAAAGATTTCCTTTCCCAGAATCCCGAGTAAAAGTCTCACTGCATCTCATTGGCTCTGATTGGATCACGCACCCATCCATGAACCAGCTGTTGGGACCAGAGGAATGAGATGTGCTAATTGGCCTAGACCTAAGTCAGGACTTTCATCCCCAGAGTTGGTGAATTCTGCTTCATCGGATTCCACGTGGACTGATTATGGGGCAGGGAGTGGCTTCTCAGAGGACAATCCGGGTATGAATACTAGAAGGAGGATAAATGGGTGTGGGGCCCGTGTGTGAGCTTCAGGAAGACACTGTATCTGAAAGTGGGAACAGGGCTGTCTGTAGGGTATGTGGGACCCTGGAAAATAGGTTTGGGGAAGTCCTGCCTACATAAACAATTTTATAAAACTGTATTACAAAATTCTTGGGTCTATGTGAGGTATGGTGATTTACCAATCAAGATGTGGAATAGTGAGTACAGAAAAGGTACTTAGGTATTTGAGTATTGCTCAATCAGTGCATGTGAAGATTCTTTGCAGTGTCCGGGCACCGTCTTTTCCTGTTCCTTACTGTCACATGTGCTGTTCTGGGCTAATGCCTTGTCTCCCATCAGGAGAAAAAAAGCAGCGTTATTATTGCTCACAATGCCATGGCTCTGCAGGTCCTGTTTATATCAAAACAATATAGAGGCCAGGCATGGTGGCTCACACCTGTAATCCTAGCACTCTGGGAGGCCGAGGCAGGAGGATTGCTCAAGGTCAGGAGTTCGAAACCAGCCTGAGTAAGAGCGAGACCCTGTCTCTACTAAAAATAGAAAGAAATTAATTGGCCAACTAAAAATATATAGAAAAAATTAGCCGGGCATGGTGGAACATGCCTGTAGTCCCAGCTACTCGGGAGGCTGAGGCAGGAGGATCACTTGAGCCCAAGAGTTTGAGGTTGCTGTGAGCTAGGCTGACGCCACGGCACTCTAGCCCGGGCAACAGAGTGAGACTCTGTCTCAAAAATAAATAAATAAATAAATAAAAAACAATATAGATCTTCTTGTCTCTGCATTTTCCTAATAGTATTTATTTAACGCTGGTTACACCATTACTCATTAGGTTGCCTCATCCCTGGTGCTGCTGGTGAATACTGGGCTTCCAGAGCCTCTCCCAAAGGCAGCGCTTCATTGACAATGACCACAATGTAAGCCTTACCCAGAGTATGAAGAAGATGTGAATGACCGTCCATTTTCTGGTTATGTTAAATTAACCATTTGGGATTTTATAGTGTGAATGTGGTACATTTCCCAACCATGTCTTCTCCTGAACTCTTGGGGCCGCAATCACTGCATTCCTAAAATGTCATCTATTTCAATGCTGACCTCCCCTGCCTACCATACCCCACCCACTCCCAGTGGGGAAGAAGGGCCCGTGAGTGGAGCAAGAGCAGTACCATTTGTGTGAGGAATGTTCATTATCCTGTACAGCTTAAGGGCAACCCAGAAGAGCAGGGCTTGCCATATCAATTGGAGGCAAGAAAGGGTGTTGATAGGAAGGGCCCGTGGGTGTTGCAGAACAATGAGTAGACACAGCCACACCCACGGACTGTCTGACACCTGGCTGAAAGCCTATGGAAGGGTAGGGGTCCAGCAGCAGAGAGTACACAGACTAAGGATGCCTGTTGCCACCCTGCAACCCATGGTGCTGCAGGATAGAGGTGGCACTAGAGTCCTGAGCTGGCTTCATTCATGTGGCCTCTCAGAAGACACTTCCATGAGACCAAGCAATCAGTCATGCTTGATGCCAAGTGGTGACCTGCTTGGTGGCGCACCCTTGTATTGGCTCTTCCTCCTTCCCTGGCATTGCACCCCTAGTAAACACACACATAATAAAATTTGCTTCCAGCTCTACTTTCTGGGGAACCCAGGCTCTGGCAAATGTTCTTGGCAAAGGAAACAGGAAGTACAAATGCCCTGTGGTAGGAGCAAGGCTGGTGTGGCTGGGGAACAGCAAGGAGGCCAGGTGGCTGGGGCAGAGGGAGAGGAGAATGGTAGGAGAGGGGACCACTTAGGGACTTCTCAAACTTTAATGTGCATATGAATCACCTGAAGATCTTGTTGAAATGCAGACTCTGATTTAGTAGATCTAGGGTGGGGTCTGAGATTCTGCATTTCTCACCAGCTCCCAGGTGGTATTGATACTGCTGGTCCGTGGACCACACTTTGAGTAGCAAAAATGTTGGCCATGGCAACCCCTATGGCTTTTACTCTGAATGAGATGAGAGACATTAGAGGGGTTTAGGTAGAGAGATTAGAGATGACATGATCTATGTTTTAAGGGATCATTCTGGCTTCTGGGAGGAAAATAGATGGGAGTTGGGGGTGGTGAGTGTGGAGACAGGAAGGTCAGTTAGGAGGATGTTGCAATAATCCAGGTGAGAGATGACCTCGGATGCATCAAGATTTCATCTAAAAGCTTCAGTCTTTTAAATTTGTAACTGTTTCCCAAAATACAGGACACATATCAATGTGGTATATGATATTATTTTAGGTAGTAACCATGTTTTATGAATAGTCTTACAGTTACATGTTTATTACAAGTATTTCTGGTTTTCATTTTTAGTGATGATATAGTTGTCTTTTAAAAGTTTCTAAGTTTATGAGGTAGGAGTTGATATAAAGTAAAATACTAAGTAAGTTAGCAGTGGTGATACAAACGGGAAGGTGGCTCCCGAATGCCTGGAATCTGGGAAATGCCGACTTTAAAATTCATTGAATTATTACTGGTGGTTGTTTATTTCTTAGGGTAATTTTTCTTCCCCTGAAGAACATGTTTCACATTCTCTAATAAAAAACAAGGAAAACATGGAAACCTGAATTTGAGACTGGCTTTAGGAGCCACTTTTCCAAAGTCAACAGAGTTTAATAAATATTTACTTCTCACAACGTCATTGTCCAAAAGGACAGCACTTCAGTAACATGAAGCACAGTTGAAGGGTCACCCCATGGTGGCTGATCTGGGAGGAACGAGCTAGACTCCAGTTGTCCTCAAGCTCAGGCCCTCCCCCAGGTTAATTAAATCAGAATCTCCGAGGGCAGGGTCTGGGCACTTTGTGCTTTGAAAGCTCCCAGGTTATTTCATGCCTGTCTGTCTTCTTGCTCCTTGGTACACAGAAGAGAGTATGACTTTTGGAATAAGACAGACCTGGGTTCAAATCCTTCCACCTGTATGCCGTGTGATCTTTTTTTTTAGACAGTCTCACTCTGTTGCCTGGGCTAGAGTGCCATGGCATCGGCCTAGCTCACACCAACCTCAGACTCCTGGGCTCAAGCAATCCTCCTGCCTCAGCCTCCCGAGTAGCTGGGACTACAGGCATGTGCCACCATGCCCAGCTAATTTTTTCAATATATTTTTAGTTGGCCAATTAATTTCTTTCTATTTTTAGTAGAGACGGGGTCTCACTCTTGCTCAGGCTGGTTTCAAACTCTTGACCTTGATCGATCCTCCCGCCTCGGCCTCCCAGAGAGCTAGGATTACAGGCGTGAGCCACCTCACCCAGCCTGCTGTGTGATCTTGAACTACTTATTTGACCTTTCTGAAACTCACTGCTCATCTGTACAATAGGAATAGTCAGCTGGGTGTGGTGACTCACGCCTGTAATGCTAGCACTTTGGGAGGCCCAGGTGGGAGGACCATTTGAGGCCAGGAGTTTGAGACCAGCCTTCGCAAGAGCGAGACCCAATCCTTACGAAAAATAGAAAAATTAGCTGGGCATGATGTTGCCTCTGTATTCCCAGCTACTTGGGGAAGCTGAGGCAGGAGAATCGCTTAAGCCTAGGAGTTTGATGTTCTAGTGAGCTAGGATCATGCCACTGTACTCTAGCCAAGGTGACAGAGCGAGACTCTGTCCCCCCTCCCCCAAAAAACAGAATAGTTATACCCACCCCTTAGGGTAACTGTGACAATTCAATGGCACAAGATCTGCCATGCGCCCACACAGAGCCTGCTGGGCAGCAGGGGCTCAGTACATCCTCATCCCCTGCTTTCCTCAGTGACACTCCCACCACCCAGAACCTGGCACAGAATAGGGACACCTAGTAGTAAAACCTCAGCTCCCATGAAGGCTCAGAGAGTAGAGGTCTGATCTGATTATTTTGGGGAAGTTCTGCCTGGAGAACTTCCCATTAACAGGCAAATACCCCTCCCACGAAGCCTACTTGGGCATGGCTGCAACCCCCATCTTCCTCACTCTCATGTGACTATGTCCTGCTACTATTTCAGCACTCTGCACACTGAGTCTTAGAATGTTATCTCCTGCCTGTCTCCCCTTGGGCTCATGAACTCCTTGGAGGCCAGAAGTGTGTCTGAATCCTCAGTGGCCAAGGCACGGCTTGGTTTAACTAGTAGGTATGACTCTGTGTTTGTTGAACAACTGAATGAGTTTGGGATTGGAGCATGATGGGCAGAGCAGCCCTGACAGGTAATCAGCATCAGGAGGTGCCATATGGGTGTCAACTGGGGATCCTGAAGTTGGCAAAGTATAGTTTCCAACATCCAAAATGGCAGGGGGAGCCAGACTCCAGTCCTACATGGGCTGGTTCTCAATGCTCTATTGCTTTTTCACAAGCCACTCCAAACCTTAAAGGCTTAAAACAATGATTTATTCTTTCTTACAATTCCAAAGGATGGCCAGGCACAGTTGGGCATGTCTGTTCCACGGGATGTTTGTAGGGGTCACTCCCGCATTCAGATGGGGGCTCAGCTGGGGCCGGAACATTGAAGACACATGTCGGAAGTTTTGGTCCCTTTCCCATCCAGGGGTTCAGTCCCGAGCCTCAGCCTTAAACTGCTCCTACCATTGCCCTGCCTGTGTGTTCCCTTTATCCACACTCACTTCTTGCCGGCCTTGGCTGGCTGGGCCTCACCTTCCAGCAGGTTCGTTGTACTTCTTTCTCAGTAGCTCTGGATTCCAAGAGAGCAGAAGCTGCCAGACCTCTTACATGCTAGGCCTGGAATTGGCACAGCAGCAGGTGAAAGCAAGTCACAAGGCCGGCCCAGATTCCAGGGAGGAGAAATGGCGCCACCTCTCGACAGGAGGAGCACATACGTGTCCAGGGACCGGAGGGACTGCTGGGGGCCATGTTTGGAGGCATCTCCCACAGTTGGGAAAGAAAGTCTGGACTCTTGTCTTCCCAGGTGCCAGCCTTTATAGCCACCTCTATCAAGGTCTTAGATGGGAAAGTGGGTGGGAGGCAGAGGGGTGGTCATGCCTGTGGGAGTGGCCCATGCCTGTAGGAGGAGGGAAAAATCCAGAGTGGTCAAGAACTGCCAAGGACATCAAAAAGATGGGGTAGATGAAGGGACCATTGTGGCAGGGGGCTGGTAGGAGAAGGTCAAGACTGAGCCTCTGCATGTGGCAGCGGCCAGAACCCTCTTCCATGTAACAAAGATGACAGTCATGTCAGGCTGAACAACCACAATCTGATTTCAGCAAAGAGAGGATGAAGCATCTGGAGATATTGCCCACGGCTCCAACCTGTCTACAAGACCACAGGCCTCACCCCTCCCTCCTCCCCAGGCACAGCTCTGGACCCCTCACCGTCCTCAGCCCACCCCGCCTCCACCCCCCACTTAAGGACAAGACCATTTCCTTGTGTTTCAGTTGCTCCCAGTCATAGAGTAAGGATATCTATCCAGTCTCTCCTGCTAATAAATATTTGAACAGTGGTTTGTTAATTTTTCTTACTCTCCAAGACAGAGATTAATTGCTATTTTACATTACATTCAACTTCTATTAGTTTAGGATTTACTTCCTCAGTGATACCACCAGCATCGGGTTTGAATAAAACATGTTAACCTAGACAAGCTCATTAAATTCTGGAAGGTGAGTGGACAGAAAGGAGGCAGAACCAGCCCTACTTTTGCAGTTTTGAGGGTATGGATTTAAATTCATCAGGCGGGTGTCAAGCAGGTGGGGGGCCGGGACATGCTAAGTGATGAAGTCAGGGGAGGGACGGTCCTGTTCAGGCCCGATGGGCCTCAGGCCACCAGAACTCGCCCTTTCCTAGAGCAGCCCCACCCCCACCTGGCTTCTGACACCCTCAAAGTGTCCACAACTTCGGTGACAAACGGCTCACGCTGACCCAAACAGGACTTCGTTTCCCAGTCTGTTCCTCATCATCCTAACTCCTGACCATTGAATTAGAATTTTTAGGGTCTGATTTTATTTCTTGGACCTGCCACTCAACCCTCCTGAAATGGGTGAGATTTTCTCATCTGTGAACAGGAGACATCATTATATCAATAATGAGATTGTGGTTATTGTTATAAATACCACACTACCCTTGACCCAAGGGCTGGGCCCCCTATTACCTGGTGTGCACCCCCAGAAATTATATAGGAAAAATAACAGAATTGGGTGTCTAGACTTACTTTATTCTCATTTTCCAGAAAGACTTCCAACTCCTAGGTCTTATTTTAATCCTTAGACCTGACTTTCAGCTCTGCTGAGAGTAATAAAACAATATAATCAAGGTCACGTCCAAAAGAGAAGAATGCATAAAAGGTGTGTGTCTTTAACACTGGCCATCACTGCAGACTCCCTCATGTTTATGGTCATTTTCCCCATGGGTATTTATGTCCTTTTTTCCCGGGACCTTGGTCGGGCGCATCCCAATCCATCAGAAAGGTCGTGATCATGTTTTACCACAGAAGAAAAGGGCATGGGGCCGCAATTACTGATCTTCCAAGGAGCTCCTGGCCTGTAAGCAAATGCGGCCAACTCTTCCCCGCTTTAGTTCTAAGAATCGTGGATTTTTTTGAGGGGCATATTTATGTAGCCACAGAATGTCTTTGGTGGCACCTTTCCCCCAGAGCGAGAGGCACCAACTTGCCTTATAATTGCATATTTAAGGGAAGATTCTGGAAGAGTCAAAGAGAATCTTCTGCACCTGGATAGGGAAGTGGCTAAACTGTTTTATGCTCCAGAACACATAACCTCCCACACTGTACACGACCACTTGGAGCACCAAGGGAGAGACGCAGGGCAGCGCTCCCAGGGACCAGAACCTGAGCTCAGGAGCCCTTCCCCTCGCTCAGAGTCCACATCTTCCTCTCTCCCCTTCCCTGCCAGCTTCCTGTTCCCGTTCCTACAAAATGTCCACATGCCACCTGACTTTGTTTGGGTTCCCCCAGAAGCTGACCTTGAGACAAAGATTCAAGTACAAGTAGTTTATTTGGGAGGTGACCCCAGGAAATACTGGTAGAGGAGTGGGAAAGTGGGACAGGAAAAGGACAGGTACATGATCAAGCCAGTTACCACTGGGGACATGGAAGCCCCATCCCACCAGACGACTCTGGAGCCAGCATAGAACATGAGTCAGTCACCTCACCCAAGGGGCAACGGAGTTGGGGCATGCGTCCCATCAGTCACGGGTGGGGGGCTGCTCCCTGGGCACTCTGACTTTGCCTGTGTGCAGGGGGACATGCCCTCAGCAGAAGGCAACCAGACAAAATCCCTCAGGGGAAAGGTGGCAGGTCCTAGGTGTTTGTGGTAACACTTTCAGGGTATGGAGCAAGGGTCTCGAAGATACAGGCAGGGCACTGGCCATCTGCCCCCTTGCCCCAGCCCAGATGTCAGGTGAATTTTCATCACAAGCCCTTTGTTATGGGCCGAATTGTGTCCCCCCAAATTCATATGTTGAAGCCCTAATCCCTGGTACCTGAGAACGTGAAAGTATTTGGACATAGGGCCTCTAAAGAGGTGATTAAGTGAGGCCGAGGTGGGCGGATCGTTTGAGCTCAGGAGTTCGAGACCAGCCTGAGCAAGAGCAAGACCCTGTCTCTACTAAAAAAATAGAAGGAAATTAGCTGGACAACTAAATATATATAGCCGGGCATGGTGGCGCATGCCTGTAGTCCCAGCTACTCGGGAGGCTGAGGCAGAAGGATCGCTTGAGCCCAGGAGTTTGAGGTTGCTGTGAGCTAGGCGGACGCCACAGCACTCTAGCCTGGGCAACAGAGTGAGACTCTGTCTCAAAAAAAAAAAAGACTAAGAGGTGATTAAGTGAAGATGACACCACCAGGGTGGGTCCTAATCCAATTTGACTGGTGTCCTTATGAGGAGAGGAATTTGGACACACAAGAGAGACACCAGGGATGTGCACCAGAGGAAAGCCTATGTGAGGACCCAGCAAGAAGGTGGCATCTGCAAGCCAAGAAAAGAGATCTCGAGAGACAGTGCCCTGCTGGCACTGCGGTCTTGGACTTCCAGCCTCCAGAACCATGAGAAATAAATTTCTATTGTCTAAGCCACCCAGGCCCCAGTGCTTTCCTACAGCAACCCTCGTAAACTAATACACCCTCCCTCAGTTCTATTTTGTGGTCCCCAGAGTTGTC
>VBSM01001118.1:32528434-32544033 GCA_008086735.1 Cheirogaleus medius | reverse complement strand
CCGCCTCGGCCTCCCAGAGTGCTAGGATTACAGGTGTGAGCCACCACACTCGGCCTGAAAAATGTTTTAGAGAGTTGGATTATTGTTTCTTTCTGGCTATCCATGTCTTTCATTAAACCCATATCATGACTAAGCACAGCCTGAGTGCCTAGAGTAGACACAGCCACGCAAGTGGGGCAATGGCAGAAGCAAAGGCAGGTTAGAGCTTGGCTTAGCTGGCACTTGACTCTAGACTTGGAACAAGGCTTACAGCTGGAGGGTGCTACCAAGGCCAACTGTGCTGGATGCCATTGAGACCACCACTCCCACAAACCCCCCCCAAAAGAGCCAAGGCCAGGCCCGGGAAGCCTGCCCCATTAAGGGCTGGACCAATCAGAATGCAGCCAGATTTGAGAGGGCAGGATGGGGCCAGAAATAGACGAGTCTTAGTCAACAGTGTCCCTGTAAGGATCTCCCTGTAAGGATCAAATATGAGAATGAGTCAGGCCCCCAGGGCAAGGGTGAGGGCCAGAACCAGAAGGAAGGACAATTAGGAAGTACTTTAGGCCAGACTGGACAATAGCAAAGCTCAGAGATGACAAGATTCTCACTGTACAAATGAGGAAATTAAGGCAAGGGAAGGGAGTTACTGGGACCACATGCAGGAGTGACGGCTCAACCTGGGGGCAAGCCAGCTAATGGACAATGCACAGCCATCCCAGATTGAGACCAGAGACATCTAGTTCCTGCCCAAGGTTACACAGCAAGTCAGAGACTCAGCCAGGCCAAGTCCCCACACATCCTGTACCCTAACAGCTTCCTCCCACCACCCCAGCAATACCCCAAGATCATTTTTATTTCCCCTTCGGGATGCTCCACATTCTACATACTCTGCGTTATCAGCTTTAAAAAAAAAGACTTAATTCTTGAATCTTACAACAACTTATATCATCTTGACAGTGGAGTAAAAAAGCCATCCCACACTACTCACGTTCAGTACAGATCTTTGTCGTGTTGGGAAGCATAAACGAACCCAAGGAGCGATAATTAGTTCTAAATTCAGGCGAGGTTTATGGAATGCGAACCATTTGGGTAATCGGCTGGGGTGGTGCCATGAAGTGGTAATTAATTTGTTTTTTCCTTAAAATGTTTTACTTAATTAAGGGAGGTGTTGATTTATACACACCCGTCCCCTAGGGATGGTTTGTAAGGCAGGAGAAAATTCCAACTGTCTCCCTGCCACGTTTCTCATCGAATTATTTCATTACATTCGGATACACTTTTGCAACACTGATCGTGACAGATTCTGGAGTTATGAGCTCATAAATATTGGGGGGTGGGGAGGAGGCTGAAGATGCACACTTAATGGGAAATGTTCTCATAATCAAAAGAATATTTCAAGCTGTGACAATGCAGGCCGAGAGAGGAAGAGGGGACCGCTTTCTCTTCAAAGAGTCACAGGATTCTGAAATCAACCCAGCACCTGCAGCTCTGTCTCCTTCTGAGCTGGGCTTTCAAATCTCAGCTTGCGAAGGATGGATGTCAAGAGAATTTGGATCTAGTCCTGGCTCTGTCCCAACTTACTTTGAGCTGATAGCAGGTTAAGTTTGTTCTTTCGTTCATTCAACAAATATTTATTGAGTACCTACTATGTGCCAGGCACTGTGTCACTCCCTGGGACTACAATGGTGAACGAGATGGGCTTGTTTCCTACCTGAATATCAGGCACATATGCAAAAGAAATGAGTGCATATTTCCACCAAAAGACATGTAAAAATGTTCACAGTAGCATTATTCGATAGCTCCAAATCAGGAGCCACCCACAGGTCTCTCAAAAGAAGAATGGATAAATGAATCATGTTATATTTGTGCAATGGAATGCTGCTATGCTATGGAAGTGATAACTTCCACGGAGACAAGCGATGGATGCATACGAAAGTTGGATGAATGCATCGTATTACTTGAAAGAAGCCAAAGATAGGTTACCTACTGTGTGATTCCATTACATGACATTCGGAAAAAGGCTAAACTACAGCGATGAAGAACAGATCAGTGGTTGCTCGGAGATCAGAGTGAGGAGAGGGTTTGACTATGAGGGAATTTGGGGGGATGATGGAACTGTTCTATATCTTGATTGTGGTGGTGGTTCCTGACTATACATTTCTCAAAACTCATAGAACTACACACCAAAAAGAGTGAGTCTTACTGTGTGTAAGTTTAAAAATAATTTCTAAATGTAAAAAATAAATAAATTGGGTTATATTTTCCTACTGAAATTGAAGACCATCTGAAAAGTTGAAGCCTTGTTGATGTAGGGTGTCCAAGGGTGCAGGTCCAGGCCCTCCCAAGCATGAGCTGGGGCAAGTGTCACACACTCACACCCAGCTTTTCCTCTGGGCATTAAGCTTTGCTAGAGCCCACTGGTCCCCTTCGGAGGAGACTGGTTCCACAGCAAACCCAAAGACGAGGATTCCTGGGCAAGTGTTTTATTAAGGAAGTGTTCCTATGAGAAACTGGTGACAGGGTGCAGAAAGAAGACAGGAAAGAGAAAAAGCCAAGCAAGGGTGAAATATCAGAGTCCCAGCCTCAACTGGGGAATGTGAATTACAGCCCAGAGTTTGGCCTGGAAGCAGGGGAGCTGGGCTTCAGACTCCTGTACCTGCTGTTCTATGGCCGAGGTCCACCTTGGGGGAAATAAACTCCAGGCACTTCTAGGTCCCTGTGCTGAGTTCAGCAGTGGCTCCAGGAGCCCAATGTCAATTCTCTGAAGAAAATCTCACATGTAAGCTGGCAGAAGAGACACCCAGCTGGGCTCACAGAAATGATAAAAGGATCCAGGGGCACCAGGGTGGAGAGCACCCCGGTGCTCTCCACCAACTGTGGCATCCACCAGACATTTGCTCCCAATGCAAGAGTGGGTCAAACCTTAAGGCCGGGAAAGAGGGGCCCCTACCCCCTCCACCCTCCACAGAACAGGAGATCAAGGGAGGGAAGTCTTACCAGTGGCTCCAAAGGGCTGATGTGGAATGAGGTTAGAGGGTCTAAGGCATTTTCTAGGGACGGGCCTGGGAACCCCAGGAGGTTATTCTATCCTGATGCAGACCTCCGGGCCAGATGAAGTTTCAGGATGATGGAACAAAGAGGTGGCAGCATGTGTCTCTTTGCTCCAAACATGAAAGCAGGTAACCAGGGACCACAGCCCCATGTTTCTCTTCTACAAGGTAAAGGTGTAGGGAAAAGTGTGCCCGCAGGCGCAGGCAAGAAAAGAAGGCTTATCCTCTGCCATGAATCCCAAATACTTGTTCGTGGACTGGTGCACATGGCCGTGGTCCCCAGGAAGAATGTTCTGAGGAGGTCCCGAAGGCGGCTGTCCTTTCCTCCTAGAGTATCGCCAATCTATTATTTACGAAATGCTGGTGATACTAGACGGTGATCATGTTGTTTGTTTAATTTGACCTTTTTTGGTAAAATAAAACACTGGCAGCTCTGCTTCGGAACATTAAATATGGGACAAAGAAAATTCGACTGGACTGCAGAATACAGAACTGGGCGACTCCGGTGAGAGGAGAACGCCAGTTTGCCTCCGCCTGGCCTGTGGAGCGGGCGTCCTGGGGACCACGTGACCACCCACGGCCGCCATTACCGTTGATTTAACCAGAGATGGTCACCTGACCAAAGCCAGTGAATTCATTGGTTGGTCAACAGCCAACTAGATAACCTTAAGGGGTTTTTTTTGTTTTTTTTTAAGTGTTGAGTTGCAAACGACTTGTGGGACTTGGTAGGCGGCTAAGCCAGCAGAGGGAGCCGGCTGCGGAGAGAGGATGGACAGTGATCTCCAGGGACACGAAGGGCAGGGCTGGCATTTGTCCTGATGAACTGTGCGCCCTTCTTGGTTTCTGTGACCTTAGTGAACTCCTTTATTCTAACCATCGGGTGGGCATTTTGCAAAGAAAACAAACAAACCAGCCCGACCAAATTCATCCTGAAGGAAACTAGAGATGTGAAGATTGTTCAAACGCCCCAAATGTTTTCACTGAAAACTTAGGATTCGGCTAATTGAAGAAAAACAAATTCACAAACTGGTTTGACAGGTATTTTCCTCTGGACTCAGGTTCCCAGTGCCACCATCTGACGGCTGGGCTCTGCCTACTTGGCTCCCAATAGAGGGTTCAGGTAGTTTCTTTGTAAAAGGAACCTAGAGCTAATTTAACTCAAGACCGGTTCTAAATTCTGAGGCCCTGGGGTATAATAGCCAAACAATCTGGGTTCCAAGCTTGGATCGGACTAGCTGTGTCACCTTGGGGAAGTGACTTTACCTTTCTCAGCCTCAGGTTCCTCATCTGTAAATGGGACTGATAATAAATCTCATTCTCAGGGTTGGTATGAAACAGGCTGCAAAGAATCTAGCTTAAACTTTCATTTTAACTTTAAAAAATTATTTGTTCCCGTTTTGGTTCCCACACTTTCAGAAGAACATGAAATAAGTGGAGCTTTTTCTCTGGGTGAAGAGGCTGGCAGCACTATTTCATGTATAATTGGTTTACTAGTAGGGGAAAGAAAAAAAAAAAAGAGCCACTTAGATCCTCCCCTCCAAATGTGTACAAAAATAAACTCCAGATGGAATACAGTTAAATGTAAGCAAACATTTAAAACCTAGAAGAAAATAGAAACATTACCAACTCCATTGTACTCAAGAGAAAAAAGAAAATAGAAACAAATATTCATCAAGTGGGGGAAAACTTCCTAAATTCAAAAGCAATGGAGAAAAAAAAAATTAAAAAATAAAAGATTGACAGATTTGACTCAGGAAATTTAAACCTCTACAGAAACAACTCACAAATGAAGCATATAGGCAAACAACAAATTAGCCCCCCAAATCCTTAATATATAGACAGTTCTTTACAAATCAACAAGTAAAACACCAAAATGCCCAATAGATAAAGAGCACTGATAGTTCACACAAGAAGAAATACAAATGGCCAATAAATGTTAGATTAAAATATACCATCTTATTATGCTAAAATTTAAGAAATTTGAAGAAAGTGAAAATGTATTTATTTTTACCTATCAAATTAGCAAATATTTAAAAATAAATAATACTATTGGAAAGGGTACATTTAATGGATACTCATATGATTTTAGCATGTGTAAAAGTTGCTTTTAAAATAACGAGTTTGACATTTTGGGCCGGATAAAAAAATAATAAGACGAAAATAAAATAAAATAATGAATTGTTCTTACAAGTCTTTTCTCAGCAGAATGTCCTCCTCAGGGCACCTCAGTCCTAGACACTATCCTTGGCTGGTCTGTGAATGACAAGATATAAATAACCATCACAGTAAAGGAGCTTTGTAAAAAATTGAAAACAAATGGTAAAACCTTATAAAAGGACATTATATACATTTTTATAGTCTGGCCCTCAGTGTGACATTTTGCAGTCAATATGTTTCTCAATCTGTGTGTATCACTCCATTAAAGATATTAATGACAAAAAAATTGGGAGGATGTCATCTTTAAAATGTTTACAACCCTTAGTCCCAGTAGTTATACATCGAGGATATAAGTCTAAGGAAATAATTTGAAAATAGTAAAAGGCTTTATATACAAAGTTTTTTTTAATCACAGCATTGTGACATGATAGTTAAAAATTAAATACTACCCAAATGTCCAAGAATTGGGAATGATCAGTAAATTGCCTAGACAATGGTGTACTACACAATCATTAAAAGTAAAATTATGTTTGCAAAGAGATTTTAATGGTATGGGGAAATATTCCTGTAATAATGTTATGTGAAAAAGAGCAAAGCACCAAATTGTATATTCACTATGTACTCAATTATGGGAAAAAATGAATAGGAAAGCAGAAGTGAAAGTTAATATCGGTTGTTTCTGGGAGGTGGGGTTACGCATAACTTTAATCTTTCTACTTTGCTGTAAATTTCCCAAATTGTCCACAGTGCACAGGGATTAATTTTCTACTTAAAGAAAGGCATAAGAGAGGGTTTTTTTTTTCTCTTTAAAGAAATGACAGAGACGTGTTGTCCTATAAGGAACAATATATCCTTGTAGGGATGGGGATGAGGGAGGAGCAGACCACTTCCAGATTATTCAGGGGCAGACCCATGACTGGAAGAGGCAGGCGAGGGCTCAACAGAAGGAAGAACTAACTGTGTAGCAGACAGAGCTGTACTCTGGTGAATGAGGCTGTCTCAGGAGGTAGAGAGATCCCCATGGCGAGGGGTATTCAAGCGGGGAGTGGAAAACTCCTAGATAATGGTGTCATAGAAGAGATTCAAGTGCCTGAAGGAGGATTAAAGTAGATTAAGAACGGTCCAGTTAGAGATACTAGGAAAATGTGAGTGACGATGGTGGAATCTTAGTCCATACAGCAAGGTGGCAGAGAAGTTTTTGGCCTCAGAGGGTGAAACTTGGTTGGGGGATTGGAGTCTATAAGAGATAAGGGGGGAAAAGTGTTTTTCCTACGCTCCACACACCACTGAACACAACACTGACACCAGGTGTGTGGGAGGTTTTCTCCACACACCACGCAATTCTCTGGTGGACACCAGCTGGGTGTCCTCTGATTCAACTCAATTCTGACACTATCTACCTGGAGATGGCATCAGATCCCACAGGTTGAGGGCTCAGTCCACAAGCTTGCCCCCACTTCAGATGCCAGTCACAAGCAGCAGGTTGTCACCTCTCCTTCTGACCCATCTGCTACAAACTGGGGTTCCCCTTCTTGGGTTAGGTTAACTTGCTAGGACAGCTCACAGGACTCAGGGAGGGGTGTTTACTGGTTTATTACAAAGGGTAACACACCTGGAGTGACCCCTCGTCGCTCAGCATCCACTTTGTGTCTCCAAATTGTGTAGGACTCTGTAATCTTTTGATTAGTTTCTGGGAAAACACAATGAAGCATTTCACTTTTTTTATTCAAAGCCATTTAATAAAATATGCAATTGGTCAGCCAAAAAAACCCCACAAAAAACAAAGAAATGGTAGTACAAAGCAAAACAGCCTGATGAAGAAATGGATGGGGCAAGATATGTGGGAGGGGCGCGGTGTACCTCCCTCCGGCAACTCCGCGGGGTTCAGTTATCGGAAGTCCTGAACCCAGTCCTTTTGGGTTTCTATGAGGCTTCATGACATAGGCATGATAGATTACACCATTGGCGATTGGTGCTCAAGCCCACCGTCAACCCCCTCCCCTCCCTGGAGGTAGGGGGTGGGGCTGAAAGTGCCAACCCTCCAATCACGTGCTTGGTCCACTGGAAGCCAGCTGTCATCCTGAGGCTCTCCAGGAGCCCACCAAGAGTCACTTCCTTAGAACAAAAGATGCTCCTATCACCCAGGAAACTCTGAGGGATTTAGGAGCTTTGTGTCAGACATTCCCGTCACTCGAGAAATTGCAAAGGTCTTAGGAGCTCTGGGTCAGGAACTGGGGTCAAAGACCAAATATCAGAACAAAAGATTCTCCTAGCGCCCCTGTTGCTCAGGAAGTTACAAGGGTTTGGGGAGCTTCATGTTGGGAACCACAGTCAGAGGCCAGATATATTTGTCTTACTATATCCCAATATCACAGGGTTCTCCCAGCCCTGGTGCGGGAATGATCTGGGCTGCCCATGGTACTTCGGGTCTTCTGTCCTGGAGTCCCGGCTGGCTAGGGAAGGCTCTGAGTGAGGGCTTTTAAAGTGATGCCTCCTTCATCGTGCTCCAGAGCGGAGGCTCAGGACAGGTTGCTGGACAGGTGCTGGATGGGTTGAGCATAGAAGTTCTCAATGTTTTCTGCTGTAACTCATTGATGTGTGTGTGTCCCATGGACCAGTCACCAGCAGGGATGAACAGAATAGTCAAAATAAGTCAAAATGCTGTGGATCACCCATAATTCATCCCTTGCAGCTGGGCACATGGCCCTCTGGGCCAAAACAAGGCACTCATTCCCCCAACTTCCATGACTGTTGGCTGCATCTGATGGCTGGTCCATGCCAGGCCTCCAATGAAGACAATTTTAGAGAACCCCAGGGGATTGGCAGAGGCCTCTGCTGCCCAGCTCAGCTTCCCTCATTCCCTCACAGATGTTCCTGAGTGTGTCCCCAGGAAACCTCCTACGTGCAAGTCTCCACCTCAGAGTCTGCTTTCCTGGAAACAGACCTAAGACAGCTGGCAAACGTGGAGCAAATGTGCCTCTTCCACTTCTTGCCTCCACAGGATACATCACTAATCGATCACAGAGCTCTTTCCTACTGAGCCTGGACAGAACCTCAGAATCCTTCTCAACACAGCCCTCCACACTGCCACTGCCACTGGGCCGGATTTATCACATGCGACAAAACCATTATTCTAAACTTTAGACCCAAAAACAATAGATCAGAGGGAAGTCTCTGCTAGCTCTAGCCAATCTACTTTGAATCCACCAAAACAGAAACTTTACAAAGGACCTTGTATATCGATGAACAACTGATTCGTCGCAAAGATTCCAGGGTTTCACCAAGTCCCTGAGGTTTTCCTCCCAGCCCACAAAATAGCTCATACCCATCCTCTGTCAATCACTAGTTAACAATCACTTCATACGCTTGGTGGCTGCAGTCTCTAGTGAAGACAGTGGAGCCCCACTGAGAAATACAAGTGTATTCTGTTTTCCCCTGTTCCTAAGACTAGCACGGGGGAATTTCAACGTCTGTTTGATGTGCCGAGATGGTTAAAGTTATTGCGTCCATTTGCTCATACACCTGTCTTTGGCTGGGCCCTGGCCGAGTTGGAGGAAACTCCGTTCATTTTTCCGGAGAGGCAATGTACTTCTCTGAATGTCTCTATTATTATTATTGATCTCCCTGGATTTCTTTATGGCTAGAAATAAGGAATCCAATTTGATTAGGGGCTGATTTGGACTCCAGGCAAGACGCATCAATACGACAGCTGAGAAGCCCAAGGCACCGACTGGGTTAGAGTTGACCGGGCACACTCAGAGCGGCAGCAAGGCCCCCCCCGCCCCACAGCGGTTCTTCCATCTGTCAGCTGCCTCTGTCCCTGCTCTGCTGACCCCCAACTCAGATGGGGAGGCTATAAAGTAACAAACACAGGGCACAGCCAGGGCTGTGGACGTTCCACGTGTTCCTATCTGAGCCCCCCCACCTCTCTCAGAAGGTGTGAAGAGATGACCCAGGCCGGCTTTGGAGTCAGACCAACTTGGGGTCAGACCTTAATTCTAGCACGAACTGCGGGGCCTTGGGCAAGTCATTGAACCCTCTGAGCCTTAGTCCCCTCATCTGTAAAACATTTATGAATTGGGATGCCTCTAGGTTGTGTGACAGAAGCCTTACCTCACCTTTTGCCTCCCAAACCCTCAGCCTCTCATTCTGCCTTGCAGGCCTTCTGCAGGTCCCCCCAAAGTGCCACCTCTCTTGCCCAGCAGCCATCTGGCCCGAGCTGTTCTCAGGGCTGAACTCTTTCCTGCCCTTTATTCTTCACCTTTCAGGTCTCAGCTCAAGAGTCACCTTCTCCGGGAAGTTCTCCTATGCTGTCCCGCCCCCATCACCAGGAGGCAGTGTCAGGGGTCCCAGCTCTGGACTCTGCAGTCCCGGGTCCTCCCTCCCCTCTCCGCGCTGTCATTGTCGGCCTCCCCGTCAGACTGTGACCCCTGGGAGGGCAGAGGCCCCGTGTCTCCTTTGTCTCCGTGTCCTCGGTATCTGCCACGGGTGAGGCCAGAGCAGGCTCCCGTGCAAGCCCGTGGCGAGGAGCCGCTGTTCCGGTTACTATCGCTGCGGAACAACTTGCTCCAGAACTTACCAGCAAACCGCAGCGACTTGACCAGGCTCTGGGATTCTGCGGGTGAGGAGCGCAGACAGGGCGTGGCGGGAATGGCTTGTCTCTGCTCCTTGATGTCTGCGGCCTTAGCTGGGAAGACCTGATGGCTGGAAGTGGGGGCATCGCCACTCACACCCCTGGAGGTTACTGTCCTCGGCTGGGACTTTCAACCGGAGCACTTGCAAATGGCCTGTCCACATGGTCTGGGCTTCCCCACAGTGTGGCGATCTCAAGGTGATTGAACTTCCGACACGACAGTTCAGAGCTCCAGGGTCAGCACGCCAGCGAGCACGGCGCCAGCCGCTGTGCCTTTCACAACCCGGCCTCAGAGGCCGCGCGGAGTCGCTTCCATTGCACTCACAGGATGCATGCGCATGTTCTAAAGCTGTCCCTATTTTACTTACAGCTTCTGTGGAGGATGTAGAAAGCTAGAAAGAGTGTCACTTCTACCCTTACAACAAGAAAAGGCAAATCTGCAATTTTACAGCTTTTCTTGGACCTCATCAAAGAACTGAGATCACAGGGCAACCAATTACCATGAAAGACAAAGAAAGGCGTGTGCCTTCAAGAAGAGATGGAACATGAGCCCTGCTCACCTGGGGCAGACACCAGGAGCCCTATAGCTGGTAAAAATTCAGCTAAAGTTTTTTGTTTGTTTGTTTTGAGATAGGTCTCACTCTGCTGCCCTGGTGACAGTGCAGTGGCATCATCATAGCTCACTGCAACCTCAAATCAAACTCCTGGGCTCAAGTGATCCTCTTGCCTCAGACTCCTGAGTAGCTGGGATTACACCCAGATAATTTTTCTGGTTTTTGTAGAGATGGGGTCTCACTCTGGTGCCCAGGCTTGTCTCGAACTCCTGGCCTCAAACAATCCTCCCCTGTCAGCTTCCCAAAGTGCTAGGATTACAGGTGTGAGCCACCATGCCCAGCTGGCTAAAGTTTTTAACAAATTGCTAAGGCTGCCTGTGGGCTGGTATGGGAGTGTGGCTCCCCTAGGAGCAGCAGACATGTGGAATTTGCACCTACTCACGGGCTCATCTCCACGGACGGCACTGAGTGCTATGAGGAAGACCAGGGATGGTATAAGAGATTAGAGGAAGTTGCCTTGTGACACCACCATACCCAGCTGATTTTTTTCTATTTTTAGTAGAGATAGGGTCTCATTCTTGCTCAGGCTGGTCTCGAACTCCTGACCTCAAGCAATCCTCCTGCCTCAGCCTCCCAGAGTGCCAGAATTACAGCCACCACACCACCTGCCAAATTTTTTTTTTTTTTTTTTTTTTTTGAGACAGAGGCGTCAGCCTAGCTCACAGCAACCTCAGTCTCCTGGGCTGAAGTGATCCTACTGCCTCAGCCTCCTGAGTAGCTGGGACTACAGGCATGCGCCACCATGCCCAGCTAAGTTTTGTATATATATTTTTAGTTGGTCAATTAATTTGTTTCTATTTTTAGTAGAAACGGGGTCTCGCTCTTGCTCAGGCTGGTTTCGAACTCCTGACCTCGAGTGATCTGCCCGCCTCGGCCTCCCAGAGTGCTAGGATTACAGGTGTGAGCCACTGCGCCCGGCCTAAAATTTTTAAAAAGTGAAGAAATGCAAGTCCTCTTCAGTCAAACAAAACCAGAGCACTGATTACCAGCAGACCCATAGGACAAGATGTGCTAAAGGATGTTCTTCCGGCAGAAGGAACATGAGACCAGAAAGAAACTTGTATCTATGTCAAGAAATAAGAAGTGCTAGAGGCCTGGTGCAGTGGCTCACGCCTGTAATCCTAGCACTCTGGGAGGCCGAGGCGGGCGGATTGCTGGAGGTCAGGAGTTCGAAACCAACCTGAGCAAGAGCGAGACCTCATCTCTACTAAAAAGTAGAAAGAAATTACTTGGCCAACTAAAAATATATAGAAAAAAATTAGCCGGGCATGGTGGCGTATGCCTGTAGTCCCAGCTACTCGGGAGGCTGAGGCAGAAGGATTGCTTGAGCCCAGGAGTTTGAGGTTGCTGTGAGCTAGGCTGACGCCATGGCACTCTAGCCCGAGCAACAGAGTGAGACTGTCTCAAAAAAGAAATAAGAAGTGCTAGAAATGGCACAAAGGAAGGCAAATATCAATTTTGCTTTTTCTTATTTTTAATTATTCTAAAAGATATTTGACCAACTAAAGCAAAACAGCAGCAAAGTATTGTGTGTTTGTAGCAGATGTAAAAATAAAATGCGTGACAAGAGTAGCACAAAGATGGGAGGGAGGAATTGAGCATATATTGTTGTAAGGTCCTTATGCCATACGTGATGTGGTATCATGTTGTTTGAAGGTAGACTCGGACAGATTAAAGATGCACATCATAAACTCAAGGACAACCACTGCAGCTACCCCAGTCACCCTCTCAACAGTTATTTACTGAGCAGCTATTATGTGCCAGAGTCCAGGCCCCATCCTAGAAATATGGAACCTCATGGCGCTCAGAGCTGGAGGACCCAGTGGGTCCAGAGCTGGTACAGAGGACACATTAGTGAGTGTGGATTTGGGGGTGTCTCACACTGTCCCACACTCTCAGCCCTTCCTGTTGTCCAGAGGGCTTCAGGTTATGGAAGATGCACAGAAAGGCAAATGCCATAGGTGGTTAAGTGTGACTTTTCCTGTTGCCCTAGAATTGGCAATAAGACCTGAAACAGAGGACAAAAGGGTATCAAACTCCTTTCTCAAGGCAGCTACCAAGATGGTGGGGGGCGCAACTCAGGACTTATCAAGGGGCAGCCAGACCAGCTCCCCTAGCCCGAGAGTCCCCTCTAAACACTCGGGCAGTGGGGTAGTCTTTGGAATTGAGTGCCCCCAGCCAGAGGAGGAGGCAGGTGGTACCATGGCTTTTCCCTCCCCGGAGAAAGGTGGCCTCCCCTCGCCCAATTCATGATGAATAGGGGAACTCCAAGAGAAATCGCAGAAAGTGGGGCTGCCATTTAGGAGAGAAAGCACCTCATCTGCAGTGGGGTGTCTGCTTAGGTTCCCCAGCTCTCAGTGCTTCTCTTTTTGGGGACAAGAACTGGGGAAAGATGGCTAGGCAGAGAGAAGACACATGGAACAGCCCACACCCCAGCAAGAGGTAGGAGGTGTCCAGAAGTCAAGGGGTCACCATGGGAGGGTGCCACTCCTGCACCCAAGAGGGCTGCTGACCAGGGCAGAGGGCCCGGAGGGAAACAAGGTGAGGAAAGTGAGCTACAGGAGAAAATCAGGGCCGGCGGGGCAGGCCTCAGCAACGCAGGGAAGAGAGGCCTCCAAAGGATCCCCCAAGGGACATCCAACTGCACCCCGTGCCAGAGCCATCATCTGGCATCCGTGACACAGAAACCTTTGGCAGCCAGCCAGCAATGGCCTGAGAAACGGCAGTGGCCACTGGGGGGGACTCCAACAGGGAGCTATTAGGTGAGAGACTCTTTCCCTGTGCCCTCCCGCACCCAGCCGGGCCCCCGCCCCTGCCACGGGGCTCCAAGCCAGGCAGGCAGGTAAACAGAGGATTTAATCCACTGTGACCACTCCTGAGACAGAGGGGCCAAGGGAGACTCTGGGGCCCAAAGTGCTAGCCCTGCCTGAACTAGTTAGGCCAGGTATTTCTGGCCAGGCTGCTGGATTCGTGACTGAGATAAAGAAGCAGAAGAGTGTCCCAGGCAGATGACACTGCATGGGCAGAAGCCTGCAGAAGTGAAGGGACTGCAGCTGAGCTCAGGGAGGCCTGGACAGGGCATCAACAGCATCTGTCACACCAAACACCCACAGCCTGGGAGCTGGCTAAAGAAATTAAGGTCAAGCTGTACAGTGGAATATTCTGCAGCCATAGAGTAGAATGTTTGAGAGGCAGCCCTCTCTCTATGGATATGAAAAGATCTCCAAGATATATTAAATACAAAAAGCAAGGTATAGAAGCATGTCCATAATAAGCTCCCATTTGTGCAAAAAGCAGGGGGTTGGGGGAAATAAGATTATATATTCGGTTTTGCTCACATTTGCATAGATGAGGAGCTAGGAGACATGGTGTGTGATGGAAACTGGGCAGATGAGGGAGTTGTGTGGGAGTCAGAATTTTTTTGTGGCATGCCTCTTGAATTTGATTTTGGGAACCTATAATTATATAACCCATTCTAAAAAATCGAATAGCGGAAGTGCAGAGGCTGAGGCTCGGGGGCCGAGGTTGGCAGGGCTGCCGCTGCTGTCGGAACACATGATCAGAGACAGAGCGTGGCTGTGAGAGCCACAAGAGCCACAGGCCCCCGTACGCATCTCGCAGGGCTGGCACCAGGTGTCACTTAGCAGTAAGATGCAACCAGGCCCGGGGATCTCCAGGAGACGAGGCCACCTCAGCACAGATGCACTTTCGGAAACCTTAAAGCAAAGCTCCCCCGCAAGCACAGCTGCACTTCCTTTATGAAAGAAACACCTGGCAATGGATCTGGACTGAATCCAGGTAGAAGAAAGGGAAGAGGATCCCTCAAACTCTGAAGATGGTCTCTGGACAGAGACCCTCACGGTCAGTTTGTCACCTGACCCCCTGTCTGTAATTGGCCCATGCCACCGCCTGCCACTGCTCTGTCTTGTGTGAGCACTGCCGGAATACACCGGCATCAGGCAGCGTATAAGACTCATCTTCGATGCAAATCACACCGAAGGGGAGAAGTCTCCGCGGGGAAGCTGGCTAACGAGGACCCCCTAAATAGGACAGCTGCTTGTGGTCAGGCAGCAGGGGGCCACGGAAGGATCTCACAGTGGGGCGGAGGCTTGTGTGTGACGTGACCAGGCTGTGAGTGGGTGGCGCGGACGGCGGTTTGCAGGGAGAGCAGCACGGAAGGGGCAGGTGTGAACACCCAGCAAGGGCCCGGCTGCGGGTCCAGGGCAGAGACAGGGGAGGGGTTGGGGGGCAGAGAGCTGGCAGGGTGGAGGGAGAGACGGGAGGCAGAGCTAATGTGGCGCCACTGCGAGGGAGGGGGTGTCAACCAGTTCCTTCCCCCTCGGAACCAATGTGGATGTCAAACCCTGAGCCCCACCCAGCCATGCTGGCCCCTGATAAATCCTCACTCCCTCTCGGGCGGCCAGGCATCACTCTTCCTGCGTGCAGCCCCCCAGTTGCTGAGAGGTGAAGTGTCTGAGCAAGAGCTGGAGGGAACGGGACAGATGGGGTCCTATCCCAGCTTCCCTGCTCCCAGACCCTGGGCCTCACTGCTCCTGTGGGATTTGGGGAACCAACAATGTGGCCTCCTGGCCATCCATCGCGCAAGGCCAGGGTGCTGTGATGAGGGCAGCCCCCACAGGTGAGGTCCAGGCCAGGATCCCTGGATCAGAGTAGGGGGGTGGGGGTCGTGGGGAGGAGCAGAAAGCATGTGACTTTGGCGCAGTCAAATCTGGGCTGTGTAAGTCACCACACCTCGCCCAGCTGCAACTTCCTCCCCAAAATGGGGATAGTGTTTTGTGTGGCAGACGTTGCAAGCTAACAACTCTGTACCGACGTGCTCTACTTCCTTACTAACAGAATCACAATTTTTTTCAGAGCAGGGAGGAAAGGTACCACCAAAAACACTCACTCCCGCAGCTTCCCTTACATCAGGGGCCACTGTGTGACCCAGTTCTGGACAGTGAGATAAGACAGAAGCCAAGAGTGCATTTAAAGATGGGCTGCCTGGAAATGCAACAAGAGGGTCAAAGCCACACCCCAAGGGTGATGGGGTGTGAAGACCAAAGGTGTCTGAGTCCCCAGCAGCTTCATGGAGCCACTAAACCACCTGGGGCTGCCAGATGCAGACTTCTGGTTGGAAAGGGTTGGGGTGTTTTTTTTTTT
>VBSM01001118.1:32491767-32521666 GCA_008086735.1 Cheirogaleus medius | reverse complement strand
CCCCCCAGGGTGGCATGAGATGCCCATCTGCCTGTCTAGTGGATCTCATCTCTGCAGATGTCCCTGTGGAGATCCCCTCTCCTCTCCCACAGAGAGGGGACAATGCCCGACCTCCCCCAGGGCCCACACTCACGACCCAATCATTCTCCTCTTTGTCTCTTGCTGGTTTTCTGCTTAAGGAGACAAAACAGGGGGTGAGGGGCTGGGGTAGGGAAGACGGTGGGATAACAGAGCTTGCTGGACTGTCTTTTATAAGCCCTGAAGGGTGTGTCTGGCCCAATTTTAACTGCTCTTTGGGTTGTGGGGTGCTTGGTGCCTTTGCCTGTGGCTCTGGCCTCAGTCACCATTTCTGGGGCATCGGGAAACTTCATTCCACGCCTCATCCTGCTATTTGTGCAAAATGTTCATCACCCCATTATCTGCAACAGTGAAAATCTGGAAACCGCCCCCATGCCAACAGGAGTGAGGGTTGTAAACTCTGTAAGAGCAGGCGCGACACCTGCCTTGGTCACTGTTACACCGCAGTGCCTGACACAGCGCCCGGCAGGCTGTAGGCGCTCAGGCAACGTTTGTGGAAGGAAGGAAGGCGGAAAGGAGGGAAGGAGGGAGGGAGGGAGGCAAAAAAAGAAAGAAAAAAACCTGAAAAGTTCTTCTGGAATTGCAGAAAGCAAACCCCCCTCCCCTTCAGCCGAGCTGCAGAAGATGCACTTTTGGGGGTGCTGTTATTGTTCATTTTTAAAACTTCCATCAAATGACTCCAAAATTTAATTTCATCTTGAATGTTTTTCTTTTTACATTTTCATCCTCCACCATCTTTTTAACACTCACAGTTGAATTTCCTGTTTGGAGAGGCTGATGGAATTGTGGCTCCGGGGACTTGCCACAGTCACTTTAGACACTTAGAGTTCCAATCATGCTGCGGCCACCCTAGCCCCCACTCTGGCTCCAGGGAAACCATCTCTTATGAGAGCTGATTATGTCTTTACAGCCCAGAACGTCACTCTCTCAAACACGGGCTGTACAAATCAGAGTCCTCCGCGGCTAATGTCTGTCCAGTGCAAATATGAAAATGCCTATTTAACGGAAGAAGGCTCCTGAAAAATCCACGTGCTGGTGAAGTTCCGTGGTTGATGTCATTTGAGAGTCACCAGGTCCAAGCCTAGGGAAGGCTATGAGATCACCTGTCTGGGGGCCACGCTGTCTCTTCCCTCAGGGCACAGTGAACTCCCAGGGTCCTCCCTCCACAGGGAGTGGCAGGCAGGGGAGGCACGCACATCTATTGAGCACCTGCTGTGTGCCAGGCACTGTGCCAGGCACATTCTCATGGAAACCTGAGAACAACCCTGTCAGGTGAGATCTATCATCACCCTTCTGCAGAGGGAGCCTCCTGTGGGATCTCAAAGGATACAGAGGAGTTAGTCAGGGGAAGTGGGGGGCCTGGAAAGGCATTCCATGAAAAGGGAACAGCGTGTGCAAAGACAGGAGGCAGTAACTAGAATAACAGTGGTCTGGTGCTGCTGAAGCTTAAGGTGCCAGTGGGGAGAGGGAAGGATGAGGCTGGAGAGGGGGGCAGGGGTCGAGCCACACAGAGCTCTGTGGACTTTGCTGGGTGGGAAAGGGACTGGGAGGGGCACAAGCCGGAAGCCCGGAGATGCTGGAACAGGCAGTCACAGCCTGATGGGGACATGATGGGCCCTGAAGAGCTGTGTCCTGGAGGCAAAGCCAGCAGGACTGGGTGACTGATTAGATGCCCACGGAGGCCGAGGGGAGGAGAGGACCCAAGAATGACACCCAGATTCTAGTCTCCAGGGCTGATGGCGGGGCTGCCTGTGACTCGGGGACCCAGGGGAGGCACTGACCTGGAGGAGATGCTGCACCACGTTGTAGACATCTGGATTCGTGGCGCTCACAAGGTACAAGCCCAGGTTGGGAGGGTCTGACTCAGTCTGGACCCAATGCAGAGGCACAGCTGTCGGTTGGCAGCTTGATGCTGATCCCTAAAGCCACAGAGCAGCCACACCTGGGACAGTATGGGGGCAGCTGCCAACAAGCAGCCCTGGGCTTCACCCATCCCGGGCACAAGTGCATAGTGTCTCAAAAATCTTTGAGCCAATGTTTAAAACTCAAGCATGCTCACTTAAAAACACAGATCTCTGGCTTCTCTTGGAAAATCAGAAGACCTGGCGACATGGCTGGAAACCCCTCAGAGCAACTGTCACTGAGGAGTGGCTGAGAAGTGGCCGCCCCTCAGACAGTGCACGTGCTCCTCGGTTCACCACAGTCTCCATCCTTCCCTAGCGCCTCCCGGAACCCGGGGCTCAGTAGCTCTGTGTCAGCGATCATTGCCCTTGCAGTGACGTCTGTGTCCCACGTCTCTATCAAATGCCAGGAGGTAAAGGGTAGTCTCGGAGGTAGAGGCAGAGGCTTGTGCTTCAAGCAAAACAGGAGAGTACATATCTTTGCAGAGGACAAGACAATTCCTTTGCCTTTAACATGGAAAATGAGTCTGCGTCAACAGCCCAGCCCAGGCCAGGCCCTCTTCTCACATTCACAGGACCTACGGGTGACCCCTGATGTAGAGAGAGAAGAGTGACACCCAGGAAAGAGAGATCGGGGGAGGGTGACATGGGTAGTTGCCAGAGAAGAGACTTTAAGAGAGAACTAATGCTGCCAGGAAGTTAAATTGGGTAAGGCACAAAGAGTTTGTGGCATGCAAGTGCACACAAGGCCACATATGTATCCACACACAAAGAAGAGAGCACACACACATGTGCACACAAACACACGTGCACACGCACATGCCAGAACACATATGCAGGCCCACTTACAGTTACACACATGCATGACTCCATCCACGTAGAGGCACATGTGTGCACACAGAAAGAACATGATAAAGGGGCAGACACACGAGTAGACACATGTGTAGGCCTGTGGACACATACACTCAGGTACAAAGACACGCGTGTCTGCACAGACACCGGCACACGCATGCGCACAGAGCCGCTGGGTCCGTGCCCTCCCAGGGCTCCGCGCTCACACCTCACAAAGCCCTGCCAGTTCCAAACCAGCAACTCGCAACTAAATAAATATGATAAACAACTCCCCTCCAGATGGCTCGGCGCGCACCCCACTCCTCTCGCTTGGAGGGATGGCACATTCTATGCCAATAAATCCTCCTGTTTGAAAACATTTGCCTTCTTAATTGGCCCATTTATGGGTAAAATATGTTTCTGGGTAGTGCTCTGCCAGCATGGGGCGGGGAGACGCGGGGCTGTCGTGTGCTACCACCCGGGCCTGGGGTGACAACTTGGCCCAGGCCCAGGACTGAAGCCCAGAACGGGAGGGTCTTGGTACTGCCGGGTCAGGTCCCCTGGTGGCCGTTTCCTCCCTGGGCTGACATACTGAGCTTGCTGCTGTGGCACTAAGGTCCCTAGAAGACGCCTCTGGCACTCACTTTCCTTCCTCTGGCAGTGAGCCTGTGAGGGGCATTGGCAGTCAGAACCCTCACAGTGGGCTGAGGGTGGCCCCCCCCATCCAAATCCCTGGAGCCTATGAACGTGCCTGATTCGGAAAAAGGGTCTTTGCAGACATAATTCAGTTAAGGATATCGAGATGATATCATTCTGCATTACCCTCGTGGACCCTAACTCCAGTGACAAGTGTCCTTACCAGAAACAGGAGGAGACACACAGAGGAGGAGTGATGTGAAGACAGAGCAGAGATTGGAGGCCACAAGCCCAGGAAGGCCCAGGATTGCCACCGTGTCCCGAGAAGAGGCAGGTAAATGTCCCCCCCCCCACCCCCTAGCCTCTGCAGGAGTGTGGCACTGCTGGCCTGGCCTGTGAGAGAACGCATTTCCGTTGCTTCAGGCCACCAAGTAGGTGGGAATCTGACACAGCAGCCTTGGGAAACGAACCCACCCCATTCACGAGAAGCGTCCTGACCACACACAGCTGGGCCTCGATCCTGCACTTGCTCTGGACCCCCGTCTCACATGCTCCCCAGGAGCCCTGTGCTAGAGGTGGAGAAACTGAGGCCCAGGGGGGGTCAGGGCATCAGCCAGGGGGGAGGCAAGGACCTGAGCCTGGCGCCCTGCCCCTCCTCAGGCTGCGCCTGCCTTGGCCGTTTCTCACCAGGAGTGGGACAGCCCCAAGGGGACAGCTTCCCTCGGGATCCCACTCCAAGACCCACTGAGGGGGGACGGGAAAGAGACCCCCTTGAAGATTCCATTTTCTTCTAAGAAAAAATCATGAGGACCCCTCACGGCTGCTGCACTGGGCGCCAGGCATCCCCTTCTTCACACGCATTGTCCCCCCTGGAGCTCTGACATCCACGCTGCCCTCGCCCGTCGCCTGTCGAGAGAGTGAGGCCAGAGGCCCCCGCGTGGCCGGGCTGCACAGCTGGTTAGCAACAGAGCTGGGATTCAAGCTCAGGCCTGTCTGCTTCCAATGCCACTTGGCCATGCTGCCTCCCAGGTAAGAGCCAGGAGTGTTTCCTAGGGTCAGGGGACACAGCCAGGCCACCAGAAGCAGCATGAGGCCCTGGGCCCTCTTCCCTTCTCATCCATAAAGCACTGGTCTGTGGCCCAGGTCAGGGTGCGCAGGAAGTGTGAATCACCCACTGTGTGACCTTGGCCAGGTCACTCTCCCTCTCTGAGCCTCCATTTCCTCATCTGTTCAATGGGAAACATAATGACAGCCACTCCTAAGGCTCGTTGTGAGGACCGATAGAAACAAAGCCCAGAAAGCCCTTAGCAACATGCTGGGCACCCAGTAAGTGCTTAATAAATGCTTACTGGTGTTAAAGCAAGGTTGGAGGTCACTGAGAGCGAGCATATAGCTCACTTGACCAAAGTGAGGCCAGGATGACAAGAGGATGGGCGAGACAGGCTGGCTGCACTGGCGCCCCCTCCCCAAAGGACACCAAATCCTCTGCTCAGGACTCAGCCCAGCTGCTGTCCTCACAGCCAAGAGGTGGCCAAGAGTGACCCACATGGGCAGGGAAGAGGGGAGATGGGAACATCATCCGGATTTACAACCAATGTGACAGCTAAAGTTCAGGGTCTGGCTAATAAGAACATAAACCAGATCATTAACGTTAGCCAAGAGGGGTTGTCTAAGGTTACATGTAGGAAGAACAAAGGAAAGTGGCAATATTGCCGTCACCAAACCAGGTCCATTCATTCTCACTGACTGACTGGTGTCGGGTCCTCCCACCCCACTGCAGGCAAATCAGCTACACTTTCATCTGTTTCATGTCATGGGCTTCTCTGGAAGATCCCATTTGACTAAGTGATTCAGCTACAAAAAAATGTTTGAAAAGCCCTGTCCGGGTCCAACTGTCCTTTTCATCCTTTAATTCGTTGTATTCACTCCAGGACGTACTGAGTGCCTACTAAGTGCAGGCCCACAGTGGCGCCGAGCACAGCAGTACCATGGCCACTGTCCTTGTGGAACTTATGGTCTGGGGGGACAGACAAACATTGTACAAGTGAATGTCACGTTTTTACAGTGGCAAGAGCCAGGTGGGATGCGGGGGGAGGGGTGGAACTATGAGAACAGAAAACTGGGGAGCACAGACACAGGGAAGCAGACCAGGCAGCAGGGCCTTGACCTTGCTCTTAAGGACAAGCGGCAGGTGAGGGAGTGACAAGACCCAGCCTAGACATTAAGAGGTAGCCCCGGCTGCTGAGTGGAGAACAGAGTGTAGGGGTCAGGGAGACAGCAAGAGGCTAGAGAGGAGGTCCTGGCAGGCAGGTTCCACGGGTGTGCGACTTGTGCAATGACACAGGGCCTCACACTTGGTCCAATACTCTGTTGCTGCTGTCTTGAAATTCTTAATAATTTTTAAACAAGGGACCCTATGTTTTCACTTTGCACTGGGCCCCACAAGTGCCGTAGCCTGTCCTGACCAAAGCAGAGGCCGGGTCTTTCTTAAACACTCAAAATCATAAACAGACCTTCTACTGTCGTGCTGGAGGCGGCTTGTGTCAACTCTGAGAGCCAGTGGTTCCACTGTCAAGAATTTCTTTGTCATGTCAGCAGCCTGAAACTGGCCATGGCGGGAGTATTTACACCATGGAAATCAGCAACCGTTACTAGTCAGGGTCTTTCTTTCCTCAAAGGTATTTCTTCATCAGCATTTCCCCGGAGGGTGTCCAAAAGTCTCCTTGGCAGTGTGCTAAAAACATAGTTTCTGGGCCCCCCTCCCCAGGCCAGCAGGGCCTGGTCACCCTGCAAGGTGGGACGCTGGGTGATTCCTTATCCCCCTGAGGCTGGAAGGCCGGGGCCCCACACAGGAAGGAGGGAGAGGCAGAGGGAGCTGGTTTTGTGCGGCTGGAGAAGGAAATCTGCAGAGGTGTGGAGGTGGGCAGCTCACCAGGAGAGCAGAGGGGCAGCAGTTTGGGGTCCCTGCTCTTGAGGACCCAGCTCCAGGACAACTGAAGTCCCCAGCCTGAGACTCACTCCCACCCTCCCACGAGCCCAGGGAGAACGCTTCATCCACACTGCTGTCCCCTCCTTTGCCAGACTCCTGGGGCCAGGGGAGGGGCCCGGAATGGGAGAGGCCCAGAAGATGGGCGAGCAGTTCACAACCGTAACCCCAGCCCCTTGCGGAGGGGGCCTCAGTCAGTAAGGCCCATTACTATGATCGCTGTGATGACAATGGCCCCACCTCCTGGCTGGCTCGTCTGCCTTCTCCTACCACCCCCCTCACCTGTAGCTTCTCACCTTTGAGACCCTGGCAGGGACTAGGACGCATCCCTCCTGCGCTGTCGGAGGAGGGACAAGGGGGGGCTTGCAAGGGGATGGGGTGAAGGGAGCTGGGGGTGACGCAGGTGGAGAGGGGTATGGTGGAGAGCGGCAAAGGGGAGGAGGACCCTAAGCAGACACCCACCCCTCCCTCCTCTCGGCCCGTCCCTCTCCCAGGCGCAGACCACCCAGGGAGAGCGCACCCTCTCCCGGTGCCGGCGGCGCGCGGGGCCTCACTGCCTGGGAGATGGCGCCACCTGCAGGCCCCGGGGCGCGCTGCGGCGTCGGCCCTTCAAACCCGGAAGGAGCGGCGGGAGGATTGACCCGGAGGACCCCGGACCCTCCAGGGTCCTGAGCCCGGCTCCCTCTCCAGACCAAGGCGTCACCCGCAGCGTTTCCCAAAAGGTGTTCTGGGCGGCGCGGTGGCTCACGCCTGTAATTCTAGCACTCTGGGAGGCCGAGGCGGGAGGATCGCTTGAGTTCAGGAGTTTGAGGCTGCAGTGAGCTATGACGGTGCCACTGCACTCCAGCCTGGGCAACACAGCAAGACCCTGTCTCAAAAAAAAAAAAAAAAAGGTGTTCTGCCGAACTCACACTGTGGTCAAGTAGTTTAGAAAAACCCCCTTGGAAATTCTCAAGGTGCATTTTCCCCTGAAATCTGACCTGTGCTAACCCTTAAGTTCCCTGACCTAAAGACTGAGGCCTTAGGGAAGTTATTCTTTTTAGGCCTCAGTTTCCTCATCTGCAGAATGGGGTGAGGGTGCTGCACTAGAAGACATTATCTCAAAGAGTAGGCAGGGTTCTCAGGCTTTAGTAAGAGAATCACCTGGGAGAATGTCTAAAATGTAAGTTCCTGAGTTCCCCTAACTAAGAAATTCTGATCCATGCAGGAATCTGCAAGTTGGACCAGTCCCCAAAAGACTCTGATACACATGGGCTGCCAACCCCAGGGTGAGACATGCCCAGGGAACAGGCCCTTCAGCGAGTGTGGAAAGCAGGCAGGGGCCAAATCTTGCTGAATGTGGAAGCTGTGACCATGTCCAGAGGGCAGTAGAAGCCAAGGGAGTTTTGAAACGGAGAGGGACAGCTCTTTAGAAAGATCACTCTGGCAAGGTGGGTGGTAGAGACCAGGGCAGTAACTGCAGAAGTTGCCTGGGAGAGATTTAATGGTGTCCTGGACCAGATGGTGGCAGTGGAGGGGGAGGAAAGAGACAGATTTCAGAGGTAAATCTTTTAACTTCTTTGGAATACAGAATGAAAACATTGAAATTTTTTATTCTAATTATTTCTTATCCCAGTCTTTTAAAACTTCAAGGAGTTGAGTATGTATTATTACACTATATATTAATACAGTGGTACATACATCTAATTTTTAAATAAATGAATGTTATATATTTAAAAATATTCTCTCAGTAAGGGTTCAGAGACTAGATGAGTTCACTCAATACCTGGCACATACTAAGCACTCCGTGTTAGCTATCTCAGCAGACTGTGGCTCCCACAGATAGCCCAGTGATATCTCCTGTCCCCCACACTCTTTTAGAACTACCCATGCCACCATCAAGAGGTGGAGTCTAATTCCCCTCCCCTTGAACCTGGATGGGTTTGCAACTCATTTATCACAAGTAAAATACAGTGAAGTGATTCTCCATGACTTCCATGGTTAGGTCACAAAAGGTGGCGCACCTTCCACCTTGCTGGCTAGGACTTTCACTTTTAGAGCCCTGAGTTCTGACTACTTGGAGGCCTCCATGCTATAAGGAAGCCCAAGCCACACGGAACAGGCCCAAGTGGCTGCTGACAGCCCCAGGGGAGGTCCCAGCCAACAACCAGCATCAACCACTGTGCACGTGATAGGACTGAAGAGGTCTCCGGATGGTTCCAGCTTTCAGGTCTTCTTCCCAAGTGAGGCCCCAGTGATCATGGAACAGAGACAAGTCATCCCCACTGAGCCCTTTCCAAATTTCTGGCCCACAGATCTGTGAACATAATAAAATATTAATAGTTGCTTTTCACAACTAAGTTTCAGTGTGGTTTGTTTTGCAGCAACAGAGAAGCGAAACGGCCATCATTACGTACCATAGTGTCTTCTTCATCCAGGCTTTCTGTGAGGGAACCAAATGTCCCTACACAGCTGCCCAAGCTGAGGAGGGAAAGGAGGAAACAGGTGGCATCACTGAGACTGCCTAGGGGAAAGAGACAGGGCATCAGGGCAGGGAGGGGGGCCCAGCTCAGAGAAGTCCCACCTCCATCAGCCCCTTGTGGATGTGACAGGAGCCTTATCCCTGCTGCATGGCTCTGACCCCACCGCTCCATTCTAGGTCACCCTGGATGATCCCAGGTCCTCCAGAGGAAGTAGATGTGGGAGAAGTCGGGCCTCCAAAACCCCAGCGTGCAGTCGCATTCAGGGTTGGCACCTTCTAGAGAGCCAGGAAGTCTGGGAGCCAGGCACGAGGGAAGTGGCCTGCCCACGTGCCTGCCCGTTGTCTGGTCTCCACAGTATCCTCTGCCGCTGCCGCTTCTAAAGCCTGTCTGCGCGTCACTGCGGGAAATGGAAGGCTGCCTTAAAGCTTCACCTCTACCCCTCCCCCGGCCCCCAAATTATCACCTGAGCACCTAATTTTCTTTCTTCCGTCCTTCCTGTTTTCTGCTCCTCCCTTTCCTCTTTCCTTTCCCTGCCTGACTGTTTTTTGTTTTTTGGGGTTTTTTTGAGACAGAGTCTCACTCTGTTGCCCAGGCTAGAGTGCCGTGGCGTCAGCCTAGCTCACAGCAACCTCAAACTCCTGGGCTCAAGCAATCCTCCTGCCTCACCCTCCCGAGTAGCTGGGACTACAGGCATGTGCCACCATGCCCGGCTAATTTTTTCTATATATTTTTAGTTGTCCAATTAATTTCTTTCTATTTTTAGTAGAGAGACGGGGGTCTCACTCTTGCTCAGGCTGGTTTTGAACTCCTGACCTTGAGCGATCCTTCCGCCTAGGCCTCCCGGAGTGCTAGTAAGGCATGGGCCGGGCGTGAGCCACCAAGCCCGGCCCATGCCTTACTCTTAAGGACTGTGCACATCCTCCATCCCAGACTACCTCTCCCGTCCCACATCCTGCCGCCTCCCAAGCAACTGCCCCAGCCAACTCCTCCAGAGCCTCCCTCCCTTGGTGCCCCACCCCTCACAGGCACACTTAGAAACTCTGCTCCTTCAAGCCCACTGCTCCTGGCAGCCCCAGGCAACAGTACTCCCCTGACCTTCCACCTCACACATCCTTGAGAACCTGATCTGTGCCAAGCAGACCTAGGGGCCAGGAAATGCGACAACCTCACTGCCAGGTAAGGGAGTGGGAAATACTGGCAGGAGTGAGGAAAAGTGGGAGCAGAGGGGAAGCACCAAACCCTGCAGGAGAACGAGGAGGGCAGTGCCCATGAGACGAGGAGTAGGGGGGTATGAAGGGGATGAAAATGGGGGCGGGTCATGGAGGGGCCATGTAAGCCATCCTGAGGACTTGATCCTGTCGACCTTGAGTATTCCAGAGTGTGGACCCAGCCCAGCTATACAATTACGCAAGGCGGTTGTTAAAATGCAATTCTTGGGACCCCGCCCAGCTCGATTTTTAACAAGCTCCTTGGGTAAGGCCAATGCACCTTTAGTTTTCCAACCACAAAAGAGGAGAGGATGAACGCAGACTTAAGATGTGAAAGGAGCAAATGTCCTGATCAGATCCGTTTTTTAGAAGACACTGGGAGCACTGACCACACACCTGTCGGATGTTTTTGTCTCCATGGTGGACCCTGTTGGTGCCACCTACTCAGCAACTATTCTTCTTTCTTCCTTGCTAAGAGAACCCCAGTTTTGTCCAGGCTATCAAGTAGGCAGGCACCGATACACTCAGGGAAGGGAGGCTCTGCTCATAGCCCTAGGGGAGAGCCCCAATTGGACCCCTTTGTCCTGTACCCGCTTTCCCAGACTCCCTTGAAGCAACAAGTGGCCATGTGACAGTTGCGGCCCATGAGACATAAGGACTAGTTTGTGTAGAGTCTTCTGGGAAAGGCTTGCCTCCAGTTAACATGGGCAAAGGTGGAATAAAAGCAGGCAGTGCTGAGCCTCCTGCTTCTTGACCATGGGTATGTGATGAAGGGCTGTCTCACGACCAACAGGTGGCAAGCCTGAGAAGGAAAGCCTACGTGCCCAGAGTGGCAGAGTGGAAGGAGGCAAAGAAACTGGCTCTTGAGGACATAAGCCCAGAACCCCCACCACCACCAAGACTTCTTGTCCTGAGATTATGAAGAACGGTAAGCCCTTTGAGGGCAGGCACTCAGTCTGTTGTATGGACCCCCGGCACCTTAAACAGTACCTGGCACACAGTAGGTGCTCAATAAATATGTGTTGAATAAGTTTTGAATGAGTAAGGAAATGTCTTCATTGTTTATACCAATTGGTTGAATCTTCTGTTTTGCTTGTAGCCAAGGGATCCTAATACGGCAACTTCTCTCTCCTGCTCTGAGAGCCTCCTAGAACAGGAAAGGGGCTGGGCACTGCTGAACACCGTCTCCCACGGGCCCTGGCCCAAGGCCCACATCTAAGCAGCTATTTCTCCGAGGAGCCCCTGACACTGCCCTGGACCTAGTTTCTGGGCCTGCAAGTCCCCTCACCCAGACTTCTCAAGGGCAGGAAGCCCCCAAGGCAGCTGACGAGACGAGCTTAAGAAGGTCCACTTCGGATCTCCCGTACCATGTGACGCCTGGGGCCACACCAACTAAGAAGGTGGAAGCTGGCAGCAAGCATTGCCACTAGGTTCTTCTTGAGGTGGAAAGAACTTCTGAAAATAGCCAGACCCAAACTCCATACATTTTCAAGCCACTGTCAACAAGTCCCATTTCTAAGTGTGGCAGCACCGGGAAAAGGAGAAATGAGGAGTGAGGAACAGAGCACGAGCCACTGCACACAGACAGGACCTATGGAATGATCTAGTCCCATCCCACCCTCTTGCTTTCTGAAGGGGAAAATGAGACCCTGGGAGGACAGGCAACTTGCCCCAGGGCACCCAGTGAGCAATGACAGTGTCTAATTTCAAACTCAGGTTGGTTTTAATCTTAAGAGGTTTGAGGACAAATACAGGGGGACAGAGGTGTCATTTCAATACTGCAAATCTGTATGCAGAATTAAGGACGATCATGTACATTCCACAGTGTTCATCGGATTCTCAAGGGGACACAAGAGGAAAGAAAAGTGGAGAGAGTGGAAGGGGCTGGGCCCAAGTCACATGGTGAGTCACAGCAGACCTGAGATGACCTCTGTGTCCTAGATTCTCAGTCCCTGCCCTGCACTTGCTGCCCATGGGAAAGGCCATTTTCTTCAATGTACCAGATGGACCTTGGCCAGTGGGAATACCCTGGTTTCTCACAGGCGGGGGCTCCTGCAGGCACTGCCCACGGACCCTGGCAGAGGACACACAGGGAAGACCCTGGAGCTGCACGAGAACCAACTCACCCTGAACTGTGCTCACAGGGTCCGAGCAAGGTGAGGGCCGCTCTAGAGCCTGAACAGATTTCTAGTAAGACAGGTTCTGCTCTTTGGTTCAAATTGTTGATACATGTCATGGTCAAGTCTTCTGTATGTTTCCACAGACTCCACTACACACCCTGCTGGCCTAGAAAAGGTCCGCTCCCGAGGCAAATGATTGATTGAACACAACAGCAAAGTATGAAAATTAATTGAGATATTTAATAGACAGTGCAAACCATAATTTCATCTGAATATAAATGTATGCATGTTTTCAATGAGATATCTATCAGTTATCACAAACAGCAACAAGGACCTTAGAGCTATGTTAGAAAACTGTATAGCTGGAACTTAATTCTAACAATCTCACTTGCTCTCAAGAGAACACCATCCATTTCAAATTAGTGTTACAAACTCCAAAAGACCAGGGGAGTAGGAGAGAGGAGTGGGCCAGAGCGGTAGACACAGAGCCAGTACACAGGTGATGGACAGAAATACAGCTCTCGAGGAAATCAAAATCAGATGCATTATTACAGCTAAGGACAAGGAAAAGCCTATGGCTTTTAAAAAACGACTTTTCTGCCAGTACCATACAAGTATACAAAGAGATGTGCGACAAGTCAACTGACTTAAAAGGACAGAGGCTACATTTTCAGGTCATTTCAACTGCAAATGGTCGACCCTTTCCATTGAGGATTCAGCAGTGGAGTTAGCGTAGTCCAGAAGCTCAATGTTGGATTTGCAAATAACAGTTTATTTTACAGAAATTCAACATTATAAACAGCAGGCACCTCCCCCCCCCGCCCACCCCCCTCCCCCCACCCGTCCCACCGGGTGCAGACCATGCTATGCAGAGAGTGAGCAGCAATGTGGCCCTACTGCTTTGGAGTGAGACTGGAGAGCGATGGAACCTGCCTGCACCACGTCCTGCCTGCCCCGCACACACACGCGCCTGCCCACTGCGCAGGCCATCAGAGTCTGTCTGGGCCCAGCTCGCACTGGCCCGGTTACATGGATCCAGCCCAGTTCTCTAATTCCTTCATGTCGTCGTCTTCCTCTTCCTTCTTCTTGGCTGTGTGAAGAAAAAGAAGGTTATTTAGGAGGGCTGGCTGTGGCGCTTTCAACACATTCTGGCTGGGAGCTCGGGCTGTGCTGCGTGGTGTCCACCTGACAGGCCTGCCCTTACAGCCGGCCTCACCTCCGGGCTGTCAGTGAACCGCTTCTCAGCGCCCAAACGCTGCAACAGAAAACCGGGCACACCTTCTGCAGCACCTCTTCTCCGCCCCCGCCCAGCAGGGCCAGACGAAACAAGGATTCTACACTGAGAGTCCAGCAGGGTTCCCTAGAGGCCTCGGTCCCACAGCATCCAAGATGGGGGGACAGCAGGAAGAACCCCCAAGAGATCTAATCTTTGCCAACCCCCCACTCCTGCTCAAGGTACTTGAACCACCTGTACACACCTTCAGGCGGCCAGCCGGACAGCTCTGCCCACACATGCTCCAGGCAGCCAACTCTGAGGGGCCATTTCCTCTTTATATACTGGAGAGGGAGGTGACCACAACCTGGTCACACACTGTTCCTGGGGCTCTCTCTCCATGCCATATCAAACTGCCTCACTTGTTCTAGAAGTTCTGTGTGGAATACTTCTAGCTGGGGGTGAAATATTATGGGAGAGGAGGGGGAGAAGGAAGAGGAAGAAAGAAATGGAACTTTTATAGAACCAGGTCTCTGAAAGAGCCAAAGCTGTTTCCTTCCCATAGGGGCTGCCTCTGAGGCCCTGGGCTTTTCCAGGTGTGCACAACACAGGATACTAGACAGGGGCAAGCACTGTCCTAGACTTAAACTTTCACACCTTCTCACAGTGCTGGAACTTTCTCTTGTTTGGTAACATAGGAAAAAAACCATTCTAGAATAGAGGTTCTCAATGAGGGGTGATCCCTCCAACCCCTGCCAGGGACATCTGACCATGTCTGGAGACATTTTTGGCTGTCATAGCTCAGGGGCAGTCACTATTGGCATCTAGTGGGTAGAGGCCAGGGGAGATGCTAAACATACACAGCGCACAGGACAATCCAACCCCCACTCCCCACCCTGCTGCCTAAAGGATTATCTGGCCGTGTCAACAGTGCCAAGATTAAGAAACTCTGTTCTAGAGAGAAACTAGTAAAGGGCAGGTGACATTGTCTCTGTAGTCATCCTATCTGGTTCTCAATCCTGGGCAAACTCAGGACCCAAACCAAAGGCAACCAATCAGAAGATCACAAGATCACCCCCACGGGCATCCTGACTCCAGATAAGAAGTACTCACCGGGTTTTGATGGTAGGGCTATAGAGGGAACATTTGGTAGAGGGACTGTTTCGGGTCCACTGATTTCCAGCAGATTCTTGTCTAGTTCCTCCTGTTCTAGTTCTTCTAATTCTGCCATGAGTTCATCCTGGTAAAAGGAAACACAGAGTGAGCACCTCCCTGGGAACCCCAGCCCCTGCAGCCATGCCTCTTACTGACACTGTGTGGACACACACACCCTTCTGAGAAGGTCAGAGAGGAGATAAACTCCAGGTTCCACCCTCTGTGACTCAAACATCCTAACAAGCTTCTACTAGGGAACGTAATACACTGTCGAGCATCACTGATGTATACATCTGGTTTCCTGCACTAGCCTGTGAGCATCTGGGAGAGGAGATCATATCTTTTCATTCCTATTTCATCTTAGAGCTGGGCACAAAGAGTGTATGTTCAGGAATGTTTCCTGATTTGAAATTAACTTGATTAGTCCATCAAACACCAGTCTGAAACACAAAAGCCCTGGTGCTGAGAGCTAAGGGTAAGAGCAGCAGGCTGTTTACTTGGTTATACAGAAGGGGTCAGAAAGCACAAAGATTAGGATCAGTGGAGAAGAGCTGACCTTCAGGAGACTCAAATCTAGCACATAATAAAATATTTTCAGCAGGGGCTGGTATTGTATTGTAAAACCTAAAGAGACTCAAGGTCCCAAATTGCTACAGCAGATATTGGTAGGTGGCCAAGATCCAGACAGATCCCTCAGGGGTCAAATGTAAATGCTCCCTCCTTGGCTTTGCCTTTACCTCACGTTGGAGTTGTCTGAAGGCAAACCCTGTAAACTTTTCCAGGGCATGGTCACCCCTGCCACCCCAGTTCCAAGCCCAGGGCCCATCATAGAAAGGTGAACTGTTGAAACCAATTGTCTGAAGGGTTCATATGAAGGCTCTATTACTCTACCTAAGCTGCTACCCCAAACAGGGAACATGTTCCTCAAAATCCAGAATTCAGGCCAGGCATAGTGGCTCACACCTGTAATCCTAGCACTTTGGGAAGCTGAGGTGGGAGAATTGCTTGAGGCCAGGAGTTTGAGCCTGATCAACATAGTGAGACCCCATCTCTACAAAAAAATATAAAAAGCAGCCAGGCATGGTGATGCACTCCTGTAGTACCAGCTACTTGGGAGGCTGAGGCAGGAGGATCGCTTGAGCCCAAGAGTTTGAGGTTGCAGTGAGCTATGATGATGCCACTGCACTCTATCCCAGGAGACAGAGTGAGACCCTGTTTCTGGGGGCACTGGGGGAGAAATCCAGAATTCAGGGAGGATTAACACCATGCCCTGTCTATGTCCAAGTCTCTGGAGGGGTAAGAATTGGTGATTTCCAAACCAAATACTCCCTGCCTGAGAGCCTTCAAGAGCACATCAAGGGGCAGCCTGGGTGTCATTTATGAAGCTTACGTGATCTGTACCAAACCACTCACCTCATCAAACTCTTCTCCAAACCCTACGGGTTTTGAAATTGCTGTTGAAATCTCCTCTGCAAGTTCCTGCTGGTCAGCAATGTCCTGCATTAACTCATCAACTTTATCGATGTCCCTTTAATGAAATGGACAGATATCATATCAATTGATTGGTCTATGTAAAAAGGGCCTGCAAGGCAGGAGCAGAAACCCCATTCCACACAGTCAACTTCCCAGCCACACCCCCTACAATTACTCCCTGCAAGGAATTACTTGTCATTATTGCCTTCCTCCAACCCTTTAAAATAGAGAATCACAGAATCAAGGGGATGGAAATGTCCTTAAGACATAACCTACTCCAAAACCCTAAGGAAATAAGGCTTAGCAAAGTTAAGTGGGAGGGTCAAGGTCCCAAATGCAAATTAGAAAGCATGTCAGGTGAGACCATAGGACTTCTAACTCCTGGGCCAATAGCTCTTCAAGTCCAAGGGCAACTCTGTGTGGGGGCGGGGGTATAAAATCACAAATCATAAAATATAGCCTCGCCACCTGACAGGCCCTTTCCATCTACTCAAATCCACTTATGGATCCTCTACTAGCCAAAAAGGCAAGGCAAAAGTACAGAATTGTTTTCTATACACTGTCGATTGACACAAATACGCAATTATCCAATATAGTATATACACATGTACTTGCTCAGCCCAATGAATATCCACCTCAGACAACACTTCACTTATGTGAAGGCTACTTTTCCTGCTACCTCACATTTCTAGAGCAGCATCAACAAACTTTTTCTGTAAAGAGCCAAAGAGTAAAAACTTAAGAATTTATGGCCATAAGGTCTCTGCTGCAAATATTCAACCCTGCTGTGTAACACAAAAGCAGCCACAGACAATATGTAAATTAATGGGCATGACTGTATTTCAATAAAACTTTATTTACAAAAATAGATGGCAAGGCCACAGACTGCATTTTGCCAACCCCTGTTCTAGAGCACAGCTGAGTACCCAAAAGGAAGGAAAAAAGGCTCCAAGCAATCCTAAATATATGCTACCAAATCTAAGCAATAAAACAAATGCAGAATTTTGTTCACAGGAGATGTCCTCATTTAGAGTCTAGTTACCCTGTCCTTTAGTTACAATTTTGACAAGCTTATATATCTAGTTTCTTAGGCCGCTACTTATGAGAAATAGCCATATAGAAGAAGGACTGCCCAGGCCAAGAACATTGTCAAAACAACAATCATAACCTGAGGGCAAGGGAGGAGGCAGAAAATTTCACTTAAAGTAGCTGTGATAATAGATCCAATGCCCTTGGATGTACCACACATTTCAGGGCCCCTGACAGCATCAGGAAAAAGTCATGGATACTGACTCTAATCCCGGTTCTATCCAAGCTCCCACATAACCCAGGGCAAGTCAGCTTTCTTCTCTGGGACATAGTTTCCCCACCTTGATAATCAGAGGCCTGGGCAAGAGGACCTTCCAAGAACCTTTCCAGCTTGAAACTATGCTCATCACAATAACCCTGAATGACTCAGAAAATACTTTTTCACTCCATGAGATCTGCTTCCAAAGGCAGCAGGGCACATAATCTATTTTAGAGGAAGTTCCCAAAAAGAATGCAAATTAAAACAAACTCAGATGCTAGAATGGGTAAGTCAAGGGGTCCATCCACCCAAGGCCACAGCCTGGGCATGAGGCATTCCAGGGCCAGCACTGCCCTGCCTCACAGGTGCCTCCCTCCACCAGCAGGTGGACACGTACATGTTGTCGTGGGCAGCCTTCATGGCCTTGGCCGCATAGCCCATGTTCTTGAGCACCTCAGTGTTGGTGTTGGCATTCTCCAGGGCCTCCCGCTGGAACTCGATGGTTGATAACGTGCCATCGATCTGTGCCAGCTGCTTCTCATACCTCTTCTTGCGCTTCAGTGCCTGGAGGGCCGCTGCACGGGGGAGAAAACAGGGTTTCAGAGAGCCCAGACACCAGGTGATGTCCTAGTGTTCACTTGAGTCTTCTCCCAAGTTGTACTAGATACACCTCCATTGTTGCTTCCACTATAGCAGAGGGTTAATGAGGGTTAATAATTTCTTCTACACAAAGAGCACACACAATTTACTAAGAAAACTATATAAAATTCACATACCTCAGAACACAGCCAATAAACAAGGACACAAGCAAAAACTCACACTCTGGTAACTAAACACATAAATCAAAGCATGGACAGGCACTCAGAGAAAGAATGCACTTTAAGGTCAAACTACCTTAGGTTCAAACCTCAGGTGACAGACTTAGGTGAGCTATTTAGCTTCCCTGCTGTGGTCACTGAAAGGAGTAAATGAGATAAAGTATGTAAACATCACCACCCTCAAAAAGGGTAGCTTTATTTTGTTTTGTTTTGTTTTAAGAGACAGGGTCTCATTCTGTCACCCAGACTGGAGTGCAGTGGCATGATCATAGCTCACTGAAGGCTCGAAATCCTGGCCTCAAGCAATCCTCCCACAGCAGCCTCCCAAAGTGCTAGGATTATAGGCGTGAGCCACCGTGCCTGGCCTGCTATAATTATTATTATGTAAAACAAATTTAAAGTACCATTTTATACCAACTAAATTACAAATATAATAACTATACCAAATACTAGATCAGTTTGGGTTAAAATGCTATTTCATACAAAGTTAACAACTCTGTAAATTGTTATAATGCTTCTGAAAAGTAACATGGCAACAAACAGCAACCGCCATAATGATGTTCTTGCCCTCCGACCCAGTGATTTCCTACTGGACATTCATTCAAAAGCAAAAAGCCCCATGCCTAAAGATGGTTACTATAGCTTGTGTCTCTATCATAGCGTAAAAGAAAATAAAGTTTCAGGACTTTCTAAATTTATTATGCCAAGGGGGAAGTTAAGCCCTGGAGACTGAGTTATATAACATGTTTGCAATTCTGCTTCTTAGATTATAGCTTAACTCTCTTCCTTATTGTTCTTATTCTGGAAATGACCAGGAGATCAGAGACCAGACCTCTCCCCTTCCAATCACTGATCTTTAACAGATAACTGCCTCTTTTATTGTCCTGCACCTAACTAAGACCAGATGATGCAAAAGACCCCATGACTGCTGTATCTTCTACATTCTTCAGTGTGGAATGTTAAGTGTATCTTTCCTGAAAGAACAAGACCACCTCAACTAATCAGATCATTGTAACTATGCATTAAGCCTTATATGGAAAGATGTTGAAATTCTGTTCAACTTCCCTAAGTTTTGTCTATTATAAGTGATCTCAAATTTCTACACTTCAGAACACTGACTTCCATTCTTTAGAATCTGTGCTTCCGGGGTGGCCTGTCCTCAACTTTGCATGTGAATAAACTCTCTTTAAACTAGATTCTGACCCTTTTGATTATTTTTAGATTGACAATAGAAAACACAACTAAATTAAAAGAAAGAACTCACTGTCATGGACATGAAACAGACATGAGTCTGACTATTTGGCAGGCCGATGACATCATCTGTCTTGGCCTCGCAGCATGTTAAGGCTGTAAGAGATCATCTCATTTTAAGGTCCAGTCAAGGTAAGCAATTTAACTAAGGTACATTTGGGGCAGAGCTGGGGCCAAAACCACATCTCCCTACTCAAAACACAGACTTCCTTCCCCTTACTGTCTCATTCCCCTCTTTTCAGATACACTGAAAAGTATCTTCAGCACACATCTTAGATGGTGTTGGGGCTCAGGACACATCACCCTAAAATATTAATATGACTGTAGGACCAGAATATGCCACCCCCAAATATACTTCTTTGGTATAGTTTGAGCTGGTGACACAGAGCAGGGACCCCTCTTAGAGGCCTGTCGGGCCCCTCAAGCATGGAAATAAAGGAAAATCTTGAGTTCCTTTTAAGGGAAGTTCCAGGGTGCCTGGCTAGCCTTGAAAAGTGAATGGGCAACCTGAAGAAAACAATGACCTCCTAAGTGAGTTGTTTTGGTTCCCTGTGGAAACTAAATGATGGTATCTTAACATATGTTCTAGAGTTTTTCAGAAACCCCACCAGATGGAAAATGCAGATAAGGAGGAAAATGAGGAACTGAGCTTAGACCGCCAATCTTAGTTCTAAATTTTCCCCTGAGGGCCCTGAGGAGCCCTCCACAGCCATCTTAACATTCCTTTCCACTAATCCAAGAATCTCCCGCCCCCTACACTTCAGGATATCCCATCTTTTTGGGCCAGGCCAATATATAACCTCCACATCTTGATTTGCAATTCTGCCTACCTGAAATGTACCTTTGCCTTTAAAAACTCCATTGTGGAGTTCAGGTTTCAAGGTTAGTTGCCCATTCTCCTTACATGGCGCCCTGCAAATAAAGCCTATTTCTCCTGCTGCAACTCCCGGCTTCAGTGTCTGGCTTTTTACTGTGCCAGTGAGTGAACCCCAATTTGGTTTGGTAACACTGGTTATTCTAAGAAACTGCAGACAAAGGAGTAGTTCCAAAAAGCTGTCCTTTTAAAAAGAAATTCATATCTATAAAGGAAATCTAGATTAGTAAAAGTATCTATATCAGGAAGGTGGCTGCTCCAGACAACTTTAATTACCTGACTTTTTTTTTTTTTGGAGACAGAGTCTCACTCTGTTGCCTGGACTAGAGTGCCGTGGTGTCAGCCTAGCTCACCGCAACCTCCTGGGCTCAAGCGATCCTCCTGCCTCAGCCTACCGAGTAGAAGGGACTACAGGTGCATGCCACCACACCCAGCTAATTTTTTTCTATTTTTAGTAGAGATAGGGTTTTGCTCTTGCTCTGGCTGGTCTTGAACTCCTGAGCTCAAGTGATCCTTCCACCTAGGCCTCCCAGAGTGCTAGGATTACAGGTGTGAGTCACCACACTTGGCCTTACCTGACTTTTAATCTGCATAAAAACACAACCTTTACTCACCATACAATTCCTCCCCTCGCGTCCCCATAACTTGTGCCATAACTTAGTGTTGCCACCACCCCACAGAAGCTCTAAGCCCCTATTCCTTTCTGTAGCTCAGGATGCTATATAAGCTTCAATCATCTGACCCTTCCTCAAGCCTCATATTTTGTGGGACTTCCATGAGTAGGTATGTAACTAAATATGGTTTTCCTGCCATTAATTGGTCTTACATCAGTTTAATTCATAGCCCAGCCAAAGAACATAGAAGGGTGGAGGGAAGCCTTTTTTTTTTTTTTTTTTGCTTTCCTACAATGAGCATCAAAGCCAAGAAGGAGGCTCAGCACAGACTCAGATAGAAGGAATGGCTGGGTTGGGTCAGGGAAGCTCTATATAACCAGCCACCTTTGCCATAGACAAAAATGTCAGAGGAAAGATCCCCTGGGAGAGTCCTGTAAGTGCCCCCAGGGCCTGGGGCTGCTGACCTGCTTCCTGTGACTTCCTTGGTGCTTGCTTTTCCACAAAAGCTACCCAGACACACTCTCATCACCATTCTTAAGCCTGGGGCCAATGTCCCATAGGTATCCCTTTCCCAGGTCCCTTCCAGCTCTCCCCAGCACCCAAGATTTACCAAGGCCCTTTGAAAACCTGCTGCTTACTGTGGTAACCGAGCAGGGGGCAGTCCCGTCCACCTCCTGATTTCATTTACTTCTCCAGCACCGACTCATAGGGCAGAGATCCCAGATCCCATTTGAACAAAGGGACTGGGGATCAGAAAAGCACGTGGGAAGGGGGGACTCAACCAGTGGTCTGCATAACCCTCAGCCTTCCACTCTTCCCCACCACAGGCTCAGAATGAGAACAAGTGCCTCTGAGACAGTTCTCAAGAACAAACACTGAGATGGCAGAGCTGCCTTGCTTCTCAGTGTCCTGAGGAAAACAAGAGCTTGATAAAATGTTTATGAAACTGATTTTAAACAGTCAGCTACATTCTTAGTTTTAAAATAAAGTTATTTCCCTATTAACATCAGAGATTTAGAATTGCTTTGGAGAATTCTCAGAGAACATCTAATACATTTTCAATTGATAGCAACTTCTTGTATGCCAATTCTAAATTTCTCTGGCCACCACCTCCACTTCTAAAATCCCCTAAGCAAAAAATGATCTAGAAACAAATACCCAAATATACCAGGGAGGTAAGCAAGAGACACCCTCCCCACATGAATGAATAATACTCATATAATTCATCTTTGCAGACCAACATCTAGCACAATCACTGGTACATAGTAAGTGCTTAATATAAATCAAATTGAATCTCTAATTTCATCTGTTTTATAAGGTTTTCATATATTCTATGCAGGGTTCTTCATGTAGGATGCACCCATATTTTATCTCTTGTGCATCTCTGACTCAGAGGAGAAATGATAACATCTGCATTCCTCCTGGCTCATAAAACAGGAACTTCTAGCAAGCACCCTGCTGTGAGGTGTGCCTTCTCTGAGGGAGGGGGGAGAGTGTGCTAAGCAAACAGCCTGCCCTCACCCAGGTCTCTCCCTCCTGTCAGGAGGGTTCTACAGCCCCTTCCCCTCCATGCAGTGAACTCTCCTGGATGGTGTCTAGCAGGGTCTGTTGATTTTTTTTTTTTTTTACCCAGATCTAACTTCTGGGTGCATTTCTCAACTAATTGAGAACTCCAAAGAGAAAGGCTACATGATTAATTTTCCCCCTCAGAAGCCCCCAAACATGCTTCATGAGTAAAGTAATCTTGAAAATAGACATGGAGTCAGCATCTGGGTTGCAGGAATATGTGTAGATATAAATATTCACAGCACTTGAACCATCTCCAGTATCTTACAAACACGTGGCATAGTGGTGAGATATAACTTAGGGCAAACTAAAGGCTTAGAGGAACCAGAGGCCTTCACAAGTAAAATGGCACTCTTCCTGAATACTGTTACCCTTAAAGTAAAACTTCCTCCATCTCACCCTTATTTCTGACAACAGAAATTTGCTTCTACATGTAGCCAAAGTCTAAAGGGCCAAGCCCAATATTTATATAAATACATACTGTCTCTTAATGCCTTGTCTTAACTTCTCCAAATTCCTCATAGTTTGATTTAAAAAGCAAGTACTAGGCTACAGAGGAGCTGCTCATCTAAATCAAATATTTAAAAATGAGGCATCCAAAGAAATCCCTTTTCTGCCAAAGAACCGCCAGTGTCATTTATAACACAATGGCTTTAATAATTGAAATCTAACCCAGGCTAAAAGAAGTTTGAGAGGTTGCTTTTAGATGGAAAAAAAATAGTCCTTGGAATCTCCATATTTAATTACGCCTTTGCCTGTTCCAAGAGAGTAATTACAGCAGCAATTACAGAATCTAATAACCAGCTTTATTGGCTCTGAAAGCTGAAGCAAAAACAACTCCAACCATGTTGAAATAAACATTGGTCTCCAGACATTTGCTTCATTAGACCCTCCAAACAGCTATTTAGAGGAAAAATACAGAAGAGATACCCTAAGAAGCAGAGGAACCAGTTGAAAAGATGTTCACCCAGGACTGGAAACTCTATCTGCAAGTCAACTATTAGACTACAGAAATCACTTTCAGAGAAGCCATTAGTTCAATACAACTGGATAGGACATTTGTTTCTCCTAGACAAACTCAAATTCTCTTTGAAAAGCTGCTGAGGAGGGCAAGTTTGCCTGCCCCAGGTCTGGGGGTGTTCAGTATAGGGGCAAACAGCCCAGGGCATCTCAACAGATGCCAAGAAGTCATAACCACATACCCATTACTAGCATTGAGAGATTCGGGCATGGGGAGAAGGCAGGCCCAATAATATGCTCTCACTAAATGAATGTCTACAGTCCTTTCAAAGACCCAAGAGTCTACAGCTGCAGTCCTCTAGCAGAAGGCACAGCACTGGAGGGAAGGAGAGTGCCTTTGCTTTCCCACTCTCAGCATAAATGACATAGCAAACACAAACACTCTCCAGAGGTCACTTACATACAAATGTAACACCAGGACTCCAGCCTAAGTGAGCATTCTGAAGAACCCCCAGCAGCCTGGTCACCACAGGGCTACTGGCAGGCAGGGAGCGGAGTGACGCTGAGGGAACCCCACTTTGCTTGTCTCCAGCAATCACTCAGATGCTCCCTGCTCATTTTGCTCGTGAATAAATCTCAGATGTCCAGGTTATCCTCATAGCCAGAAGCACACGTGGCCCTCAAGCCACTAGTCACTAGTTGCTGGACAGGGGAAGAGATAGGGGGATGTCATCTGCTCTGTGTGTGTGGCAAGAATAGACCCAAAGTCAAAATAACACAGTTAACTGCCAATGTCAAAGAAACCCATCCTCCTATAGGAATGATTATTAGTAACCATCCCTGCACCACATGGCATCAGAGAAACCTTGATGATCACATGGTGATCACATGGCATCACCAAACCTTGCCCAAGTAAGAGTTACAATCTTGGCATCACAAGCAGAGGGGGCTCAAAGGACTCTCAGAGATACTGAAGTCCAATCCCTCCCATTAGATAACTGAGAAAAATGATGCCCAGAAAAGGTGGCACAGCTTGCCAATACCCCACAGTGAGTCAGAGGAAGAATCAGGACTAGAACCCAGGGCTCTAGCCCAGGGCTCTTTCTACCATTGCAAGTCTGTTATCTCCAAATTAAGTTGCTATAAATAAGCCAGCAGTTCCCCCTGCCACAAGGAAAACAGTCTGCCTAACACTCTTTCATCCAATTTCCAAATTCTGCCCTTTGCAAACTCCATTTAAAAGCTCATGCTGACAGATGAAAGAACCGGAAAGTTACCCAATTTGCTATCCTGAATCCCCATTTAGAAGAAAAAGAAAAAAAGAATGGAAAAGAGGTGCTAATCTGCCTGATTTGAGAGTACCTTCCCCAAATGAGTGCTGTTGACACTGCATGCAGTTTCAGAAGACAGTGCAGGGATGGGCTCTCATTTCTCTATCCTGTGTAAGGGTGCCTAGGACAGCATTACAGGACTTCTACAGGACCTACAGAAAGTTCTCAGAAACCCAAAAGCACCTTGGAAGCCCAGACAGAGGCTGTTTCATGTCCATCATTGCTCAGTGTCTCAGACTCACCTGCAGGACAGAGGGCCTCATCCTGCAAAAGCCTTGGAATGTTGTTCCTGACCTTGCTGTATTTATTCCACACAGCTGAAGAGCTCAGGCCAGAGGTGCAGAAAGCTTTTTTTCCGAGCAGCCTCCTTCTCTGTGATGTATCTCCCTATTCCCCTAATTTGCTCTCCATGGCCTGGAGCTAATGCACTCCATTTAGAGATGGTAAAATAAGTACTTGTGTATGACCAGGAAATCAGAGTCCGAAACCCTGCTGACTTCATCAGCAAACACACAGGGAGTACAGTACTCACTGCAAGGGAAAATTCTAGAGAGAAAGAAAGGAGCCCCTTATCTATTTAACAGGAACAAAGATGAAAGAAATAAGCCCCACAATCAACAACCTACAGAATACCAAACTGCTCCAAAATCATTTAAACAGCACATACAAAGTGTGTTCTGTAAAAGGCATGATAAAACACCTCCACATCTAGCACTCTGGGAGGCCGAGGAGGGCGGATAGTTTGAGTTCAGGAGTTGGAGACCAGCCTGAGCAAGAGCAAGACCCCGTCTCTACTAAAAATAGAAAGAAATTAATTGGCCAACTAAAAATATATAGAAAAAATTAGCCGGGCACGGTGGTGCATTCCTGTAGTCCCAGCTACTCGGGAGGCTAAGGCAGAAGGATTGCTTGAGCCCAGGAGTTTGAGGTTGCTGTGAGCTAGGCTGATGCCACAGCACTCTAGCCCAGGTGAAAGAGACTCTGTCTCAAAAAGAACAAAAAAACACCTCCACAGTCAAACAAGCTTAGAAGACGCTGGGTCACACTTAGTTACAACGGTCATTTAGGGAATGCAGTTGTCCAACTTAAGAGTTTCAGTTCCACCATCAAGTAACCCTAAGCAAATTAACCTTACTAATCTTCGTGATGATAATAATAATAGTAATACTCACCTCATAGGGTTATTATGAGGATTAAAGTGAGGTATGGATGTAAGGCATAGGGCCTGATATGCAGTACATGCTCTGTAAATGTTGGTCACTGGTATTATTAACTCCAAGACTTCTCAGAGTCTACTTTAATAGAAAGAGAACACCAACACACCACTGGCCCACAAGAAAAAAGAAAGAAAGAAAGAAAACAAAACAAAAAAACCAACAACACACACATACACAAACATCTGCAAAACACAGCTTGAGAAAACCAGTTTAAAGCCACCTCATCATTTGGCCAGTGCCAGTGTCCATCAATCTCTGTCCTTGGCTGATGCCTACCAGCACTGGGGCACAGAGAAAACAATGTGAGGCTTGGTGCCAGAAGACCAGGTCAGAATCCCAGCCCTGACGCCAGATAAGCATCAGTAAGTTATTTCACATCTCTGAATGTGTTTTGTCAGATGCAAAAGGGGGGTGATATCACTACCCCTAGGATGGATAAGAAAGATAATCTCTATGAAAACACTCAATGAATGTGAGCATTCTCTCCATCTTGCCTGTTTCTTTCCCCCTTTGCCTCTCTTTCCTTGTCTGTGTCCAATATTCTCTCTGGGGATCTCTGGATCTTCCTGCCCCTGTCCTGTCCCATCTCCTAGCCCAGTGTGTTCCTCTAAGAATGAGTATATGGTAAAAAATATATAACAGTAGCTAACATTTATGAAGGGCTTCCTGGGTGCCAGGCACCATGATTGGTACTTTACATGCTCATTGGCTCTTCCCAACAAGCCTATGGGGTAGGTACTGTTACTGTCTCACTTGAAAGATCAGGATATTGAGGCTCAAAGAGAGTTTATCACCTATCCAAGTCATACAGTTAGGTAGTGATGGGCCTGGATCAAAGCCAGGATGCCTATCTGCAAAGGGCATGTTCTTTCTCCATGGAGGAACATCTACCCTGCACCAAGCAGTGTGCTGGGCCTGCTTCTGCCTGAGCCCGGGGATCTGAGAGCCTCCAGTGCCTTCTCCACCCCTGGATTCCACAAGCTAGCAGTCTGGCACAAAGGGCATCCAGGGGGCAGCCCAGTCTGCTCAGAAACTCTCTATTAACTGGTAATCCATGAGGCTAGGCAGTCAAAGCCTCTGACTAGAAAAAATAATTTTTTCTTTTCTAGTGGCTTTTAAATTAGTTAAAAGCACATGTGATAAAATCCAACCATTTTATCTTCCCCTACACTTAGGGTGACGATTCTACATAGCTGAGGAGTTCACAGGGAGTTTTTTCCCGTGTGTTAAAGAATAAAGGTCTTCCTCACACCTGTCCTATGTCTGCCCTAAACCATAAGCTTCTCAAGAGTGGAATCTACATCTCTGTGCCATTACGCCACTGATATAGGGAGAAGGGAGGAGGCACTCCTTAATGCCCAACTTGGCCCTGTCATTTATCTGTCAGTGCTCTCTGTCCTCTCACCCCATAATGGCCTCTAGATCTTTTTTTTTTTTTTTTTTTGAGACAGAGTGTTGCTCTGTCACCACAGGTAGAGTACAGTGGTGTCATCATAGCTCACTGCAACCTCACATTCCTGGGCTCAAGTGATCCTCCTGCCTCAGCCTCCTGAGTAGCTGGGATTACAGGTGTGCGCCATGAAGCCCGGCTGAATTTTCTATTTTTATAATAGTAGAGGTGGGGTCTTACTCTTACTCAGGCTGGTCTCGAACTCCTAAGTTCAAGCAATCCTCCTGCCTCAGTCTCCCAGAGTGCTAGGATTATAGGCGTGAGCCACTGTACCACTTGACATTAATCTTAGATCTGGAGGAAACTGCTAGGAGTTACTGGTACAGCAGTTAAGGTTATGCTCAATTTAAAGACAGGCAACTAAAGTCACAACGGTTCAACAAGTTGCTCAAGGTCACAAAGTTAGAGGTAATGGACAAGAAATCCAAGCCAGGTCTCCTGAACAGATAATGCTCCTTCCACTACTCCATGAGAGGCTTGTGTCTAGATGGAACCTGCAACACAGGTTCTGTGATCCTAGATCTGGCTTCCAGTTCCAACTCTGCCATGACTAAATTCTGTTGCTGAGCAAAGCCTGTCATTTTTAGGGCCTCAGACTCTTCATCAAAGATATTGGAAGGGTGGATTAGATGTTCTCTCTAGGTCTTTCTCCAGCTCCAACAATATACGAATCCATACAGTTCTGAGATTTCCAGTAACTGGATTGAAACAAACACAAAAGGCTTTTTTCTGGTTGACCCTGTGTGATCCTGAAAATGTAATATCCATATACTCCATTTCCCAAGTATTTCACATAATCAAGTTCTCCTCGTCCAATAAAATTAGCAGCCTCTCTTAACTGGTTTCACAAACTGAGTTAGAAAGATCAGAGACTCCCTCTAGCCTCTGAACCCTGCTGCTCCAGCTGGGCAGAGAGAAATTAGTACTTAGATCCAATGTTTGCCACAAATGTCACTCAGGAAGCAGAGGTAACTATAGTTAGAATGTGAACCCAGATGCCCTTACCCTCCACCTCTTCCCAAGTTTTGGCACTGCTGCCCTTCTCTCTCTGAAATTCCTCTACCCCGCCAGCCCTGGGGATTCCCCTAGCTTAGCAGTCCCCAACCTTTTTGGCACCAAGGACCAGTTTCATGAAAGACAATTTTTCAGCCACTCCCCAGCACTAGCATCACAGCCTCAGCTCTACCTCAGATCATCAGGCATTAGATTCTCATAAGGAGCCCACAACCTAGGTCCCTAGATCCCTCACATGCGCAGTTTACAGTAGGGTTCATGTGCCTATGAGAATCGAATGCTGCTGCTGATCTAACAGGAGGCAGAGTTCAGGCGGTTATGCGAACAACAGGGAGCGGCTGTAAATATAGATGAAGCTTTGCTTGCTCTAAGCAGCTCACCTCCGGCTGTGTGACCTGTACTGGTCTCTGGCCTGGGGGTTGGGGACCACAGCCCTAGCTGGCTCCCCTGCCGCCACAGCCACTTCTCCTTGAGCTTTTTTTTTCTAGGACCTTTCCCTCCTCTTCTCAATTCCTAATGGTTGGAGCTTAAATCTTGACCCTGGATTCTTCTTTTCTCACATACTAACCTGGGCTAACACCTGTTCAGAGACTTGTATTTTGTTCTTTCATTTTGCAAATGAAGAATTAGTCTTATCAGCCATTTTAGAGATGAGGAGATTTGAGCCATGGACAGATTAAGTAACTTGCTAAACTCTCAAAGCTTATGAATAACCAATTGGCAGAGGCAGGATTCAAATCCACAATCATTCTTCTGCTTCTAGCCAAGATAGATGGTAGGGACCAGATTTTACCCCTCACCAAAGATAAATGAAACGGTTTTTGAGACACTGGACCTCAGGCAAAAAAGGACAATGATCCCTAAGAGCAAAAGAAAATAAACATGGTGAACCCTATGATCATCCTCAGTTTATTGCTCTGAGAGTTTCCTAGCTAAGGTGCAGGGACGAAAAATCCAGGCAGAGCCCAGCAGACTTCCTGACCTGATGAGACAGAGCTGAGAGTCTGAGGAGACCAAAGCTGAGGAGTTCACAAGAAAGAGTACCAGAAGTGAGAGCTACAGAGAGAGAGAACCCTGGAGAGCTGCAGAGGGTCCCCTCAAGTATTCAGCAGAATGCTGATCAGCACACGTGTGTGAAGAAGCTGTCCAAGACCAGGGAAAGAACCACTCAAAAGCATGACACAGAATAGTACTAAGTGCTCACATGGGGCCAGTGACAGTGCCTGTTCCTCCGCCAGATTAGAAAACCTCATAATTCACAGTTCTTCGGAGGGGTCTTGTCTCAATATTAGGGAATAACTAGCCCTATACTAGATAAACACTGCCTAACAACTTAGACCCAAGACCCAAAAGGACAAACTGTTACAAAGGAAATTGTGCCCAAAACAAAGGTAAAGAATATTTATAGGGGCCGGGCGCGGTGGCTCACGCCTGTAATCCTAGCACTCTGGGA
>VBSM01001118.1:32466904-32491667 GCA_008086735.1 Cheirogaleus medius | reverse complement strand
AAAAAAAAAAAAAAAAAAAGAATATTTATAGGAATATAAAAATATCCAGTATCCAACAAGGTAAAATTTACATTTGACATCCAATAAAAAATTACCAGGCATGCAGAGAAATTGGTAAATAATACCTAAAATGTAGAGAAAAATTAACAAATTGCAAGTAACTCAAAACTAACACAGATGTCAGAATTAGCAAAGACATTAAAAGAGTTATAACGAGATTCTATATGTTCAAAAATTTAAGGAGAGGCCAGGCACAATGGCTCATGTCTGTAATTCCAGCACTTTGGGAGGCCAAGATGGGAGGACTGCTTGAGGCCAGGAGTTCAAGACTAGCCTGGACAACATAGCAAGACCCCATCTCTAAAAAAAATTTTAAAAATAAACTGGGTGTGGTGATGCATGCCTGTAGTCCCAGCTATTTGGGAGGCTGAGGTGGAAGAATCTCTTGAGTCCAGGAGTTCAAGGCTGCAGTGAGCTGTGATCGTGCCACTGCACTTCAGCCTGAGCAACAGAACAAGACCCTGTCTCTAAAAAAAGTAAATAAATACAATGAAATAAAACAAAACAAAATAGCTAAAGACATACATGAGATATGAAGAAAATATTTTTTAAAAGACCCAAATTGAGCTTCTAGAGATTAAAATTATTAGATGGAATTAACAGCAGATTAGATTATTACAGAAGAAAAGATTTGTACATTTGAATACATAGCAATAGAAACTATCTCAAATGAAATATAGAAAAAAGAATTTTAAAAAGGAACAGAGCATCAGTGAGTTGTGGGATAACTTAAAGCACCCTACATACATGTAATTGGAATCCCCAAAGGAGGGGGATAGGGGAAAAAATATTTCAAGAAATAATGTCCAAAAAGTTTCCAATTTGATAAAAACTATAAACCCACAGATCCAAGAAGCTCAACAGGTTCTTCTTTTTTTTTTTTTGTGAGACAGAGTCTCACTCTGTTGCCCAGGCTAGAGTGAGTGACGTGGCGTCAGCCTAGTGCACAGCAACCTCAAACTCCTGGGCTCAAGCGATCCTCTTGCCTCAGCCTCCAGAGTAGCTGGGACTATAGGCATGTGCCACCATGCCCAGGTAATTTTTTCTATATATTTTTAGTCGGCCAATTAATTTCTTTCTATTTTTAGTAGAGATGGGGTCTCACTCTTGGCTCAGGCTGGTCTTGAACTCCTGAGCTCAAGCAATCCTCCCACCTCGGCCTCCCAGAGTGCTAAGATCACAGGCGTGAGCCACTGCGCCCGGCCCTCAACAGGTTCTTGAGTACAAGAAACATGAAGAAAACTACATACACCAAAGTACATCATTAATAAAATTGCTCAACAAGTGATAAAAAGAAAATCTTAAAAGCAGCCAAAATGAAAAATACACACTACATACAGAGAAACAAAGATAAGAATAACAGAGATTTCTCATAGAAAACAAAGCTAGCAAGAAGGCAGTGGAGCAATATTTTTAAAGTACCAATAGAAAACAAAAAAACTATTAACCTGGAATTCTAAACCCAGTGAAATCTTTTAAAAATAAAGGCAAAATAAAGACTTTAGTCAGACACAAAAAAGCTAAAAGAATTCATAACCAGCAGACATGTACTACAAAATATTTTAAAAGAAATCATTCAGGCAGAAGGGAAATGAATCAGATGAAAATCTAAATCTACACACAGGTATGAGGAGCACCATAAAGGATAAATACATGAATAAACAAATAAGCCTTTTTATTTATTTAAATCTCTTCAAACAAAAATAATAATGTAAGGTGGGCTTTATAACATATGTAAAAGTAAAATATGACAACAATTGCACATAGGCCAAGAGTATACTATTGTAAGGTATATATAATATATTGTAAGGCATACTATGTATGAGGTAGTAATGAGTGTTATAGCCTCAAAGGATATAAATGGAATAAAAAGTAATCCATTGGCCAGGCACAGTGGCTCACATCTGTAATCCCAGCACTTTGGGAGGCCACTGCAGGGGATCACTTCAGGCCAAGAGTTCAAGACCACGCTGAGCAACATAGCAAGACCCTGTCTCTACAAAAAATAGAAAAATTAGCCAGGTGTGGTGGTATACACCTGTAGTCCCAGCTACTCAGGAGACTGAGGCAGGAAGATCACTTGATCCCAGGAGTTTGAGGTTGCAGTGAGTGATAATGATGCTACTGCCCTCTAGCCTGGGTAACAGAGTGAGACTCTGTCTCAAACAAAAAAAAAAAAAAAAGGAAAAAAATGTGAGGAACACGTGAAACAAATAGAAAAAAAGGGCAAGATAAGAGATATATTATCTAACAATAATCACATTAAATGTAACTTTCTAAACACCTCAATTAAAAGGCAGAGATTGTTCAGTTGGATTAAAGACTCAACTATATACTGCCTATGAGAAACACACTTCAAATATAAACACAAATAGGTTAAAAGTAAAAGAACAGGAGAAGAATATACTATGGTTACACTAATCAAAAGAAAGCTAGGGTGGCTTTATTAATTAATAGATCAGACAAAGTAGATTACAGAGCAAAGACTATTATCAGGGATAAAAGTCATTACATAACAATAAACAGGTCAATTTATCAGGAGGCTATAACAATTGTAAACATTTATACACTTTTTTTTTTTTTTTTTTGAGACAGAGTTTCACTTTGTTGCCCAGGCTAGAGTGAGTGCCGTGGCGTCAGCCTAGCTCACAGCAACCTCAAGCTCCTGGGCTCAAGCAATCCTTCTGCCTCAGCCTCCCAAGTAGCTGGGACTACAGGCGTGCGCCACCATGCCCGGCTAATTTTTTCTATATACTTTTAGTTGGCCAATTAATTTCTTTCTATTTTTAGTAGAGACGGGGTCTCGCTCTTGGTCAGGCTGGTTTCGAACTCCTGACCTTGAGCTATCCACCTGCCTCGGCCTCCCAGAGTGCTAGGATTACAGGCGTGAGCCACCGCGCCCGGCCAACATTTATACACTTTAACAACAGAGTTTTAATAGAATACATGAAGTGAAAATGGATAGAACTGCAAAGAGAAATAGACAAATCCACAATTACAGATTTCAATGCCCTCTCTCTCTCTCAACAAATAATAGAATTAGTAGACAGAAAATCAGTAAGGATACAGAAGCTTTGAACAGCACAACCAACCTAACCTAACCGATATTTGTAGAACATTCTACCATCAACAGAAAAATACTCATTCTGTTCATGTACGCAGGGAACATTTACCAAGATGGACCATATTCTGGGCCATAATACACATCTCAATAAATTTAAAAGGATTCAAGCCATAAAAAGTATGTTCATTGACCACAATGGAATTAAATTGGAAATCATAAACAGAAGATCTCTAGAAAATCCACAAATATTTGGAAACTTAATAATATACTTCTAATTAAACCATAGGTCAAAGAAGAAATGAAACGGGAAATCAGAAAGTTTTTTGAACTGAATGAAAATGAAAACACAACATATCAAAATTTGTGGGATGCCACTAATGTGCCTTAGGACAGCAGTCCCCAACCTTTTTAGCACCCGGGACCGGTTTCATGGAAGATAATTTTTCCACAGATGGAGCAGGGGTTGGGGCAGAGCTCAGGCAGTGATGCGAGTGATGGGGAGCAATAGAGGCTTTGCTTACTTGCCAGCCACTCACTGCCACTCACCTCCTGCTATGTGGCTGCTCACCTCCAGCTGTGTGGCCACACAGGTGTGATGTGGCCCAGTTCCTAACAGGCCACAGACTGGTACCTGTCCGTGGCCTGGGTGTTGGGGACCAAAGACTTAGGGGAAATAAATGCCTATACTAGAAAAGATGAAAGATCTCAAATTGACCTCAGCTTCTACCTTAAGAAGCTATAAAAAAGAGAGCAAATGAAATCCAAAGTAAGTAGAAGAAAGGGAATAAAGATCAAAGTGAAAAATCAATAAAACAGAAAGCAACAAAAGACAAGTCCAATGAAATAAAAACCTGGCTCTTTGAGAAGATCAACAAAATTGAATTTCTAGCCGAACTGATTAGGAAAAAATTATTACCAATATCAGAAATGTCAAATGTGATATCGCTATAGATTTCACAGAGACTAAAAAGATAAAAAGGAAAGATTATGAATAACTTCATGCCAATAAACTTGACAACTTAGATGAAATGGACAAATTCCTTGAACAACCCAAATCCATGTTCATTCTACTACACCAGGAATTACACCTTGCTCATGACACTTTGCTAAGGAACTAGGGACAAAAATGATAATAGTCTCAAGGAGCTCACAGACCAGCAGAGAGATGGACAATGTGATATGATGACAGAGGTAAGGCACGGAGCACTGTGGGAGCCTGGAGATGAGAAACCTAACCTTTGGAGTTACTGCACATTTTAAAGGATGTCAAGAGATAGCCAGGAAGGACATATTCCAAGCAGAAGGATCGGAGAGGCGTGAGAGAATAAAGAGAAGGATGAAGGAAAGATAAATGCGGAAGAGAGAAACTCAAGAACACACTTGTATGTCTTGTTAAGGAGCTGCTGGACTTTATCCCAGGGTTGGTGGAAAGCCATTGAAAGATTCTAAGCAGGACAGGAACGTGATTAGATTTACATTTCAGAAAGATTCCTCTGGTTGCTGTGGGCTGGCAACCACTGCAATAATCCAGAGGGTTTGGATTTCAAGGGCCTAAACTGAGGCTGACAGGCTGACCAAGAGAGGATGAACTTGAGAGACACCAAGAGGAAAGACTCCATTGGCTTGTATCATCTGTTCAAATGTGCAAGGTAAGGAAACAGAGATTGAGTCAGGAATGACTTCCAGGCTCCTGGCTGGGGCAACCAGGTCGTAGAGATGCCATTTCTCAGAGAGACTAGTGACTCAGGGAAGAGAAGATGGGTTAGGGAGGGAGAAACAATTCTTTCTGTGGGGCTGTGGGCTTCAAAATTCAAGTTAGCACCTGAAATTTAAATTAACATTCTCTAAATTCATATGATGAAGATGGAGTTAAGGGAATTCTGAATGGGTCAAATCTAAATCATTTCTTACAAAACAATAAAGAGCACAGGATTCAAAAGGAACCTAATTGCTGACATTTATGCATGTGTGTGTCAGGAGACCATAGAGGTACAGTATATGTTTGTAACTGCAGAGACTATTTCAGGGCCTTGTTTGGTTATCTCTGGGAAAGGCATGAAATGGCTGGTACAGGGAAGACACTTTTAAAATTATGTACCATTTACATGACTATCCAATCAAAACAAACAAACAAAATAACAGCCAACTTCTTCCCCATCCGCAGACATGGAAAGGCAGTTATATTTACAGCAGCAAACATTCACTAAGAACAATTTATGACTGGCACTGGAGCTTTGGTCTGTTTCTACCAGTGGAATGAAGGAACTCCTCCCCACACCTGCCAGGACCCAGGCTGGATGCTCTTAGCCAGGCTTGTGGGAGGTGACCAGGTTCTTGACTGGAACAGAGAGGAAATAGCCTGCCCTTGGTTTCTGTTCCCAGGCTGGGATGCATTGTTTATTTTCCAACTGGCTTTTCTTTCTCTGCTTCCAGCTGAATCCATGCCAACAAAAGCCCCTTTCTGCCTGAGTAAGTATGAGAGCACCCTGGCAATTGAAATGACAACAGAGGTCTGGGGGCTGGGGACATCTGTGGGGAAGTGGGGAGACAGTGGAATGCCAGCAGAAAAACACAACCAGCGTGCCTACTTGTTAGAAGAGTAAAGCAAGAGGCAAAAGCAAACTGGACTTTTCTCCTTTTGGAATCAGAGACACATGATGAGGGAGTTACAGAGACAAATCATCTTCCCTGCCCAAATGGCAGCAAGAAATGAAGGAAAAAAGATGACACCAGAAGCTAGTTCTCTCCTGGGGAAAGGCAGTCAGTCTTTCCTTGGTCCATAAAAAATGGGACACAGAATCTCAGAGCACTGGAACCATACTGCATCTCTCTTTTCATACTTCATGCAATTTAACTAGGATGTGAGCTCCTGGAGGGCAAGGCCAGTGTCCTATTCATCTCAGTATCCTTTTTACACAGTAGGTGCTCAGTGAGGTGCCAGTAGGTGCCAGTGATAGCAGGCTGGACAAATATTCCTTTGCATAGTAAATCCAACTGTACAGACAGGGAAACTAAAGCCCAGGGAGATACAAGCACAGAGCAGGTGCTCAGTAAACCCCTGTTGAAGGAAAGCCTGGGGGAAGGATGGGCTAGGACCCAGGTCTTCCGCCTTCTCTGCAAGCCTTGCTGGCGCTGGGAAAGAGTACGTGAGCAGGAGCAGGATCAGGTACTCTAACAGGGATGAGGAGAAAAGTGAAGAGGCTATATTCCTAAGGAGCAACACCCTCAACCCCCAAGCCTTTGCAAACAGATCCTGCCTCCCTGGCCATAGGGTGGGGTAGGCACATAATACAAGCCTCCTACCCCTTGATTATGGTGACTGGTCTAGTCATGAGCACATGACCTCAGTAGCCAGTCAGAATCCCTCTCTGGGATATTTCTAAGAGAGCTTAGGAGAGAAATGGAGGTGGAGGGAGGTAGAGACTTTTCTCTATGAACCAAAGCTATAAGCCAGCTGGGAGTGGTGGCTCAGGCCTGTAATTCCAGCACCTTGGAGGCCAAGGAAGGAGGGAGGATTATTTAAGGCCAGGAGCTTGAGACTACCCTGAGCAACATAGCAAGACCCCATCTCTACGAAAAGAAAAATTGGCCAGGTTGTGGTGGTGCATGCCTACAGTCCCAGTTACTCAGGAGGCTGAGAAAAGGAGGATCGATTGAGCCCAGGAGTTCCAGGCCACAGGGAGCTATGATGGCACCACTGTACTCTAACCTGAGCAAGACCCAGTCTCTTTGAAAACAAAACAAAACAAAACAAAATGATACTATAAGCCAGAGAGGCCTGCAGCCATGGCCCAGACTTATGGGGAAGTCAAAATTAATGAAGTCAACTGGCAGAAAGAGACCAGTTCCACCCTGCCCTTTCCCACAGTCATGTGAGTCAATAAATCCCATTTCTGCAAGGTAAATGGTATGAGCTGGCATTCTATCATCTAAAAGACTATAGTTAACAAGTGATGAGGCCTGAATTCAAACCCAGTTTGTGTGACTCCAGAGCCCTTATTACTGTTATATGTTCATTTTACAGATGAGGACACAGACTGAGAGAGGTCAAATAGCTAATCTTAATGGCAGGAACCAAATTGAAGCACTGTTTTACTTAAGAGGAAAAACAGATCAGGAGTAACAATGTGAATGCAGTTAATGCCACAGAGCTATACACTTAAAAATGGTTAAAATGGGAAATTTTGTGTTATATATATTTTATCACAATTAAAAACAAAAATAGATTGGTTTATCAGTTTTCTAACTGGTCTTCCCTACTGAACAGTATAGCTTATAACCATGTATGTGAGAATAATAAACTGGAGGACTAACTCCAAACTGCACAGAATTACCAGAAGCTGAAACAGAGAAAATAATCTCTGTTCCCTTGCACAATTCACAAAAGTGCTAAATTAAAATCTAATCGTTTAGAAATGAATGTAAAGCAAGACATGTCAGAAAGCAGCCTTTCTACCAAGGAAAACAATACCTCAAGGGTTTTAAAGTAGTCAATCAGAAAAAAGGAGTGCTCTGGATTGAACTGTATACCCCCAGAGTTCATATCTTGACGTTCTGACCCTCAATGTCACTGCATATGGAGATGCAGCCTTTTGGTGGTAATTAAGGCTAAAAGAGATCACAGAGGTAGGTCCTAATCTGATAGGACTGGTAGCCTTATAAAACAAGAGATCTCCTTTTCTCTCCACCTACTCTCCACAATGCACACACACTCCAAGGTAAGGCCATGTGAGGACACAGCAAGAAGGCAGCCATCTGCAAACCAGGAGGAGAGCCCTAGTCAGAAACCAGATCACCCAGAGCCTTGATCTTGGACTTCAAGTCTCCAGAACTGTGAGAAAATAGATTTCTGTTGTTTATACCACCCAATCTGTGATATTTTGTTATGGCAGCCCAAGCTAACTAATACAAGGAAGACAAGCACTGAAGATTCCCAAGCTATTCAAAATCCTTAATCCTGGACACAGTATCCCTACACTCTCTTGCTGTGGGGCTTCCAGAGCCCTCCCCATGGATGACTGACAGTCTTAGTGTCTTCCCTGCCTCCCCGCTCTCACCTCTGCCTCTTCCTTTTCTGCACCTTGCTCTTCCTGGCTTTAAGTGCTGAGGGGGTGGCGGGAGATCATTAAATGCTCCTGCCACTCCACCCACCTTCCTCCTCAACCCTACCCTCTGCCTACCAAGCTTCCTTCCAGACCCTGCTGAGCACTCCTCCAGAATGTACTCATGCTCTACCGGATATGAGACCTGGTTCTAGTTCCAGCTCTGCTGCCAGCCAGCTCTGGTCAAATCAAAGTCTTAGTTTCCTCATCTATAAGATGGGAGTTGGGGAATGGACCCAGATGACTTCTCGAGTCCCTTATATTTCCAAGACCCAGTAATTCATCAGAACCTGAACAAGGTTCAGCCAGGCTGAGCCATCTGCCCTTCCTCCTTTCCTATCTACTGTCTACACATGTACCAAGACATGGCTCTGTAATATTCAGATGTCCTAGAGTGTTATCTCTTCAGACTGACCCTACCTTGTAATGGTCTTAACTACCTCCAGAGACTCTTTCTTTAAAGCAAGGGATCACCATGCATCTACTTTGGATATGGCTTTCCTCCCTCCTACCAACCACAGAGTTGTATGTGCTTATATTAGCAATTAAAACAAAATAAAAACTTATTTTTCATACATGAAAAGAATCAGAAAAGTCCTTTCTGAGTCTCTTTTCACTTAAGAAATTGAAAAGTCCATGTTTTGAACTACTCGATCAAAGAGGGGCAGAGAAATTCAGGCCAAAATTAACTTACAAAAGATTTGTGGTCTTATAGTCTTAAGACCTAAGACATAAGAGAAGTCAACTCCTTAGAGCCTAGGAGTCAAAGAAGGAGAGGGAAGTCCTTCTTGTTTTTGCTTTCTTCAACATTGCCCGAGTTCACTCCTGCCTCCCAGGGGAAAAGTAAAGCTGAGCAAACACTAAAGATGCAGATTTTCAGCTGGTCCTGCACCTCTCCAAGTACCCAACATTTTCTGAGAAATACAAAGAACTGGCTGAGAAAGGGGCTGAAGTTTGTAATCTGGACCCTTTTCTGTGTTTACAAACAGTGAGAGGACTAGGGAAAATGCTATCTTCTATGTAAATACACATTCCCTCTCCTCTCCCAACAAGAGGTAGCCTCTCTTTCCTCCAATCTTCCTTTCACAGCCCTTCTCACTTTCTCCCTTGGATTCTAGTCATAATCCCTGATGGGTTGTGAGCCCGAGACAGAGGCCAACAATTCTTCATCTCTGTACCCCTAGCAATACCTAGCAGAGTGCCCTGTACTACAAGGTGTTTGGGAAACATGGTGAATGAGTAACAGGAGGATAAATGGCCTCTGAGATTTCTAAAAGGAGCCAGATCAATGCTGTGTGTGGAAACTAAAAAAAAAAAAAAAAACAGTAAAAGGGGCCAAAATAAACAAATACTGCCCTCTTCGCAAGTCCTGAGCTGGTATAAAAATCATCAAAGCTGCCATGATGCTAGAAATATCTAATATATTATCTTGATCTGGGTGGTAGTTACATGGGTATACACATTCGTAAAAATTTATTGAGTTGTATGCTTAAGACTCAATTCGTTTACTATAAATAAGTTATACCTCAACACAAAAGAGAAAAAAAAAAAAACAAGAAACATCCAAAATTATTACTTATATACCAATTTTTCTTAGGTCCCTTTACAGACTTCCTAATCCTCCCCCAGAGTCCTGTATAACAGGCTAAAAGTAGGAATTATTCCAATCTCTTGGATGGGAGAAACCTGTAATGCAGGAAAAGACAGTGCCTTGTTCAGCCTGGTTACACAGAGAGTCAGAAATGTAGGAACCACAAGACCCTTTGGTTTGCGATCCTCCACCCAGGCTGCGCCAGCCTGCCCAACCACGGAGAGCCAGTTATAACTCAAAAGAAAACAAGCCCCTAAAATAGCAACTGTTTGCTCCGTCTCTCCTGTCAGTTGGCTTTCTGCATGGCAACTTTATTTTCAAAACCATTCTGGCAGGGCTGGGCACATGCAACCACAACATCTGTTGAGAAGCAGGTGAGGTAGCAGCAGAACTCACTGGAATGATGAGATAGGAGCCATGAGTTCCAGTCCCAGCTTTGCCTTTAATGAGTTGTGTCACTTTTAATAGGTCACCTAACATCTCTGGGCCGGGACTTACCGATGTATGCGCAAGATGAACTCTAAAGTTGCATGGTTTTCCAGGGCTGCTCAGGAGACAGGAATCTACTATGCAAGTTAATAAAAGGAAGAGAGCTGTTTTAATGTCACTAGATGGGACCTGAAGTTTTAAATGCCCCAATTTAGAACCAGGTGAATAAATGTTTTCCGTATTCTCTTAAAAAAAAAAAAAAAAAGTTTTCCATGTTCCTAAGAGGCGTAGCTGCCCATGGTAGAGCCAGGACCTACACTAAGCACATAAGGCCTTTGCAGAAAAGCCCACTGTTTTTTGGACACTCCCAGCATCATTGGTTGTCTCTTCAATCACCATCCTAAAAAGCAGACCAAATTAAAATGACTCAAGTCAGGCCAGCCCTTAGCAGCTGGTTTTTTTTTCTTTTTTTTCACTATCCTCACACAGGAGACAAAACTCCTACAATGTGTGGCCCAAAAGGTGAGTCAGTGACAAAGTCAAGTCCTGCCACAAGGATGTACTCCCAGTGTGCTTAACTGATTACTCTGGGTTTTTGTCCAGTAGGGCTCATCCTCAACAGAAATCTGTGCCTCTGACTTGCCTAAAGGCTGCTAATAAAGTCAGAGGCCAGCTACTGATCCAAACAAGGCAGCACCTGTGCTCACCTGGACAAAGGCTCAGGGGAGCAGCTAAAAACCGTTAGTCGGCTCTAGCCTCTGAGCCCAGAAATCAAAATGGAAAAATGTCCAGCACCTTCTACAAAACAGCCTGTAGCTGCCTTCAACTTTTACAACAAGCAGGGATATACCCAAGCTGTTAACAGATAAAATGAAGGCTGAGCTACTCCATCTTTTTATGCAGCAAAACTGCTTGGAGCTATATGTGGCTCTCTGGAGGGTTGCTTTAATATGGCACTTGTTGGCTAAGAGAATGTTAGAGCAGGAAGGAATCTTAGCACTCATTTAATCCATCCTTCTCATTTTGTTCTTGAGAAAAAAAAGGCCCAGAGGTAGGCAGGCACTTGTCCAAGGATACACAGTGACAGAGTCAGAACTATAACTTGGTTGCACAGTGTCTTAAAATCCTAGGGCTCTGACCGTGCAGTGCAATGGAGGGAGCACCCAGTGACAGGAGAGCTAACAGGAAGCTAGGAGCTCAGGAAAGGGGGGAGGTTAGTTCTCAGATTTTTGGAACTGGGATAACAGAGTCTGGGCTGAACTTGAAATCTATGTCTGTAGAAATAGAGGTCACTGTCATCAAGCAAGAGAAGCAACTAGCTATCTCTTGTATCAAAGATAAACATGAAGGGAAGACTAAATAATCCCAAAGATCACAACTACTAATTAAGGGAGCCAGCCAGGCAGCTGGGAGTGAAATGCACAATGAGGCAGCCAAGGACCTGATTAATTAATGAGGCTGGGTCAAGCTAGTTTAAGCAGGGAGGATTTGCCTGTTTACCTTTGGCATGTAACCTGAGATAGAGTACAGAAAAATTGCTATTCTGCCTCTACCCAGCTGCCCAGGATAGCTGGGCTTCAAATAAAGCAGAAGAGAACCAGGTAGAAGTAACAAGAAAAAGAGTGGCCGTGGCCAGGCAAGGTGGCTCACGTCTATAATCCTAGCATTCTGGGAGGCTGAGGCCGGAGCATCGCTTGGGGTCAGGAGTTTGAGACCAGCCTGAGCAAGAGTGAGACCCTGTGTCTACTTAAAAAAAAAAATTAGCCAAGAAACTAAAAACAGAAAAAATTAGCCAGGTATGGTAACATGTGCCTGTAGTCCCAGCTACTTGGGAGGCTGAGGCAGGAAGATTGCTTGAGCCCAGGAGTTTGAGGCACTCTAGCCCGGACAAAAGAGGGAGACTGTCTCAAAAAAAAAAAAAAAGAGAGAAAGAGTGGTGACCCATGGGACTTCCCTTATAAGGGAAGAGCCTCTACCTACCTCATTCCCTCAGGCAATAATGGATAGAAAGCCAACCAATGGGAAACCTCAATGGAGAGCTGCAGGGAGGTGACAAAAATGTCCATTTGGCATGTGCCTCATTAAATTCAACTTAACACAGATTTCTCAGCCTGGCGTCCAGGGCCTCCTCAGGGAGCTGCAGCCAACACTCTCACCCCACCTAAACTACCACTACCCCTCACCCACTCCACCCCTCAACCATTCCACATATACATACAGCACATGCTAAGCTCTCTGTACCTTGGGTCCCACAATCCCCTCTGCCTAGCAGGCTCTTCCCCTTCCTCTATCCCAAATCCCATTCATCTATCAAGGCCCAACTCAGAAGAAACCCTCCCCTCGCTGGCACTGTCCTAGAGGCTCCCAGTTGGAATTCATTTCTCCCTCCTTCCTTCTACCATATCGTGACTGAATGCCACAGACAGTGGGCCTTAGTTTAGAGATAGTTGTCAAGCGGGCCAGTGGTGCAATAGATAACGCGTCTGACTATGGATCAGAGATGGCTGTGCACTGTCTTTCCCCTCAGCCCTCACCAGACTAGGAGCACCTAGAGGGTAAGAACTTTGTGTCCCACACAGTCCCTTCAAAATGGAGTCTTTCACAGTGAACACTGAAAATGTTTGCCAAATTGGGTGAAACTGAAGGACCTTTTTCCTTTTCCCACCATCATCTGACAGAAACAAACGGCCCTATCCTGGATGCCAACCAGGAGTCCCAGCTCCTAAATCTGGGAGTAGCTGGCTCTTTTTCAGTGACCATTTGTGTAGCCAGGTCTCTCTGCCTCTTACCTCTGAAATAAGAATAATGGTTCTTGTCAGAGAAGCCAAGTGCTTTGAGATGAGAGGCTCTACAAACAGATTTTCAAGTTCACGGCCATTATTTTAAACTCTCCTTAGACTCATGCACCATTTACCCACTAATGCTAGAAACTTAGAGCTTGTTTCCAGCCAAATGTCTCTTCTTTTATCACAAATGCCCTAGTGTATAGCTGTTGAGAGAGAGCACTGAGGACTCTGGGTAGCCTGTTGGCTTTTTATTTCCACAGAGTGTAGAGATTTCCATCTCAAGTGTGGAGACAGTTCATGGTTTCAGGAAAAGCCTGGAGTTTCAGGTCTGCTATTCTCTTGAATCTCATGGCATAGTATGTCAATCAGCTCCCAACCCATGGGTTGTGAGCTCATGGGGTTCACAGCTGTCATCCCAGTGTTCTGTGAATGTGCCCAATTGTGCACTGCCTGTGCACTAAATGAATATATCAAACAATAATAAAAACAACTACCACTTGACCACCTCTTACCATTTACGTCAGACACAGTCCTAGGACAGAGACACAGAATACTGGGTATTTAGTAAATACTGGTTGAAAGGAATTATGTTATCTGTGTCTTCTCAATTAATGGGGTAATAAAAGTACAACTATTATCATATGACCATTCTTGATGTTTTTTGAAGTTAGAAAAGGGTCCTCCAACCTGAAAAGACTAGGGAATTCTGGGTTGATGAAAGCACCCTGGGTGGGAGGGATCAGGTCTTGATCCCAGCCCCAGCCATACTCCCAGAAAGCAGAGCCAGGTGGCCCTGAGCTAAGTCTCTAAACCTTGGTTTCCTCAGCAGAATAACAAAAGGGTAGGATTACAAGTAACAGGTCCCCAGCCCACTCTTTATGACTCTCCATCCCTAGAGCAGACTGACAAGCCCGAAAGCTACAGCTCTCAACCAAGCTTTTGTCTCTTCCCCTCTACCCACATTTAGCAATATCTGGAGACATTTTTGTTGTTACAACAGGATGGGGCAGGGTGGGGGGTATGGATATCTAGTGGGTAGAGGTCAAAGATACTGCTAAATATCTTACAATGCACAGGACAGCCCCACACAACAAGGAATTATCCAGTTCAAAATGTCGACAGTGCCAAGGTTGAGCAACCCTGCTCTAGGTGCCACAGAGAAAACAAGCTTATTGTGAAGAAAGATGGAAACCAGGCTGGGAAATGCACAACGCTGATGTCGTGGCAGACTATAAATGAATGAATACAAGTGCATAAAGGCTCTCAAACCATTCCAGAACATATGAACAGTCTCCTCCTCATCTTCTCTCTGTCCCACTGTGCATAACATGATCCAGTCCCTCCAAGTACCTCCACCTACAACCTTGTCTTGTTCAACCTAACCGCACCCACTACTGACACATAGCCTTGCTGAAGCTGGCTGGGGAAACTGAGATAAAACATTAATAGGAAGGAGCCAGGCTGGCTGCATGGTGTGGCAGGAAAGCACTGAACCTGAAGCCTAAGAAGAGTTCCTGTCTTGACTCTGTCTCAAGGGAAACCATTCAATTGCTTTGAACCTTAGTTTCCTCTGAAAAATGGGGCTAAAACCATAATCTGCCCTATATAAAGCTTCTCTGAGTTTCAAAACCAGATTATGTATGTGAAAGTGCTTTGGAAGCCATAAAACACCATACAAATGTGAAGTATTCCCCTGCAAAATAACAGTAGGTACTCACATTGTGGAAGGAATATTATAAAAATTGATTTCCTATGACAGGGTCCTGTCTATTGATAAGTTATGAGCACTTGATGATACAGTGTTCTGGCCCTACGGGAATATCAAAGACACCAGAACCCACTGTGACACATCCCACTTCGGGATCCCCAAGAGTCACAGAGCTAGGTCTACTCAGTGACTTGTGTAATCTGAACCTTGGCTTTCTCATCGGTAAATTGAGATAATAACACTTAACGCATGGGGTTGCTGAAAAGATAAAATGTGATCAGCTTTGCAAAGTATATGTCATTTCCCAAAGATAGGGAAATGTTTCCATTTTCTGAGGATTTTTTTTCCAAAAATTTTTTTAGTTTGAAATACAACTTCTTTTTTTTTTTTGGAGACAGAGTCTCACTCTGTTGCCCTGGCTAGAGTGCTGTGGCGTCAGCCTAGCTCACAGCAACCTCAAACTCCTGGGCTCAAGCGATGCTTCTGCCTCAGCCTCCCGAGTAGCTGGGACTACAGGCACGTGCCACCATGCCCGGCTAATTTTTTCTATATTTTTTTAGTTGGCCAATTAATTTCTTTCTATTTTTAGTAGAGACGGGGTCTCCCTCTTGCTCAGGCTGGTTTCGAACTCCTGACCTTGAGCGATCCTCCCGCCTCGGCCTCCCAGAGTGCTAGGATTACAGGCGTGAGCCACCACACCCAGCCAAAATACAACTTTTTTTAGAATGATAAAAATTAGTTAAGTAGTCCTACATTGCTATTTGTCCTTTAAATCTCCAAAATTACCTTTAAAAAATCTAAGCATGAGAAGGGCTGTCTGTAGCTACCTGTTGGCTAAGAGCAACAAGCTGAATGCCAAGCTGATACCAGTGCCCTCCTTGTACATGGCCACAGAAGGCTACCCAAGCCCATTACAACTGGACACCCAAATGTTCTAACTCCAGACTTGCCAAGCAATCTATGACTACATGCTGCCTGTATGCGAGATTCTAAAGGGAAAAGATGCTTTGGAGAGGTGAAAGCAACCAACCCACCTGATGAAGAATTAAGAAACTAGCAATCATTTGGGTTTTAAATGTCAACCTTGGCAGTCAAAATCTCAAGTCCAATGAATTCTGGGATATTAATCAAATTCCTCACCTTAATGGGGGAATCAAAAAGTAAATCCTCTTTCAGGCCACCTAGTCTAGGTAGCAACTCTTCTCCGAACCTCTCTGCAGGGAATAGCAGCAGGGCTACACACATGTACAAGACTTAATTTTGCTTTCACTACTATCAGATCTTATAAAGATTACAAACAAGGAATTTAGAATTCCTGCTTATGCAGATAGTAAAGAAACTCAGGTTTCTTAGTTCCTACTTCCTTTTGTAGAAAGCCAGACAATTGAAATCAATTTAACTGGATTAATTAAGCAAATTATCAGAATAAACTATACTTTAAATTTAGTATTGTAAAGCTAATTATTGTATGACTAAGTTAAACAGATCCACTCTTATGTCCCACCCGAAGGTGCTTTTGACTCAAATAAAGTGCTTTTAAAAAGTACTGCATATAGACCGGGCACGGTGGCTCACACCTGTAATCCTAGCACTCTGGGAGGCCGAGGCAGGAGGATCACTTGAGGTCAGGAGTTTGAGACCAGCCTGCGCAAGAGCTAGACCCTGTCTCTACTAAAAAATAGAAAGAAATTAGCTGGACAAGTTAAAAAAATATAGAAAAAAAATTAGCCAGGCATGGTGATGCGTGCCTGTAGTCCCAGCTATTTAGGAGGCTGAGGCAGGAGGATCCCTTGAGCCCAGGAGTTTGAGGTCTCTGTGCGCTAGGCTGACGCCATGGCACTCTAGCCTGGGCAACAGAGCGAGACTCTGTCTCAAAAAAAAAAAAAAAAAGTACTGCATATATTTCCATGTTCCTGTTTTTCTTTCTCAAAAAACTTTTCCTATTAATTCAAAGTTTCAAGCACTCATACATTTCGAGTTCCTTTATGCTCTAACATTCCATTATTCTCCAAAATAACTATTCAGTAAAACATAAATACAAGTCCCTTCCAACAAAGTTGTTTCGGCTCCCTCCACTGCATGCCACATTCTGAATATGCTTCTAGAACAGATCACACTGTACCCTGATTATCTGTTTACCTGTCTGTCACTCAGCTAGACTGTAAACTCTTCAGAGGCAATGACCTGTCTTCATCGGCACGTACCTAGCAACTGGGATGGTATCTGGCACACAGCTCAAATTAATACATACTTCTCTTAAATGGATTTATGAACAAAGCAAAAGTTTCCAACTACCTTCTTTTAAAATGAACCAACTGAGGCCGGGCACGGTGGCTCACGCCTGTAATCCTAGCACTCTGGGAGGCCAAGGTGGGAGGATTGCTTGAGCTCAGGAGTTCGAAATCAGCCTGAGCAAGAGTGAGACCTTGTGTCTACTATAAATAGAAAGAAATTAGCCAAACAACTAAAAATAGAAAGAAAAAAAAATTAGCCAGGCATGGTGGTATGTGCCTGTAGTCCCAGCTACTCGGGAGGCTGAGGCAGGAGGATTGCTTGAGCCCAGGAGTCTGAGGTTGCTGTGAGCTAGGCTGACGCCACAGCACTCTAGCCCGGGCAACAGAGTGAGACTCTGTCTCAAAAAAAATAAAATAAAATAAAAATAAGATGAACCAACTGAAATTAAGTGTAAATGTCTACCTATGCAGTATTAAAATCAAAAAGACTTAGAATCTCAATGTCAGAGTCCCCAGACTGCACAATATCCAAATCTGTTATAAAATCTCTCAAACTTTGATGGGCATACAAACCACCTGTGGATCTCATTAAAAGCAGGTTCTGCTTCAGTAGGTTAGGATGAGGCCTGAGAGTCTGCACTTCTAACAATCTCCTAAATGTTCCCATAGACCACATTTTGAGTAGCAAGGTTGAACAGAAAATATTATATTCCATTTTTGTAGCTAAAGGAGCTGATGCTCAAAGATATGAGGAGACTTGCCTGGGATCACAAAACTAGCAAGTGGCCAGAGGTAGAATGTGAACTCGGGTCTTCTGACTCCAAACCTAGCACCTTTTCCACTATACCATACCACTAACCTTTTGAGCTACACAACCACAACCAAACAGATATATAGTTTTCATCCATTCTTCAAATAAACCCTCTAGCCAGCTTTGCGCTTGTAAGCAAGAGGGAGGAGGTGGAGCTAGAAATATCAGCTATGGGGGAATCAAGCCAGCCAGACACTCCTGTTAAGAACTTAAATCATTCAATCCTTCAGCTAAGACTACTTAAGAAGGGTCAAACAAACTTAAGGGGTTCTCAGATGCTCATCCCTTTACTAATGAAAAGCCACAGGAAAATATGATTGCTTTTCAGGAAAAAAAAAAAATCTGTCCCAGTAATATGGGAATTATCAGGGTTAAAAGAGCGCACATACCAAATTATTTCCTAAAGAAATGGCTTGGCCAGGCATGTTCTGGGCTGTGCTGCTCAGACCTTGGCTGGAATATTTAGAGTATTCAGCTTTGTCCACTCCACACCTTAACAGCAGCTCTGATGAACAGGAGCACATACAAAGGAGGGGAACAAGGAAGGAACAGAAGCATCAGGCAGTGCAGTCAATGAAATAAAGAAGGGCTGTCCTATAGAAGTGTAGGTCGAGACATAAGCACCACCTTCCTTGACCTGTCATGTCAAAGAGGGATCAGATCTGTTCTCTGCGGCCCCAAGAGGCAGAATTAGCAACCTGTTTTCCAATTCACAATTGTCTAGTGTCAGGCTGGGATTTCCCGCAAGCCTTCTCTCACCAAATCCCACATTCTTTCCACCAACCCAGGCTGCTTGCCTATGGAGCTACCACCCCATCTCTGTAGCAGAGGTAGGCACTGCAGGAAGACAGATCTCGCTTCCAAATAGTGATTTTATAGTCATGATTTTATAGTCCAAAACAGACTTTGCTGTAGTGTGGGAGAATAGACAACCTCATACAAATCCTATCAACAGAGGGGTTCAATCAGAGGTTAATCACTTGGCTGGAATACCACAAAGGGAATTTGGGCACTGGATGGGTAGCTGGGTGAGATGAACCTGCCAACCTCAGAGATGAATTAATCTCTTCCTGCTGTATTTTCCTTTAACACTTCATTTGTACACTTACTATGGTTTGCCTTTTATGTGTGTCTTCCTCCCTGAACTATGAACCCCTGTGGGGAGAAGGCTACCTAGGAAACCAAGAAAACATTTACACCTCTCCTATGTATGTGCTAGGCACTCAGCTAGGCACTGCACATACGTTGACTTATTCCATACCCTCACAATAATAGCCCTATGAACTATCAGTATTCCCTTTAGAGAGGATGAGTAATTGCCAAGGTACTTGGTGAGTGGTAAAGCTGCAATCAAACCAGAAATCTTTTGCTTACACCACCATGCTGTCTTCCTCCTAGAAAAAAATGCAAGAAATATCTGCTGACTTGAGCCAAACAGGCCAGTATACCCAGCTATGTCTGTTGTTTCCTGTTGCTATGCTCAAATTTTCCTTCTAAATATAATCGTCCATCCTCAAAATGACCAATTTAAAGCTGTTTAATATCCACTCTCTCTTAAAGACAATGGCACAGCATAAAACAATTTTGAGCAAGAGAACCAAGTTTTCATAAATCTTTCCTATCCAGAGAAATTCCTCAAGGCCCCCTCCTCCAAGCTCTGAACCACTGTAAACAGATCGGATCCTGGCTTTCTGCCTCAGAGACCAACGGCCTTGGCCTGCACACATATTCACAGGCTGCTCTCTAGGACTTCGTTCTCCACACTCAAACCCAACTCTGGACAACTCAAGATTTCACCAAGCAAAACAGTCTCGCTCAAAGGTCTTCATGCTGAAACTTCCAAACAAAATCGATCTTGAATTTCAAATCACATTATAAACCTACTCTGGTAGGCACCTAAAAATATTTAATCTCTCTGCCAAATGGGGCAAAAAAAGATTTTGTCATCTGAATCAAAGGTGCCAGCATGTTTGGACAGCCAACACATAGGGCCTCTGACACTCCATCTGTCTTAAAAAGTAAACCAAACCTAATCTGGCCAGCCATTTTTTCAAACATGAAACTTAAGCCTCACCAAGGGAAATTCCTACTGCTCAGTTCCCTGGGTGGGTTTCGGGCTTTCCATCCCTGGACCTCTAGGATAAGAGAACCTGCTGGCACATGCGCCATTAAAATGCCGTGCTTTTCAACCTGGTATCTTGATTCCAGAGAACCAAAAGGCCACATTCACTATAAATTTCACTTATTAAGATGTCTTCCCATATGCTAATGTTTTAGAGTGACTTTATTAAACATGAGAGAGCCAACCTGGCTCCAACAAGAGCAGAACTTAATGAAGATATATTTCCCGGGAGCTCCTGGCCTCTACGCATCCATCAAACATTCTCAGCTGAACCCAAATTAACCTGTAAATGAACTGCTTTGCATCCATAAATCCACAGAAATGTACCAGTGTAGGGTGTTTGAGATACCAGTCTCCATTTCCAATCTCATACAATTCCTTGTTAAACTAAAATATGATTCCTTCTACAAACTGTTTTCATCTTTATTAAAACAGGAAAAAAGAGGCTGGGCACAGTGGCAATCATCCCTGTAATTCTAGCACTCTGGGAGGCCAAGACCAGAGGATTGCTTGAGCTCAGGAGTTCGAGTTCAGCCTGAGCAAGAGTGAGACCTGTCTCTACAAAAAAAAGAAAAATTAGCTGGGCATGGTGGCACACGCCTGTACTCCCAGCTACTCAGGACGCTAAGGCAGGAGGATCACTTGAGCCCAGGAGTTTGGGCTGCAGTGAGCTATGATGATGCCAATGCACTCTACCTAGGGCAACAGAGTGAGACTCTGTCTCAACAACGAAAAACCCCAAAACAGGAAAAAAGGGAAATCTGAACCACCTAGAGTAGATATTTCCTTTTGATCATCTTACCTAGGGAAAAAACTAACAGGGCACAGTTTAGAAAGGTACCAAAATAAAGACCTAAGTTTGGGTGATTTTTGTCAGTTCACCTGGACTTCAAATCTGGTTTTCATTTATGGCTCTAAGTGAAAGAATTTTTCCATTTTGACAATTAAACCAAAGAAGTCTGATCAATGATAACTTTATCTGAAAAGGAAAGAAAAGTATACTTATTCAGTATCTACAATGTGCCACACTCTTTCACATATTATCTTAGCCACAGAAGATTAATATTATTTTATAAGTGACAGTATTTAAGTCCCCTGGATGACAGTGTCTGGTTCAACTCTGTACTCCCAGTACCAAGCATGGGGCCTAGGACACAGTAAGAGCCTGCTTGAGAATGAATATATGACTATAGGAAAGGAAAAAAAATTTGGAAAAAACATGCAATCCAAAGTTTTCTCTAGGCCCCTAACTGAAACCACTGCCTAGGATACATCTACTTATTGCAAATAATCTATCTAACCTTCCAAGGTTTGTTTCAAAGGGCAATTTATCATCTTTCCAATGTGTATACCACAAAGACAGCATCCACACTTGGTTACACATGCCATAGAGCAGGGCCTGGTTCTGTCTCACTTCTCTTTCTCCCACTCAGCACACACCTTGCACAAGTGAGTGTTTAATGAGCTGAGCAATGACGATGGTCATGATGACACCTTTGGCCATCAAGGGAGTAAACAGTTCTGTTTACAAGATGCCCATAGCCATTAGGATTGGTCTCCGACTTGAATTACATCCGCTCTTGGGCCTCACTTTCCTCTCTGTTCAATGGGAATAACGGAACATACCCCTAAGACTATTTTTATTCATTTAATAAATACTTACTGAGCATTAACCATGTCCCAGGCACTGTGCTAAGCATTGGAGACACAGCGGTGAATGTGACCATCACATCCTGCCTGAAGGAGCTCACAGTCTTAGTGGCTGCTGTGAGACTCACACGAGAAAAAGGAGTTTTATAAACTTGAAAGGACTATACAATTAAGAAGTATTGCTCCTCCTCCTGTGTTTCCCAACTTGGATAATGGCATCACCATCCACCCAGCTGCCCTAGCTATACACTTGAAAATCATCCTCAACTTCTCTCTCTCCTTCATCCTGCCCACTGCCACAATTCTAATAAATCACCAAGTCTCTTTCAATTCTCCTTCAGAAAAGTCTCTGACATGTATTATTTCTCTTCCAATTTTCCATGCTTCTACTCTAGGCCTTTTGTTCTCACCTGAATAATTACAAGTCTCCTTATAGTAATGATAATGGCAAGCATTTATTGATCACTTACCATATGGCACTGTGCTAAGAGCTTTGTGTGCACAATACATTTTAATACTATAAGGCAGATACTAGCACCATGATTTGTAGAAGAATCTGAGGTGCAGAGTAGCCTACCCTAGGCACACGGCTAGTAAGAGACGGATGAAACTATAGTTCAAATCCAGATCTCTAATACTCTATCCTTATCCCTTACTGGATTCCTGCTTTTCCGTCCCTTCCTGGTCAGTCCACACTCCTTCCTTTACGCTGCTGCTGGAACATTCTTTCAAAATTCCAAGCGGAGGCTCACGCCTGTAATCCTAGCACTCTGGGAGGCCGAGGTGGGCAGATCTTTTGAGCTCAGGAGTTTGAAACCATCCTGAGCAAGAGCGAGACCCCCATCTCTACTAAAAAAAACAGAAAGAAATTAGCTGGACAACTAAAAATATTCAGAAAAAATTAGCTGGGACATGGTGGCGCTCGCTTGTAGTCTCAGCTACTTCAGAGGCTGAGGCAGAAGGATCGCTTGAGCCTAGGAGTTTGAGGTTGCTGTGAGCTAGGCTGATGCCATGGCACTCTAGCCCAGGCAACAGAGTAAGACTCTGTCTCAAAAAAAAAATTCCAAGCGGATATGACTCTCTGTTTTAAAAGATGGCCAATGGCTACTCACCACCTCCATGTCAAGATCCAAAGACTATAGGCCACTCTCCAGTGTTACTTATCTCCTGTCCCACCCCACAGACTCCAGTGGAGACACTCTCATTGCTCCCCGAACACACCAACTCCTTGCTGACCCACCTCACATTCTCCTTTCTCACCCTTTCCCCTCCAGACAGGCACCTCCTGCTCTGCAGCTTCAGTCCATGTACATATTCATGTTTCTGCACTGTTATTTATTTCCTTCTCTCTCTCACATACACACACCTCCAATTCTGAGTTCCTGGAAGGCAGACACAGTGTATTTTCATCTCTGAGTCTCTGATTCTCAAGGTCCCAGCACAGTGGCAGTCAACAAGTAGACTAAATGAATGGTATGTGGTGGTGTTAGCACCTCACCACATTAGCCTGGCAATCAGATAAGAACTTTCTCCTAGAGGATGCTAAAAAGAAAAGCAGGTTACAGTAGCTCCTGTCCTCTCAGGCAAACTCAGGAAGACAGACTACTTTCAGCAAAGTATTACAACTGAGACTGGTCCTCCACCATCTGCTGGCAGCCTCTCCTCAAGCCTCTTGAAAGCCAATTAAATCACCTCTAAAACTGCAGAAAGTAAGCTAGCTCCCAACCAAGATCACAGAACTGCCCTTTCAGATGGGAGATGAGGTAAACTGAACCCTCCTCCTGCATTCCCAAATGCAGACAGGTAAAACCAATGACTCTAATTACCATGAACAACAGAGGATCCAGACTGAGGGAGAGTCATCTGAGAAAAAAGCTAGAGACAGCAAAATATAACTCTGCTCTCCATCTCCAGAGCTACAGCTAGAATTGCAGGCCACAAATGGACAACTGCAACTGCCTCCTCACTGTTATTCTTGCTCCCACCCTCATCCTTACTCCACTCTCCAAAAAGTAGCCAGATGATGTTTTCAAAAACCTATCAATGATTAGGACACACTCCAGCATAGCACCCTCCAACAGCTTTCTATCCACTTGGAATAAAATCCAAACTCTTTACCAAGAAGTTTCAGAGTCCCCCAGCCCCTTATTTCATACCACTCTCCCTTAAATCACTACATTCCAGACACAGGAGTATTCTTTCTGTTTCTTAAAACCTGCCAACCTCTAGGCTTTTTCTGGTGCTCTTCTCCCTGCTTGGAAGGCTCCTCCCCCAGATTTTTTTTTTTTTTTTTTTTTGAGACAGAGTCTCACTCTGTTGCCCAGGCTAGAGTGCCATTGCATCAGCCTAGCTCAGAGCAACCTCAAACTCCTGGGCTCAAGCAATCCTTCTGCCTCAGCCTCCCGAGTAGCTGGGACTACAGGCATGTGCCACCATGCTCAGCTAAGTTTTTCTATGTATTTTTAGTTGTCCAATTAATTTCTTTCTAGTTTTTAGTAGAGACGGGGTCTCGCTCTTGCTCAGGCTGGTCTCGAACTCCTGAGCTCAAAAGATCCGCCCACCTCGGCCTCCCAGAGTGCTAGGATTAAAGGCATGAGCCACTGCCCCAGGTTGGTCCCCCAGATTTTTACAGAGCTGGTTCCTTCTCAAGGCTCAGTTCAAACTTTACCTTTCAAAGAAGCCTTCCCTGACCATTCTATTTAAAGTGGCACTCCTCCCACCCCATCATTCTCTATCAGATCATCTTCTTTTTTTCTTTAGTACTTATCACCACCACCAGACAATATTTTCTTCATTTATTTTTCTATTTCTGTCTTCTCCTGCATTAGGGTGGAGGCTGTAATTTGTTCACCCCTAAGAATACAGTGCAAGCAGTAGGCACTCATAGAATTTCCAGAATACTTGTTGACCATCAGCAGAGAAGCACCCTCAGGATAGGCTATTTTGTTTTTCCGTCAGAATGAAGAAAACCTCTATTTAGCCCCCACTGTGTGCTGGGCACTGTAAATCCACGATCTTCCTTTCAGAAGCGTAATTTAACTAGCTCAAGGTCACATAGCTAGTCACTGGCAGACTTCTGAGTTAAATACTTGTTTGTATGACTCCTCTCTGGGGGAGGGTTGTCACTGTATGATTCACTGTTTCATTGCCATAACATGAAAAATCAAACATATCTAAATTACTTTACAGTTGTTAAAGCATTTTCA
>VBSM01001118.1:32433564-32444881 GCA_008086735.1 Cheirogaleus medius | reverse complement strand
TGTCTTAAAAAAAAAAAAAAGAGAGAAAGAAAATCATTGCTTGAGATGCTCCACCTTGGCCTATAAGGCCCTATGGTCTCACCCCCACTCTCTGCTCTCAGACGTCATCTTTCTCCACTCCCCACCTTACTCACGCTGCTCTGGCCACCCTGTACTCCTTACTGCACCCTGAACACACCAAGCTCATTCCCACCTCAGTGCCTTTGCACTTGCTGAATTTGTTACCTGAATGCTCTTCTCCAAGTCTTCCCTGGGCAGCGCCCTCCCAGCCTTCATGTCTCTGCTCAAATGTCACCTCCTCAAAGAAGCCCTCCTCAGCCACTTATCTCAAGTCATCCCCCACCACCCATTCCCAGCCACTCCCTATTATGTCACGAAGTTCTGTTTTCTTCTTATCACTTATTACTTGGAATGATTTTAGTTACTTGCTTACTTGGTTATTATCTGTCTCCCCGCTAAGCAAGTGGTCCCTGCTGCAGGGACATCTTTCCTGTTCACAACCTGCCAAGCACCAGTGAGAATCTGTTACATGAAAGAGTCAGACAGACAGGGATCCCAGCCTGGCTCCTTTCCATCTCTGACCCTCTCAGTTTTCTCATCTGTAAAATGGGGTATGAGTCCCAAATGGACCTGCCCCACATTCATTCTTAAGATTGTCACAGAGTCAAAGGACACAATTGTGCCAAACAGTTCATAAAACTGCAAAGCACTACAAACATGGTTTTTATTCTCAAGTTGCTGTGGCTAACATGTCTTCAAAACAGCAGTATCAGGCCACAAACCACTCCAAAGGAAGAAAAGATACCATCATCGCCCCATCATGAAAACATTTGCCAGAAAATGGACCCATTGACAATGAGATACTGGTGAGGAATGTCACAGGTAGGTGGACACAATTCATACCAACAACAGAAGTGAGGGCCCTGTCAGTTACACACCACTGCTGCCCATGGGAACCCCAGGCCAAGTGCCCCTGCAGCGTCCCGGGGGACCCCCTCAGACCACACCCTGAAACCACACGCTAAATGCCTCCAGCTAGCAAGAAAGAGGGGGTAGGGTGGGAACAGAGCTACCAGGAGGGCAGAGACCTAACAAGCTGGTGAGATGGGACAGGACAGAATCTCACAAGCTTCAGGGGACGGGGGGATGGGGTGGGGCGAGGGCGACATAGGTTTGAGCATGAGGTAGTTTAGCAACAGCCAGGAAAATGGAAACTCCCCGCCAGAAACCCCACCTTCACTAAGTCATCCAAGGTAACGTCACCAGTAATGGGACGAATCAACATCACATGTCTCCTGATAGGATACCCAGAGAAGGACACGGTGTCACTCCTGATATTCCTGATGAAAGTGCATATCCCGGATCTAATCATGAGGTAAAATCAGGCAAAGTCAAACCCAAACCGAGGACATTCTACAAAATAACTTGTCTGTGCTCTTCAAAAATACCATCAAGGTCAGGAAGGACAAAGACAGAATGAGGAACTGCTCCAGCTTAAATGAGATGAAAGAGACATGACAAATGACTACCACGTGTGACCCTGGATTGGATCTTGGATCTTGGCCGAAAAAAATTTTTTTTCTTTTTCTATAAAGCTGTTATTGGAACAATTGGAGAATTTTGAATAAGGCCTGCAGATAACAGAATTGTATTGACATGGACTTTCCAATGCTGGTAACTACGGTGTACTGTGCTTCGGTCAGAGGCTATCCTTGCTTTTAGGAAATACTCACTGTTGGCAAAAGGTAAAGAGGCATCATGTCTGCAAATTACCATCAAACGCTTGAGAATATGATAAAGCAAATGTGGTAAAATACTTGGGAAAAAAAAATTTTTTTTTGGAACAGTCTCACTCTGTTGCCCAGGCTAGAGTGCCAAGGTGTCGGTCTAGTTCACAGCAACTTCAAAGTCCTGGGCTCAAGTGATCCTCCTGCCTCAGCCTCCTGAGTAGCTAGGACTACAGGCGCACGCCACCACACCCAGGTAATTTTTTGTTTCTACTTTTAGTTAGCCAGCTAATTCCTTCTATTTTTAGTAGAGACAGGGCCTCACTCTTGGTCAGGCTGGTCTCCTGCCTCAGCCTCCCAGAGTGCTAGGGTTATAAGAGCTACTGCACCTGGCCCTTCCATAGTTTTTAACTACTACACTGTAGGCACATAACAATTATTTTTTCAAGTAGGTAATTAATCTTTTTAAAAATCTCCTTTGATTTTTGACCTGCAAAATCACTTATAGGAACTTGAAAACGAGCAAAGATGTATGTCCAAAGTTGTTCCCTGTAGCATTGTTTATACTAATGACAAACTGGAAATCACCTCACTATTCAGCAATGGGGGATGACTTACATAAAGTACAGCACATCCATGCACAATGGGACACTAAGTAGCTGTTTAAAGAATGAGGCTGTTCTGTTGGTGTTGAAACGTACAGATGCCTACATTATCATTTTTAAGTGCAAAAGTTTTAAGTGATAACACTAAGTGTAGAGTGATCCCATTAAGTTTCAGTCTGTTTCTTGGGCGTCACACAAGAAGATAGTGTAATGAACTTTCACCAAATTCAGTGACTGTATTTGGGATCATCTACCTCAAATACAGTCTGTGATATTTATATCTGTACCCATATTTATAAACATATTTATTATAGATATATACAAAAGGACATATAACAAGAGGCTAGGCTGGGCGCAGTGGCTCACGCCTGTAATCCTAGCACTCTGGGAGGCTGAGGCAGGAGGATTGCTTGAGCTCAGAAGTTGGAGACCAGCCTGAGCAAGAGCGAGACCCCATCTCTACTAAAAATAGAAAGAAATTAGCCAAACAACTAAAAATAGAAAAAAATAGCAGGGCACAGTAGCGCGTGCCTGTAGTCCCAGCTACCTGGGAGGCTGAGTCAGGAGGATCTCTTAAGCCCAGGAGTTTGAGGTTGCTGTGAGCTAGGCTGACGCCACGGCACTCTAGCCCAGGCAACAAAGTGAGACTCTGTCTCAAAAAAAAAAAAAAAAAAAGAGGCTAACAGTGGTGATCTTTGGGTGACAGCATTTTATTTTTTTGTTTTTGTGTGAGTTTTTAAAAAATCCTTTTCTCTGCATTGAGCATGAATGACTTTTGCTATTAGGGAAAAAAATTGATAAATCTTATTTCTAAAAGAAAAAATTTAAAAATATAGTAAAGATATATTACATACATACAATTCACTTGAGAGGTTTGGGAAGGTACCCTCAGGCAGGCCGGGGAATGTGGCTCACAGGGAACCGAGGAACCAGAATGACGGGGCCTACACCTCTGAAAATATGACGAAGCCAACATATCTGCTCAAATATTACTGTGAGAGAGAAACCAACTCTCACACTGTGTGAGACACTGTTATTTTGGGTCTCTATTGCATGCAGTCAAACCTCTATCTAAATAATACAAATAATAATTGCACTAGTCACATTTATTGAGCACCTACATATTCCAGGTACCATGTCTAAGTGCCTCATCCTTGTCTTACCTGACCCTTATAAATAGTCCAATAGGGTAGGCACTATTGTGATCCCCATTTCACAGATGAGAAAACTGAGGCTCAGAGTGGCTGAATACCTTACTCAAGGTCATCCATCAGGTTTATAGTCAAGATGGGATTTAAGCACAGGCAGGTGGCTCTAGAACCCTTATTATTATCCATGACACCACTCCACCTCAAGCCTGCCTCCTCAGGCCAGGACAGCAGCTCCCATGTCTACAAAGGGCACTGGTACTCTGGCCCTGCAAGAGAACTGCACAGGGCCATTAGCATTGGTCTCAACTCTCAGCCTGCAAATTCCAAGACCAGAGCTGTGAGGCTTCCAAGGTCTCAGACTAGGGTTCAAATCTTAGCTCTGTGCTGATGTTGTTACCCTGGTGGGCAGGTCACTTCTCTTTGAGTCTCAGTGTCCTCATCTTCAAAATGGAGAGAACATCACCTACCTCCCAGGATTGCAGGGATCAATGTCCCTAAGTCAGAGCTTGGCACTTAGTAGGTGCTCCCTTCCCTTTACTTGGCCTCTCACTCCAGAAAGTCACACAGCCATAGGAACGCTCAAATAATCCACACATTGGAAGGACAAAAGTAAAAGAAAATTCTCCCTAAGCACAAATGGGAATTATTCATCACTGCCTAGAAATCTCTGCCCCTTGGCTGGCTATAGCTTCGCCCAGCTTCCCTGCCTCTCTGGCCCCATTTCCCAGTCTCCCCGGGACAAGTTGCCCTACAGTCCATTTCCTGAGCCCTAGTCCCTCTGCCAACTTCTCAAAGCTCTTGTGATTTCCGCACAGCCCTTCGTGCCCTGACCCCACTTTCTTCCACAGGCCCTGTCTAAACATTCCCCTCCCACTTCCACTCGACACAACAATCATTCTAAACCACTTGCTATTTAATTTTATATTTCTACACTTGCTGTTCCTCTGCTAGCCTTGCACTCCATCCCACCCAATGTCTACCTGGCAAACTCCTATCCATCCTTCAAAACCTAGTTCAATTATCTACTGCTCCTGGGACAGCTTCCCTTCCTTGCCTTCCACTGTGATACTTGTATACCTTATATATATGTAAATGATAGCATTTTATCACAGTGTATGGTGAGCATTTATTTACACACTTGTCTCCCTGAGCAGTCCATGCACTCTAAGCTTAAGGTCTGTACCCAGAATTACTTTTCTCTGTACCCCAGAAGCCTCACCCAGGAGTTATGGGAGGGCCCTATCAACAGAATCATCAGCCAAATCCCTGCAGCTACAAGTTTGTTCAAAGAAGCAAAAGCCATTCTAACATGAAAACATTCACTATGAGCTAAAAGGAGTCCCCAGACAAACACCCCTTCTCGCCTTTCACCACCGTGTGTGTAAGCTTTGTGAGGCAGCTGCTCCCAGATGACACAGGACAAATGCACAACAAAATGACTGCAAGGCAAAAATGTAGGACTTCATGAAGTCATGAAAGTGATACTGGATGTCTGCAGATAACACCATTGACAAAAGAGGGCCTGGCAGAAGGACAGGAAGGTAATCCAGGGAAAGAAACTCGACAAGGATGATCACAGGCTGGATACCTTCAAAGAGAATAATTTCAAGATCTAAAGATTAAAAGCAAGTGGCAAAACCGAGGAAGCCCTTCATCATTTCTGCCAAAGGGACCCTCTTTCTGACCACAATGGAAGACTAAAGTGACGTAAAGGATTATCAGAAAAAATTACTCCAAATAAAATCTACACTTGATTCCTTCCTCGTTTATTGTAAGAATCAACATATAACTTCAACTTTAAACTAGATTTCATAGATTCTAAAACAAATGAATATTATTTTTAAGATGTTATTTTTAAGATGTTATTGTTCATTCTTTTTTCATTCTAAGAATCAGTGTACTATTTTGACTGTAACCTAAATTTTGTAGATTATGAGACAAAATAATATTTTCATAATTTTTTAGTTTAGAAAAAACCCCTCAAACCTTTTTTCCACTATGAACAAGGAAATATTGGTTTTCCTTTGTAAGGACTTTTTTTTTTTTTTAAGAATAAACGTCTGCCAAGACATGATGTAAGAATGATATAAGGAGAGCCAGCATCTTTTCCTCCACCAGTGCCAAGGCCCAGAGCCCACTGTGCCAGGCTGGACCCCAGCCAGGAAGCTCAGTGTCCCTTTTGAGGCATCTCATTGGTCCTGAGCAGTCAGAACCACCAAGGCCACAGACCCCTGGGCCCCTGCCCACCCGCCCCCCACCTGGGGAGAGGGAAGTGGGAGGGCACGTACTTGTAGACAGTGCTGTCCTTCTTGGGGCTGTGCTGTGGCAGGAGGCTGTGGGAGTACTGGTGCACACCCAGGTCGTATAGCGAGGGGAAGTCCTTGCCGCAGAGGTGACAGCGGTAGCTCAGCTCCTCCTGGTGGCTCTTGATGTGCTCCAGAAATGTGTCGAGCTTTGGGAACGTCTGGGCACAGCTCTTGACCACGCACTTGTACACCTTGAGGGAAAAGGCAGGTGACGGGGGAAGGAGAGCTACACTTGTGACATTGGCCTTGGACACTGCTGGTGGAGGAACTGACCACTGTTCCGCCCACTCCCCTGCTGCTGAAGCCCTGGTTTTATTTTGATTACAGCGTTCTCTCCTCTCAGCCAGTCATGATGGCCCCATTACACTTTCCTCAGGCTCTGTGTGGCCTGAGTATATTTAGAAAAATTATCCAAGACCTGGAAATACAGTGAAAAGATGATAGCGTGTCCTTTCAGTATCATACTGGAGTAGTTGCTCTCAAACTTGAGGGGATCAGAGTCACAGAGTATCTGATTCAGCAGGTCTGGGTGGCCGGCAGATGTGCATGCCTAACAAAGAATGATCAGATGATGCCGCTGCTGCCCTGGGGACCTCACTTTGAGAACTGCTGTCTAACAAGCCAGCCTAGCATCATCTCACTTTCTGGGGATGCAGGAAAGTTAAATGTTAACTTGCAAAAACCTGGTTCAATGGAACTGAGTTTTGTCAGGTAGAGAAGATACCCCAGTCATGGGTTTTGCTGTCTTGTAGGACAGTAAGCAGATTTGTATCTAACTTAGCAATCTGACTTCAATACCCTTTTTTTCCACTGATGGTTACTAGGTACACATATCAGTGTTTCAAATCCTCTTTTGAACTAGGTTTGTCATCCTTCCAGTTTCCTCATTATTGAATTAAGTAACATTCTGACTCATGTTTAAGTCTCACTTGTATGAGAATTATGTTTTGTTTTTGTTCTTGTTTTTTTTGAGATGGAGTCTTACTCTGTTGCCCAGGCTAGAGTGCCATGGCGTCAGCCTAGCTCACAGCAACCTCAAACTCCTGTGCTCAAGCAATCCTTCTGCCTCAGCCTCCCCAGTAGCTGGGACTACAGGCATGCACCACCATGCCCGGCTAATTTTATATATATATATTTTTTTTTTTTCAGTTGTCCAGATAATTTCTTTCTATTTTTTTAGTAGAGACGGGATCTCGCTCTTGCTCAGGCTGGTCTCGTGAGCTCCTGAACTCAAACAATCCTCCCGCCTTGGCCTCCCAGAGTGCTAGGATTACAGGTTTGAGCCATCACGCCCGGCCGAGAATTATGTTTTTAACATGTTGAAAATTATACTTTGATAAGCAGCATATACTCCTGTTTTCCTACACAGTATCACATACTCTTTATTCCCAACAAAGTGAACCCTGATTTGCTCTAATTAGCAATATGTCTAGTTAAAACACTTGATTCCCCGGTCCCTTACATCTATGTCGGCCATGTGTCTCCTTTTTAGACAATGACATATAGGCAGTTGTCTTTGGGGATGGCATCATTCCCAGAATGCAAAGGCAAAATCTTCCTAGGAGAAACCCCCTCTGCTTTTCGCATTTGCACCATACAGATGCAATGGATGGAGATATAGCAGCCAATCTGTAACCTTGAGGATGACTGCCACAAGCTAAGGATGGCAGAAGCGAAAATCAGAAGAAGCCTGAGTCCATGATGACATACCTGACCTGCTATGCAAGCCTAATGCTGCCTATTTATGGACTTCCTTAATGTAAAAGAAATAAAACTCTAACTATTAAGCCAGTTTTCTACTATTTGCAGCATAATAAAGCATTCCTAAATGATAGAGCACATGCACTGGCTCTGACCAGTAAGAGAACTATGGAGTGCTTCTAGGAAAGATATCCTTGCTCCTAAAAAAGATACAGAAAAGATAACCCCTTTTTGCTCATGGATAACACTATGTCTGGATTGCTGCCTAGAAAGAGTGACCACCATCCCAGGATCACAGGTGAGCTATCAATAAGGCCACACCTGAGATGGCAGAGACCAGAGCTGGAAAGAGCTAGAAAGACCCTTGATGCTGGGTTGAGTCAGCTGACTGTCTCAGGCCTGGAGCTGCCATATCTTGGGTCTCTTGTTAGGTGAGATGACAAACTTCCTAATTATTTAAGCCAGTTTGAGTCAAGGTTTTCTGTGATTTGTCCCAAGGGTAACCTAACTTAACTCCATCACCCCCCTGCTAGGAATCTATCTTAAGGAAAAGGAGCTGTGGAAGGAGATTTGATTGACTTTTGCCCTTTTCCAGGCAGCATTCAAGACCCCAGCACCAGCCAACAGTCACACCTGGGGAGGGGTGGCCCCTGCCATACCACCCACCTACCTGCTCGTTCTTATGCTGGGTCATGTGGGACTTGAGCTGGAAGTAGGTGCTGAACTTGCTGGGGCAGAACTGGCACAGGTAGGAGCTGTTGATGAGGACCACCTGCTTCAGCTCCAGCTTGTCCCCTTCATCCTCACCTGTCGCTGGCAAGGCCTGGGGCTGTGGTGCACTCGGCAGGGGCTGGCCCAACACTATGGAGAAAGCCAGGGAGGGAAGTCACTGAGAAGAGCCGAGGAAGAGCTGGGACAAGGAGCACACCATTCAGGAAGGACTTACAGAACACCTACTACGTGCTCCTCTGTGTTCACCTGCTTGGTGTTGGACTCCGTGCTTAAGGTACTGTGCTCACATTGGGCTGATGTGCATCGATACAGCCATTCCATATGTTAAAATACTGAAATATTTTCTAATTGAGAAACAGCTACTGCCTCAAGCCTTCCCTCTCCAGCCTTCCTCTCGAACACTGTAGACCTTTCCATGGTTGTTAAAAATTCTGCACACCACTCCTAGCCATACTTTTTTTTTGTTTGTTTGTTTTGAGACAGAGTCTCACACTGTTGCCTGGGCTAGAGTGCCGTGGCATCAGCCTGGCTCACAGCAACCTCAAACTCCTGGGCTCAAGCGATCCTCCTGCCTCAGCCTCCCAAGTAGCTGGGACTACAGGCATGCACCACCATGCCCGGCTAATTTTTTCTATATGTTTTTAGTTGTCCAATTAATTTCTTTCTATTTTTAGTAGAGACGGGGTCTCACTCTTGCTCAGGCTGGTTTCAAACTCCTGACCTTGAGCGATCCTCCCGCCTCCTAGCCATACTCTTGATGCCTCCCCAGACCCTTGTTCTAATTATAATCATTTGTATTGTTGTCCTTCCCTCACTGCACTGTTCCTCCCTGTCCTTGATGTTGGGGACCTCTGACCTCATCTCTGTAAGGCCAGTGGCCTGGTACATAGTAGCCCTCCATAAATATTTACTAAATGGTTGAACCTTTGATGCCAGGTACTGTAGGACTTTTGAAATAAATGCAAGAAATGGTTTCTTCTCTAAGAAGCTCTCAAGAACTCAGAGGGCACACAGTAGGGCTAGTTCCAACAGGAGGTGCTGTTGGGAGGTCAGATAAAAGTGGCCACATGTTGCTTGCCTGGCAAAACATTCCCTTCATTAGCTGGCATGTGGCTGGCACTGCACACCCTTGGGGCTGCGTGGGAAGGCTTAGGCTCTGCCCTACACTGTGCAATACAGTGGCCATGAGCCACATGTGGCTACTGAGAGCTTGAAATGTAGCCAGTCCAAATCCAGATGTGCTATAAATGTGAATATACACTGGATTTCAAAAATTTAGTATTAAAAAGAAAATAAACCATCTCATTAATAATTTCTTTATATTATATGTTAAAATGATAATATAGTGGGTTAAATAAGATATATGATTAAAATTAATTTCATCTTTTAAAAAATTATTTTTAATGAAGTTACTAGAAAATTTTAAGTTGTATATGTTGCTTATACTATATTTCTGTTGGACAGCACTGCTCTAAACCTAGTAAGTCCTCAACCTCCATGCAAGAGAGAAACTAAACCAATACCTGTGACAGGATCATTAGCTTAGGGCCCAGTGATGGCTTAGATGAGAATCTTACAATATAGAAAGGGCTTTGGAGACAAACTGCCCACAGAAGTCAAATAGGTTTCAACCCCTGATCAACTATAGTGACTGCCTGGAGCAATATATTGAAATAGATTCATAGATGAAATCCAGGCTCAGAAAAAAGAAAACAAAACAAAAAGATAGGTGATTGATTAGTGATGTCTGCCATGGGTACAGTATTAGAGTACTACTCACATGTATTATATATTTGTCATCCTTCCTTTCATCCTGTCCCCTATTTTATAGTTAAAGTAGACTGAAACCCAGAGAGGTCATGGAGGTTGCCAAAGGTCACACAGCTAGCAACATAACCTGTGAAGCAGCAGAGCAGGGTGGAGAGAGTGGCATTCCCCACTTTCACCCACCTGTGTTTTCCTCGTCCTCTTGCCTGCTGGGGTTCAGGGCCATGACCTGTACAGTCACAGAGTTGCGAGAAACGGTGCCACCGCTGCGTCCTGGAGGCCATACCTTGTGGGTCTGCATGTGTTTCTTGACATTAGACTTCTGGGCAAAGGCACGGCCACAGGCAATGCACTGGAAGGGTTTCTCACCCGTGTGGCTGTGGGAAACAAGGCTTGTCAGCATCCTCATGCAGGAATAAGGACATGGCCTCAGCCCAGGAGCTCATAGCTACCAGGAAGACCCAGAAAGAACATCCAGATGCTGCTGGCCACCATTCTGACTCCATAGGGACAACACGCCCCCTTGCTGAGGCAGGCAGACCAGAGATGGGAAGACCCTGGGATCTTAATCACACTAATGAGCTGCTGAATCAACCAACCCTAAAGCTGACCTTTCCTCTGACCATCTCATACTGTGGAAGAAAACATTTCCTAATTGTTTAAACCCATTGTAATGGGACTTCTGTTATTTGAAGGAGAAAACATCCTAGCTGACAGAGCACAGCACTTATACCATGATTTAACATTTTTTTTTTTTTTGAGTCAGAGTCTCGCTCTGTTGCTGGGCTAGAGTGCCATGGTATCAGCCTAGCTCACAGCAACCTCAAACTCCTGTGCTCAAGTGATCCTCCTGCCTCAGTTTCCCGAGTAGCTGGGACTACAGGCACATGCCACCATGCCCGGCTAATTTTTTTTCTATATATTTTCAGTTGGCCAATTAATTTCTTTCTATTTTTAGTAGAGACAGGGTCTCGTTCTTGCTCAGGCTGGTTCCGAACTCCTGACCTTGAGCGATCCGCCCGCCTCGGCCTCCCAGAGTGCTAGGATTATAGGCGTGAGCCACCGTGCCCTGCCTAACATTTTTTAAAAACCAACTCACTTTTTTTTAAACTGAAAATAATATTAAAATGAAGCTTCCTTTTGTTATTGGATATGGAAAACCACTTGTCATAACAAAAAAAATGCAAGATCTACAGCTGCACTGTCCAATAAGATAGACACAAGCCACATGGGACTATTTAAATTTAAATTTATTAAAATAAAATAAAATTAGTCCAGGCACGGTGGCTCACGCCTATAATCCTAGCACTCTGGGAGGCTGAGGCAGG